>CATIWC010001207.1:0-260886 GCA_948472305.1 Vicia faba
TTTAAAGTGTTAATATGATTTAAACTGTTGTCATATGTAAAAATTAAATAATTAGTAGTGCTTTTAAACCATTACCAAATATATTATATTTAAAATTTATAAACAAAATTAGGATTGTTTGAACCGTCATTATATCACATTCATGACAGTTTTAAACCGTCACAATAAATAAATAAAAAACAAAAATCAAAAGGATATTCAGGACGGTATTTAACCGTCGTCATTTTCAGTTTAGGTCAGCTCCAACCCGTCATGAACTTGAAACCGTTGGTATGGCGGTCTTTGCAAACTTTGCAAAACAACTTGGGGACACACATTTTCGCGACTGTACAGCAACTGTCGTAGATAGCAAGATGGAGCATTTTTTACTGTTGTAACCTGCCAAAATAACCATCGCAAGAATTAAAAATTAGGGTTAAAATATGTTACCCCATGACTTTTTTTTATATGTGACTCATGTAAATGAAAATTATATCCCAAGTATTATTTAACAATGCAAAATAATCTAAAATTTTGCAATCATAATGATTCAAGCACAAGATAATTCCCTCAACAACACAATGCTCCACCACTAGGTCATGCTCATCATTCTGATATCTTTTCTCACGAAGTTTATATATTATATTATTTTAACCAACTTCCACCAACACAAAAATGAAGATATAAATATACTTGTTTCCATTAACTAATTATACTTGTTTTCATTAACTAATTAAACGTGTCTTAATAAATATTTTTAAAAACTACCTCACAAAAGTACGTCAGTTTACGACACAAGCAAAAAGGAATAAAACACAAACGCATGCAATAGTAAAATTACTCAAATCCATATATTTATAATACTACCATTATTATGGCCAAGATTCTGACTTCTGCCACTACTGCCACAACAATGACCCATGTTGGAGTAGATGTATGAGACTTCCAATTGGGGTTGTTGGTGAAGAGAATAGCATCCTGGTATGGTACAAAAGCAAAATGATCTATTGATAATAAAGTAAAACACATTTTCAGTATTTATAGTAAGTACTTTGAAGCTTGAATGAAATAAAATATAATGGAATAAGAAAGAAGAAAAAATAAGAATAAAGATTAGTTACCTTGAGGTGGAGGTGGGAGAGAAGCGAGAGCTGAAACAATCAAAAGCATCGCCATTATTGTGTAAAAATGATTTGCTACCATGGCTGGAAACCAAGAAAAATGAAAACATTTGATTAACACGGCTAAATGAGTTAAGAAATGAAGCAAATAAAGTGATGATGGTCAAGAAACTATTGTTGTATGTCTTCAATTTTTTGTAATGCAATTGTATTAGTCATAAAAATATATTAGTTCTTTATCTCGACTATGTGCGCACAAGTGTTATATATATATATATATATATATATATATATATATATATATATATATATATATATATATATATATATATATATATATATATATATATATATATATATATATATATATATATATATATATAGAGAGAGAGAGAGAGAGAGAGAATAAACTAAACAAGCAAGAACACACGTGTGTGCGCACATATTAAAAGTATTTTAGATTAAATGCATTTTTGGTCCCTCTAATTTGAAATATTTTAATTTTTAGTCCCCCATTTTTAAAATGAACTTCTTCGTCTTTGAAATTTACTTTCCTTGAGATTTAAAGTGTTAATATGATTTAAACTGTTGTCATATGTAAAAATTAAATAATTAGTAGTGCTTTTAAACCATTACCAAATATATTATATTTAAAATTTATAAACAAAATTAGGATTGTTTGAACCGTCATTATATCACATTCATGACAGTTTTAAACCGTCACAATAAATAAATAAAAAACAAAAATCAAAAGGATATTCACGACGGTATTTAATTGTCGTCATTTTCAGTTTAGGTCAGCTCCAACCCGTCATGAACTTGAAACCGTTGGTATGGCGGTCTTTGCAAACTTTGCAAAACAACTTGGGGACACACATTTTCGCGACTGTACAGCAACTGTCGTAGATAGCAAGATGGAGCATTTTTTACTGTTGTAACCTGCCAAAATAACCATCGCAAGAATTAAAAATTAGGGTTAAAATATGTTACCCCATGACTTTTTTTTATATGTGACTCATGTAAATGAAAATTATATCCCAAGTATTAATTTAACAATGCAAAATAATCTAAAATTTTGCAATCATAATGATTCAAGCACAAGATAATTCCCTCAACAACACAATGCTCCACCACTAGGTCATGCTCATCATTCTGATATCTTTTCTCACGAAGTTTATATATTATACTATTTTAACCAACTTCCACCAACACAAAAATGAAGATATAAATATACTTGTTTCCATTAACTAATTATACTTGTTTTCATTAACTAATTAAACGTGTCTTAATAAATATTTTTAAAAACTACCTCACAAAAGTACGTCAGTTTACGACACAAGCAAAAAGGAATAAAACACAAACGCATGCAATAGTAAAATTACTCAAATCCATATATTTATAATACTACCATTATTATGGCCAAGATTCTGACTTCTGCACTACTGCCACAACAATGACCCATGTTGGAGTAGATGTATGAGACTTCCAATTGGGGTTGTTGGTGAAGAGAATAGCATCCTGGTATGGTACAAAAGCAAAATGATCTATTGATAATAAAGTAAAACACATTTTCAGTATTTATAATAAGTTCTTTGAAGCTTGAATGAAATAAAATATAATGGAATAAGAAGAAGAAAAAAGAAGAATAAAGATTAGTTACCTTGAGGTGGAGGTGGGAGAGAAGCGAGAGCTGAAACAATCAAAAGCATCGCCATTATTGTGTAAAAATTATTTGCTACCATGGCTGGAAACTAAGAAAAATGAAAACATTTGATTAACACGGCTAAATGAGTTATAGAAATGAAGCAAATAAAGTGATGATGGTCAAGAAACTATTGTTGTATGTCTTCAATTTTTTGTAATTCAATTGTATTAGTCATAAAAATATATTAGTTCTTTATCTCGACTATGTGCGCACAAATGTTATATATATATATATATATATATATATATATAATATATATATATATATATATATATATATATATATATATATATATATATATATATATATATTATATATATATATATATATATATATATTATATATATATATATATATATATATATATATATATATATATATATATATATATATATAGAGAGAGAGAGAGAGAGAGAGAGAGAGAATAAACTAAACAAGCAAGAACACACGTGTGTGCGCACATATTAAAAGTATTTTAGATTAAATGCATTTTTGGTCCCTCTAATTTGAAATATTTTAATTTTTAGTCCCCCATTTTTAAAATGAACTTCTTCGTCTTTGAAATTTACTTTCCTTGACATTTAAAGTGTTAATATGATTTAAACTGTTGTCATATGTAAAAATTAAATAATTAGTAGTGCTTTTAAACCATTACCAAATATATTATATTTAAAATTTATAAACAAAATTAGGATTGTTTGAACCGTCATTATATCACATTCATGACAGTTTTAAACCGTCACAATAAATAAATAAAAAACAAAAATCAAAAGGATATTCACGACGGTATTTAACCGTCGTCATTTTCAGTTTAGGTCAGCTCCAACCCGTCATGACTTGAAACGGTTGGTATGGCGGTCTTTGCAAACTTTGCAAAACAAGTTGGGGACACACATTTTCGCGACTGTACAGCAACTGTCGTAGATAGCAAGATGGAGCATTTTTTACTATTGTAACCTGCCAAAATAACCATCACAAGAATTAAAAATTTGGGTTAAAATATGTTACCCCATGACTTTTTTTTATATGTGACTCATGTAAATGACAATTATATCCCAAGTATTAATTTAACAATGCAAAATAATCTAAAATTTTGCAATCATAATGATTCAAGCACAAGATAATTCCCTCAACAACACAATGCTCCACCACTAGGTCATGCTCATCATTCTGATATCTTTTCTCACGAAGTTTATATATTATATTATTTTAACCAACTTCCACCAACACAAAAATGAAGATATAAATATACTTGTTTCCATTAACTAATTATACTTGTTTTCATTAACTAATTAAACGTGTCTTAATAAATATTTTTAAAAACTACCTCACAAAAGTACGTCAGTTTACGACACAAGCAAAAAGGAATAAAACACAAACGAATGCAATAGTAAAATTACTCAAATCCATATATTTATAATACTACCATTATTATGGCCAAGATTCTGACTTCTGCCACTACTGCCACAACAATGACCCATGTTGGAGTAGATGTATGAGACTTCCAATTGGGGTTGTTGGTGAAGAGAATAGCATCCTGGTATGGTACAAAAGCAAAATGATCTATTGATAATAAAGTAAAACACATTTTCAGTATTTATAATATGTTCTTTGAAGCTTGAATGAAATAAAATATAATGGAATAAGAAAGAAGAAAAAAGAAGAATAAAGATTAGTTACCTTGAGGTGGAGGTGGGAGAGAAGCGAGAGCTGAAACAATCAAAAGCATCGCCATTATTGTGTAAAAATGATTTGCTACCATGGCTAGAAACTAAGAAAAATGAAAACATTTGATTAACACGGCTAAATGAGTTATTGAAATGAAGCAAATAAAGTGATGATGGTCAAGAAACTATTGTTGTATGTCTTCAATTTTTTGTAATGCAATTGTATTAGTCATAAAAATATATTAGTTCTTTATCTCGACTATGTGCGCACAAGAGTTATATATATATATATATATATATATATATATATATATATATATATATATATATATATATATATATATATATATATATATATATATATATATATATATATATATATATATATATATATATATATATATATTATATATATATATATATATATATATATATATATATATATATATATATATATATATATATATATATATATTATATATATATATATATATATATATATATATATATAGAGAGAGAGAGAGAGAGAGAGAGAGAGAAAGAGAGAGAGAGAGAATAAACTAAACAAGCAAGAACACACGTGTGTGCGCACATATTAAAAGTATTTTAGATTAAATGCATTTTTGGTCCCTCTAATTTGAAATATTTTAATTTTTAGTCCCCCATTTTTAAAATGAACTTCTTCGTCTTTGAAATTTACTTTCCTTGAGATTTAAAGTGTTAATATGATTTAAACTGTTGTTATATGTAAAAATTAAATAATTAGTAGTGCTTTTAAACCATTACCAAATATATTATATTTAAAATTTATAAACCAAATTAGGATTGTTTGAACCGTCATTATATATAAATCATGACAGTTTTAAACCGTCACAATAAATAAATAAAAATCAAAAATCAAAAGGATATTCACGACGGTATTTAACCGTCGTCATTTTCAGTTTAGGTCAGCTCCAACCCGTCATGAACTTGAAATGGTTTGTATGGCGGTCTTTGCAAACTTTGCAAAACAGCTTGGGGACACACATTTTTGCGACTGTACAGCAACTGTCGTAGATAGTAAGATGGAGCAGCTTTTACTGTTGTAACCTGCCAAAATAACCATCACAAGAATTAAAAAATTAGGGTTAAAATATGTTACCCCATGACTTTTTTTTATATGTGACTCATGTAAATGACAATTATATCCCAAGTATTAATTTAACAAAGCAAAATAATCCAAAATTTTGCAATCATAATGATTCAAGCACAAGATAATTCCCTCAACAACACAATGCTCCACCACTAGGTCATGCTCATCATTCTGATATCTTTTCTCACGAAATTTATATATTATATTATTTTAACCAACTTCCACCAACACAAAAATGAAGATATAAATATACTTGTTTCCATTAACTAATTATACTTGTTTTCATTAACTAATTAAACGTGTCTTAATAAATATTTTTAATAACTACCTCACAAAAGTACGTTAGTTTACGACACAAGCAAAAAGGAATAAAACACAAACGCATGCAATAGTAAAATTACTCAAATCCATATATTTATAATACTACCATTATTATGGCCAAGATTCTGACTTCTGCCACTACTGCCACAACAATGACCCATGTTGGAGTAGATGTATGAGACTTCCAGTTGGGTTTGTTGGTGAAGAGAATAGCATCCTGGTATGGTACAGAAGCAAAATGATCTATTGATAATAAAGTAAAACACATTTTCAGTATTTATAATAAGTTCTTTGAAGCTTGAATGAAATAAAATATAATGGAATAAGAAAGAAGAAAAAAGAAAAATAAATATTAGTTACCTTGAGGTGGAGGTGGGAGAGAAGCGAGAGCTGAAACAATCAAAAGCATCGCCATTATTGTGTAAAAATGATTTGCTACCATGGCTGGAAACTAAGAAAAATGAAAACATTTGATTAACATGGCCTAATGAGTTATAGAAATGAAGAAAATAAAGTGATGATGGTCAAGAAACTATTGTTGTATGTCTTCAATTTTTTGTAATGCAATTGTATTAGTGATAAAAATATATTAGTTCTTTATCTCGACTATGTGCGCACAAGTGTTATATATATATATATATATATATATATATATATATATATATATATATATATATATATATATATATATATATATATATATATATATATATATATATATATATATATATATATATATATATATATATATATATATATATAGAGAGAGAGAGAGAGAGAGAATAAACTAAACAAGCAAGAACACACGTGTGTGCGCACATATTAAAAGTATTTTTGATTAAATGCATTTTTGGTCCCTCTTCGTCTTGGAAATTTACTTTCCTTGAGATTTGAAGTGTAAATATGATTTAAACTGTTGTTATATGTAAAAATTAAATAATTAGTAGTGCTTTAAACCATTACCAAATATATTATATTTAATATTTATAGACCAAAATATGATTGTTTGAACCGTCATGATATCACATTCATGACAGTTTTATACCGTCACAATTATTAATAAAAACAAAAATCAAAAGTATATTCACGATGGTATTTAACCGTCGTCATTTTCAGTTTAGGTCGGCTCCAACCCATCATGAACTTGAAACGGTTGGTATGGCGGTCTTTGCAAACTTTTGCAAAACAGCTTGGGGACACACATTTTTGCGACTGTACAGCAATTGTCGTAGATAGCAAGATGGAGCAGTTTTTACTGTTGTAACCTGCCAAAATAACCATCACAAGCATTAAAAAATAGGGTTAAAATATGTTACCCCGTGACTTTTTTTTTATATGTGACTCATGTAAATGACAATTATATCCCAAGTATTAATTTAACAAAGCAAAATAATCCAAAGTTTTGCAATCATAATGATTCAAGCACAAGATAATTCCCTCAACAACACAATGCTCCACCACTAGGTCATGCTCATCATTTTGATATCTTTTCTCACTAAGTTTGTATATTATATTATTTTAACCAACTTCCCCTGAAACAATCCCATTTGCATTTCATGATTTCCAGTTTTGAGGTATTTTTCTTGAACTTCTATCTCATTACTTAGGCATTGTTAGGCTTGCATTTGTGAAGATAAAATGTAGACCTCATTTCCACAAAGCTGTACATATCTATAGTTTGCATTTATATGGCCTGAGCTTAGAGAATTTCAGAATTGAAGTTTCTGAAATTTTTAGGGTTTAAATTAGGGCCAGAGAAATTCTCATTTATCTTTCACTTTTAGCCTTAGTTATTTACATGGTTAGATTTGTGAGGAAGAATGCAACAACTTTCATTTTGTCACTTTCTATTCTTGTTGAGAAATGAAGAAGTTACAGGTACACCGGCTGGAGGTTGAAGATGAAGTCATCAGGACTTGATTTTCCATACATATTTATTGTTTTGTTTATATAAACTGATGTATAGCCACCCCAGTGGTAAGGCAGCACGCTGGTAATCAGGAGGTCATGGGTTTGAGCCTCAGTGCGCACTGCCTTTTGCTTTTTTTCTCATTTTTACATTTTTTGTTCTTTACAGCTCCTGGGCTCAGTTTTGGGATTTCCATCTTTTTTGCTTTCACTAACTCTCTGTTCTATTTTCAGACCTCCCTGATTTTCTCTTCATATTTTATTTTTATTTTATTTTCTTTATTATCTTTATTATTATTATTAATAAATATTTTTTATAGTTATTAATAAAAATCCAAAAAAATATTTTTTATTTTTATATTTATTTAGTTTATTTTGTCTTATAAAATCAACAGAAATAAAAAAGGTTTTCTTTAATAAATTAATTCCTTTTTTTATATACTTAGATAATAAATCTTGACTATTATGTATTATTTCATTATTTTCTTGAAAGTTAAAATAAATTTAGAACCTAGGCTTATTTTGGTTAATTAACCTTTTTTGTATGTTAATTAAATTCACAAAAACCCTAAAAAATACTTTCTAAATCAATTTAATTTCTTTTAAAAATTAAGTTTAGTTCCCTAAATTTAATTTGGACCAATTGATCATCACCCTTTAGCTTGATTAAGATCAAAACATTTTCTTAACAAAAATATAAAATAAATCAATTTCTTTTCCTTTTATACTTGTATATTATATTCATTTTATTCCTTGTACGCTGATATCAAATTCAATTTGGTTGTAATAGATTAATTAGGTTTATATTCTTGAAATCCCCATTTACCAATTGTACACCCCCTCCCCACAAGTATTGTAATAGCGTAGTAATTTTAAATTTCACAATTTATCGCTTTCACATATACAATGCTAGTAATTAGGTTTTGTATGAAAAGATTAAAACCAACCAAATAGCAAACCCTAATTCAAGACAAAATCAAGCATGAAAATAATAAACTCGCACACAAGCACCCCTAGGGTTATCCCATTTGGTTGCCTTATACAAAATGGCCATATTACGCATGTAAGGTATCCTAGCAAAAACAAACAAATACAAGATCATAGTCCCTCGATGACGCTATCTAAGTTGCCTTACAAATGATCTTAGTCCCTCAAAAATAATGCTAAGGTACCTTGCAATATTGCTAAAATCGTGGTTATACGATGACCCACACCCGTCTCGTTAACATCCAAAGATAGGTTTGCTTACCAAATCAATGGTAAGACAACAATGTCAAAGGAAAAGAAAATGAACAAGAAAGACATTTGAGTAGGTAAATTGCTCCGAATTACTTGCTCCATTTCAAACAAAACATGCTTGCTATTTTCAAAAACAAACACTTACACTTTCAAAACATCTTACAAAACTTGACAACATTTTCAAAAGATCAAACATCTTTGTATACATTCTTACGAACAAGAATCATTACAAATATTGCCTAAACAATGGCATCTTTACAAAATACTTTTAAAAACCACACCAAGCACAATTTCAAACAAAAGCAAGTGATCTAGCAAGTAACTAAGAGCCCATGGAAAACCATGGATGAAAAAGGTGCTAATACCTTCCCTTTTCATAATCTATCCCCCGAACTCAAGAAACAATCTCAAAGGTCTTTCTTGTGGTTTTTCACCTTTCCTTTTGGATAAAAGAAAAGTCGGTGGTGACTCTTGCTAACCGCAATATTTTGGATTTTTCTCTTTCTGATTTTTATTTTTTTACAATTTTATTTTGTGTTTTGATATTTTTTTATGAATTTTCACTTTATTTGAATTGTTTTAAATGTTTAAAAATATTTTTATGCATTTTTAAATTCTAAAAAAATATATAGAATGATTCAATGATATTGTGGCAAATATTGGTGACCTCATTTATTTTTTATTTCTGACTTTGTTATTTTTTTATCATTTTTGGTTTATTTTACTCATTTCTTTTAATTTTAAAAATAGTTTCTGACTTTAAAAAATTACCAAAAATTTTATAAAAATATTTGAGTCTATTTCTGATTTTTCTATAACCTTATTTCTTTTTTATGAATCAATTTGAATATAGTTGATATTTTTCTCTCTTATTTCTATTTTAAAATATTTTAAAACCCTTTTTAATGCATATATTAAATGTAATATTATTTTGTGATTATTTTCTGGCAGATCTTGGGTTGAATTTTTTATCATGAACTTTCTTAACATCATTTGATTCATGGTGTTGAGTCTAACTCCATAAAAATAGATGAATGATTTTAAAAATAGTTTGATTAAATTTTAATTCAAATATGGCTTGTATATTCTTTCTCACCCCTCTTCATATTATCCCTTTCTTATTGCACTAAGTGTTATTAGATCATAATCTCTATATCATGTCTCAAAACAAATGGTGCATAGATTTTTATTGACCGGCCTCAAAATAGGTGTGACTTCTATATAAGTCCACTTACGATTGCTTAACATAGCGCTACAGTTTGTCCCAATTCGAATAAATGATCATTCGTGGCCCAAACCTATGTTTGCAAGCTCAAGTATGTTAATTTGATCTCTTTGATCCAATAACCTTGAGATTCATTGCGTGGAGGATTTGGTTGTACCAATCCTCTAATGGATCTACATCACTTTTGGTCAACGCGGATCACTCAAACATCGTTGATCATTAAATGTTACTTTTGAGGATTCTAAAATGGATGATATACTTGACAAAAAGCAAATGCAACTTGTTGTGTGGAGGCTTTGATTCTACTAATCCTCTAATGAGTTCCAAATGCAAGTTTCAAGATGGTCATCCAACTAACCACTAAATACTAATAATTGACTTTATTTTGTGTTTTTATTTTATGCTCTTTTATTTTATGCACCATTTACTTTAGCATTTACATCTCATGCTATTTTTCATCTTTGCTCACTTGAGCATTTAATATTCTTGTCATTTTTATTTTGATCACTTGAGCTTTTCTTTTCTTTTTTAAGATACTTAATAATCAACATGAACCATAAAAAAATTTAATGATACTTTTACTATTTAGTTATTATCCTTGGCACTATGAAGTATTGGACTTCTTGGACTTAAGAATAAAAACCTTGGCCTATGTTGGAGATCTTGTGACTTTAATTGATATTTTGTCTGGAGTTCTTGAGGTTTACCTCAAGATATTAGGTTGTTTGTTTTTTTTTTGTGCAGGTTATTGTTATTACATACTTTGTTTGTAATCTGGAATTCACCCGTATACAGCCGTTACTCTTCCCAAATTTTGTGAAGACTTAATACACTTGAAGTTTGGTTCTCTCAAGAGGTTTAGTATCTTTGCTTGCTTGGTTTCAACCCAACAAATGGGAATTTTATCTTAACTCATAATGTCAAGTAATGGCTTCTTGTTGGTCAGATGGTTATTTTCCTTAGCTTTTACCTTATGCTTTAGGATAGTCTCTTCTTCTCCTCCCATCTTCTTTAATTTCAAAAATCATCTCCCTCCTTTTGAAAACTCTTCTTGTTTTTTTTAAACTTGAACCACTTTCATAATAAACTAGGACTTATGTCCATGCATTTTCAAAACATTTTCATAAATAAATTTCAATCAATTAAACAATACCTTGACATTTTTTGTGAGAAGACTAAAAGTCAATCAATCTTATTTAAAACCATTTTTCCATCATGGCTTTCATCTTAAACTTTTCTCAAAATATTGGACTCTTGTTAATCCTTGTAGTGATGCAAACAATTATACTTCTATAATATGTAGTGAAGAGAGATATTTTCCACTTGGGTGTTGAGTAAGGCATTGTTGATTTTAAAATCCAAGCCATATCCTCCACTTTGAGATGATGCAAATTCTCCTTTCTCATGATTGTGGGTAGTAAGTATGTTTTCCACACGGACAATGACAATGATGTCTTATCTCATAAAATTAACCAACACACTTGTGTTTTAAATTTTTTTTAAAGGTGAACTACGTGTATCCTGATCCCCTATTGCACGAAAGGTGGTACGTAGGCACTAAAGGTTCGCAACCGCGGCGGGTGAAAAAATCATTAAAAAAATAATTCTTTTCTCACCTTCACCATCTATTTTTTTTATATACAATATTTTATAGCCAAAATATACAGATTTTTCAAAGAAATTGCTGCGGAGTACCGTAGATGTTTAGGGTGCTAATACCTTCCCTTTATATAACCAACCCCCTTACCTCGAATCTTTCCCCCTCTTTTTGGGTTACTCGCTCTTTTCCATTCCTTTAGAAACAATAAAGTGCGGTGGCGATTTTTATTTTGATCTGCATAAGTCTAGTCAATCCAATGGCTTAGTCTTAAACATTTCTACCGCTACAAAAAAAAATAGCGAATTCACTAGGGAAAGATTGACCTCTTGCTGGTCCATCCCTAAGTGGGTTAAACCTATCTTTGTTTATATTTGTATATGTGTTATTGTTGTTTATGTGTTATATGTTGTATATCTTGTTTGTCTGGACTTTCCTGGTTTTCAGGGTGCTTGGTGATTACTTATAAGTCCTATACCCGAAATTGGGAAAACTTTAAGATAGGACGGGAGGTATATTCATTTTAACTTTGAGGGAGTAATCCCAAAAAATAAGGCATGAGATCCCTCACTCAGTGGAGGCCCCTTTGACGGTAGTGTCATTTACCGAGTAATCGGGAAGATGTGCTACTTTCGACCTGGGAGCCTGCTGAAGCTAAGGAATGTAGAATACCTAACCCATCTTGGCCTTTTAGGTGTAGTGTGGAAGCTATGACGGAGTAATTCAAAAATAAATGTCACGCGATACTACGCTTGGACGAGTTTTTATTGAGAATATTACTAATTACCGAGTTAATCGGGAAGTTGGTAATATCCGAAGGAAGGATGTAGACTCTGGGAACCTCTAGAACCTTGTTCGGCAGGTGATAAATTTTAGACCAATGCCTTATGGTTAGTACCTTCGACCTCATGCTTGTGACGTTGAACCTATGAACCCTATGTTTGTGATCTTGTGTGTGATTGTTTCATCATGCATCCATGCACTCATAAGCATCTTTTGAAGAAATTTTATTTCAAGGGACTTGAAAGTTGACCATTTGTGAATATCTCAGGTACCTTTTGACCATGGATTCTGGAAAAAGAAAGACCGGAAAATATAGTTTCAAAGATCCCAAGATAGATGAGTTGATCAGTCTAATTCGCGAGATTGAGTGTTCTACAGATTTTCAGAAGAAGTATGGATCCATCATTCCTCTAGCTTAGGATGAAGGAGGGTATTCTCTCAACCTTGGTCCAGTTCTATGATCCTATGTATCATTGCTTTACTTTCCCTGACTATCAGTTGATGCCTACACTAGAGGAGTATTCTTATATGTTGGATTTACCGATTACTGATCATGTTCCTTTTACTAGTTTGGAGGGTGAGCCAAAATCACACGAGATTGCTGCTTTGATCCATCTGGGGAAGTCTGAGGTTGAAGCCCATATGACTACTAAATGAGGGATTAGAGGATTACCATCTAAGTTCTTATTGGAGAAAGTTCGTTATTTTTCCAGGATGAAGAGTACTGTCGCTTTTGAGGCCATCTTCGCTCTACTTGCTTACGGGTTATTTTTATTTCATAATATAGATAAGTTTGTTGACATCAATGCTATTAGGATCTTCATGATTGGAAACCCAGTTACTACATTGTTGGGTGATGCTTATTACTCTATTCATCTTCAGAATTCTTATCATGGGGGATGATTATCTGTTGCACACCTTTGTTGTACCGGTGGTTTGTTTCTCATATGCCTCAGTCTGATGCTTTCTGGGATGTCAGGAAGGAACCCTGTTGGGCTCCTAAGATCATGGAACTTACTCACTCATATATTTATTGGTATTATCGGGTTTACCATGATGTAAAGATTGTCGACAGTTGTGGTAGTTTCCCCAATGTACCTCTTCTAGGTACAAAGGTAGGAATTAATATAACCTTGTTCTTGCACGCGACAGCTTGGTTATCCGATGAGGGATAAACCAAATAATATTCACTTGAGTTGTTTCTTCCTGAAGGAGGGAGAAGACCATAAGGAACCTAGGGAGCAGATTACGAAGGCCTGGCGTCACATTCATAGGAAGAGTAGGAAAGACTTGGGACCTAGGGGGTTGTTTCTTTGGAGCCTTATCTTCAGTGGGTCTAAACGAGAGCTATTCAGTTGAAGATGCCCTATTCCCGGGAAGCACCTATGCCTGACTTGTTTGTGAAGACCACTCCTCTCTTATTGTATTATGTGGAAGAGCTATAGCCTGCTTTGGTCATGATGCAACAGGAAAAGGATGCTTGGGAGAATAAGTGCCAAACTTTAGAGATTTCCTACAGAGAAGACTTGAAGGAGAAAGACGACTTGATTGAGATTCTTGAGAGTCGGGCTGTAGAGACAATGGAAAGGCAGGGGAATTTAATTTCCTCTAAGCCTCAGTCAGATGCTAGTTGCTCGCTTCCCGATTTTGGTGATTGGAAGGAGGTTGCCACCAGATATGCGGAAGAAAACTAGAGGTTGAAGGCTCAGATTGCCAGACTTACAGGGCAGCGCCAGCGTATAGAGTGATCTCCATCGGCTTTACTTCTTATGGATTTAGACTTTATTTTCATCTTGTACTTAGGATCATTGAAACTTATAATCCATTTTGAAGTTATTATAATAAAAAAAAATTAAGTATTTCAAATGTGTTATTACTTTGATATTTGCAATGTGTCTATAAATCTTTAAGTCCCTTGAAATATTAACAAAATAAATCATGTGCATTCCATATCATGCATCATATTAAACATATTTCTTGCATTTATTATGCATATCCAGGTGTCTTACCAAGCTTCTTTACTTCGTTCAATAAGTTGTGTCACCACTATAATACTCGAGCTAATTTCAGAAGGAAGATGGACAACTTAGAACAAGAGAATCGCGAGCTGCGCGAGGAAGTTTCTGATCTGAAGGCCGGTATGGCCAATCTTACTGCTCTAATGGAATCTCCGGTGGATGCTCAGAATCATCCATCGAGTGTTTAAACAAAAACAGACAAAGGTTACTACTGAAGCTACGACTATTCCAGTGTCTGCCATTCCAGTTGTTGTTCAGAATCGCATGCCTCAAGGTTGTCCATGGGGAATGCCAGATAACTTTGTGCCTAAAGGTTTCAATTCTGGTCCTCAAGTTACTCCAATTGTTCAGACTATTGTTACTCCTGCACCTCCTGTGGTGTATGCTAATCCTACTGCACCTCCTTCGGTGAATATGGTCCCATTTGCTAATGATGATATGTATCGTCCTTTTCCTCCATCATGTGAAGTCTTGGGTCTCTATGATTGAATGGATGATTTTCAATATCAGTTTGACAAGATGCAGAGGGAGATGAAGGCCCTCAAGGGAAAGGAGTTGTTCGGGCAGAATGTGAATGATTTATGCTTGGTCCTGAATGCTAAGATACCTGTAAAGTTTAAAGTCTTGGAATTCAAGAAGTACAAGGGCAACACTTGTCCTCGTGCTCATTCTGTGATGTATATAAGAAAAATGTCTACCCACACTGATGATCAGCGTCTGCTAATTCACTTTTTTCAGGATAGTTTGACTGGTGTTGTGTTGAAGTGGTACATGAGTTTGGATAATGTCAATATCCATACTTTCAACGACTTGGGAGAAGCGTTTATCAGACAATACAAATACAACATGGACATGGCACCTGACCGTGATCAACTCAGGGTCATGGTCCAAAAGGACAGGGAATCATTCAAAGAATATGCACAAAGATGGTGTGAGGTAGCCGCCCAAGTGATTCCTCCCATGGAAGAAAAGGAGATGACAAAGATTTTCCTGAAGACTCTGAGTGCTTTCTACTATGAGAGGATGGTAGCGAGTGCGCCAAGTGACTTTACTGAAATGGTGGGCATGGGTATCCGTTTGGAAGAAGCTGTAAGAGAGGGTCGTTTAACAAAAAGTGAAAGTTCCGGAACTACGAAAAAGCCATCCCATGGGTTTGCCAAAAAGAAGGAAGGAGATACAAATGATGTTATGCAAGAAAGGAAAATTAATCCTCCTAGAAGAAATTATCAGCATCATTAACAAGTCGCCTCAGTAACTCTAGTTGTTGGTGTAGCTCCAACCACCGTTGCTTATCAGAGACCATCCCATCAGGGGAATCAAGGGTATAATCAGAGAAGGGAGAGTTATGACCCTATTCCTATGAGCACAAAATTACTCCCGGCGTTGATTCATACCAGACCACCTCCCGATATACCATCACCATTGCCTTGGTATTACAAGGCAGACCAAACATGTGCTTTTCATTAGGGAGCACCAGGGTAAAATTTGAGAACTGATATCAAACTGAAGTAAAAAAATTGGTGAAGTCTGGTATCTTATCCTTCAAAGAAGCTGGCCCTAATGTGAAAGACAATCCTTTTCCAAAGCATGAAGGAGCAAATGTTGTGAACATGGTGGTCGGTTATCCAGGCGACTTCCGGATTTTTGATATTAAATTTGTTAGAGGAGATTCGGTAAAAATTCATGCAAACCTATGTGAATTTAGCTATTATATGCATGACCATGTCAGATGTGCTATTTGCAGTATGGATATACAGGGTTGTGACAAGATAAAGGTTGATTTACATGAGATGATGGATGAGGGCCTCATCCATATAATTAGGCCTAGGGAAGAGTATGAAGAGGAAGTAAACATTGTTTCTGGATGTCCTGGAGAGTTCAGAATCTTTGATGTGGAATATATGAATAAGGATCTTGTACAATTGCATGCTACTTTTTGCCACACGGCTGGTCAGGTAGAACATCAATATGGATCTTGCCGAATTTGCTACTGGACTCCCGAGGATGTTCAATTGTAAGGAAATGTATTCAGTTGTTATTGGATAATGGAACTATCAAGGTTACAGGCCAAAGGGATGATAACCATGAGGTTAATGAGATTGAGGTTTGTTTGGCTGAAGAAGAGTCAGATGACGAGTATGCCTCTGCGAATGAGTTCTTCTCCTCATATGAAGATATGTTTTCCAGAGATGACTTTGTAATGACTGAATGTGTTGAAGAGGGATTAAATGTTATTGTGCCTTGTTTTGGTGCACCCACCCCTTTTGAAGTTGAATATCATAGCAAGCCAGTTATTACTCCATTGGTGATTAGCTTACCGGGTCATGTCCCCTACAAGTCAGACAAGGTTGTACCCTACAAATATAATGCTACAATTTTAGAGGATGGTGTGGAAGTTCACATCCAGCCAATGCCTAATGTTGGAAATATTGCTGAGACTAGCAGAGTGACCCGCGATGGTCGTATATTCGCACCAATTGTTCGTGGGGTTATTAGTACTGGAAAGAAAATTGTTGAAAATTTTGAACCCAAGAAGGCAGTGGGTGAATCTAGTGGAGCTACGCTAGAAAAGGAGGTGGATTATATTTTGAATATATTCAAGATGAGCGACTAAAGAATTGTAGATCAGCTACTGCAGACTCCTTCAAAAATATATATTTTAGCTTTATTGATGAACTCCTCTTCTCACAGAGAATATTTGATAAGGGTATTGGACCAAACTTTCGTGGAAAGTGATATGCCTGTAGACCAATTCAACAGTGTGGTAGGGAACATTACATCATGTAATAACCTGAGTTTTTGCGATAATGAACTTCCCGATGAAGGAAGGAATCATAATCTGGCCCTCCACATCTCTATGAACTGCAAGAATGATTCATTATCCAATGTGCTGATTGATAATGGATCCGCATTGAATATTATACCAAGGAGAACACTTATGAAGTTGAAATATCAAGGAACGCCCATGCGCCCAAGTGGCATTATTGTGAAAGTGTTTAATGGATCAAGGAAATCTATTATTGATGAAGTGGGCTTTCCTATTCATATAGGCCAACATTTGTTTCAGATTAATTTCTAGGTCATGGATATTATACCCGGTTACAACTTTTTGTTAGGACGACCGTGGATACATGAGGCAGGGGCTGTCACTTCGACTTTACACCAGAAGTTGAAGTTTGTGCATGAAGGAAAAGTGGTAATTATAAATGGAGAACATACATTATTGATATCTCATTTGTCCTCTTTCAGCATTGTGGAAGAAGATGAAGCTGCTGTTGGAACCAAGTTCCAAGCTTTACCCATTGATAATATAAGAGGAAATGAGAATTTTATGGCTTCGTTTAAGGATGCTGAGCAGGTTGTGCGTAATGTCCATAATGAAGTATGGGGACAGATTGTTGATCCACTTGTAAACAAGAATAGAGCTGGCTTGGGGTTCTCTATGAAGAATGATAAAGGTAAGAGCATGAAGCCGAAGTTTGCTGCAGGAAAGTATCAAGACATCTTTCGTAGTGGGGGTTATCTTCATCCAACTTTTTCCGAGATTAATTCCATTATGGAAGATGAAGTAGAGCTAGAAATGCCAAATTATGTGATGCACGGAGTTAGAGTTCAGAACTGGATCACCATTGATGTTCCCTCTTGCATACATGTTTCTAAGTAATTTTTTTTTGTTAATCTTTTTGAAAATCTTTCACTCTGCCCAAGGTGAATGTATTGTATGGGCTTATTTGTTGCTTTGATTTTTAAAAATCAATAATAAAAGTTGTCTTTGTTTCCCAAATTATGTTTTTCTTTTTTTCTTTTTTCTTGGAAATGGTAATTATAAAAATCCTTTCAAAATAAATAATAACTGAAATTCAATCTGCATGATCACTTGTTATATGTGTCATTTTCTAAAAGCAATCATAAATCATATGTACAGATTAATTGAAAAACCCATTGAATACAATGACTCTGCACCCTCTCCCAACTTTGAATATCATGTGTATGGGGCCGAAGAAAAAGACTATGATGAGATTACAGAAGAGGTATCACGGTTGCTTGAGCACGAGGAGAATGCCATTCAGCCATATAAAGATCCATTGGAATTAATCAATTTTGGTTAAAAAGAAGATCCGAAGGAAGTCAAGATTGGAGCATTACTGCATCCTGATGTGAAGAGAAGGTTGATTGAGATGTTGAAAGAGTATGTGGATATTTTTTGCTTATTCTTACCAAGATATGCCTGGTTTAGATACAGATATTTTAGAGCACCATTTTCCGCTGAAGCCAAAGTGCCCGCCAATCAAACAGAAGTTGCAAAGAACTCGCCCAAATATGGAAGTGAAGATCAAAGAAGAAGTTCTAAAGCAGATTAAGGCCGGTTTTCTTGTGACATCAGTGTACCCTCCATGGATTGCCAATATTGTTCCAGTACTGAAGAAAGACGAAAAAGTTTGCATGTGCGTAGATTACAAAGATCTAAATAAAGCTAGTCCAAAAGATGATTTTCCATTTCCACACATTGATATGTTAGTGGATAGCACAACAAAATTCAAAGTTTTCTCGTTCATGGATGGATTTTACGGGTATAATCAAATAAAGATGGCTCCTGAGGACATGGAAAAAACACTGTTTATCACACCATGGGGAACATTCTATTAAAGAGTGATGCCCTTTGGGTTGAAGAACATTGGTGCAACGTACCAGAGGGCTATGACAACCCTATTCCATGATCTGATGCACAAGGAAATTGAAGTATATGTTGATGATATGATTTCTAAATCCCAGACTGAAGAAGCGCATGTAGAAGATTTGTTGAAGTTGTTTCAGCGTTTGAGGAAGTGTCGTCTCTGCTAGAATCAAAATAAATGTACCTTCGGTGTTTGGTCAGGGAAATTGTTAGGTTTCATTGTTAGCCAGAGAGGGATTGAAGTTGACCCTGATAAAGTCAAAGCAATTCAAGAAATTCCAGCACCAAGAATTGAAAAGCAAGTCAGAGGGTTCCTCGGGCGTTTGAATTATATTTCCATATTCGTTTCCCACATGACTGCAACGTGTGAACCAATCTTTCAGTTGTTAAAGAAAGATCAAGGTTGTGTGTGGACAAATGACTGCCAAAGGGCATTCGAAAGAATTAAAGAATATCTTCTTGAACCTCCTATCTTGCTCCCTCCTATTGAAGGAAGACCATTGATTATGTATCCGACAGTGTTAGATAATTCCATGGGATGTATTCTGGGATAACAAGATGAAACAGGGAAGAAAGAGTACGCCATTTATTATCTCAGTAAAAAGTTTACTGATTGTGAGTCACGATATTCCATGCTGGAAAAGACATGTTATGCTCTGGCCTGGGTGGCAAAACGTTTGTGACAGTATATGTTGAATCACACTACTTGGTTGGTCTCCAAAATGGATCCAATCAAATACATTTTTGAAAATCCTGCTCTTACTGGGAGAATTGCCTGCTGGCAGATGCTGTTATCTGAATATGACATCGAATACCGCACTCAAAAAGCTATTAAAAGCAGCGTGGTTGCAGATTATCTTGCTCACCAACCAGTTGATGATTATCAGTCTGTGATGTATGGTTTCCCCGATGAGGATGTGATGTTTCTGAAAGTGAAATATTGTGATGAGCCATTGCCTGAGGAGGTCCTGATCTTGAATCTCGCTGGAGCTTGATATTTGATAGAGCTGTGAATGCTTATGGTAAAGGAATTGGTGTTGTGATTGTCACTCCACAAGGATCACACATTCCTTTTACTACAAGGTTGAAATTAGATTGTACTAATAATATGGCAGAATATGAGGCTTGCATCATGGGTGTTGTACCCCAAAATTTTCCCTCCCATATTTCTCAAAACATGGCAAGAAAGATCTCCAAGTTGCTCAAGGTAGTCCAAGAGTTGGCCAGACAAGCTCTCTCCTAAGGCAGTCTACCCCAAATTAGGGTTTCATGTTGCATCAAGATCCTTGAGTCCAAGTGACCCCAAGTGCTAACCAATGTCCTAATATGTTCTCAAGATCATCCATGTCAAGTTTCAAGCCTTGCAGAGGAAGATTGCTCAGTCAATTGCTCAAAGGTCCAAAAATTGACTATGCTAGGGCAAAAGTCAACTGTGACCCACATACAGTCAAACTTCAATATTTTTGGTCAACATACTCATTTTTAAGTATATTTCATCATTTTATCAAGGGTTGATCATGATTCATCGGGGATTGCTCATAATTCATCAAGACTCAAAAGTTGCTAAATTAGAGTTTTGTAGGAAAAGTCAACTCAATTTTGACCAAGCATAACTTTCTCATACTTTATGAGAAATGACCCATCCAAAGCTCATTTTGAAGAGGATGCAATTCCCTACAATACATTTTCATATCCCAAGTTAAAAATATGCACTCACAAGAAGTTATGAATTTGGACATTATAGGTCATTTTGAAAAGTCAACAAAAACACCTCTTTGTCAAAGCTTCATACTTGAGCATGGAATATCAAATTCATATTATACAAAAAGGGTTGGTTAGAGGACATCTCAATCTTTCTAAAAAGTCCAAGAAAACCTCCAAAGAGTCAAAATTGAGGAAGTTATGCATTGTTGAAGTTGACCTTTTTTGCAAAAATTGCCAAAAGCCAACTATCCCCAAAACTTCAAATTTTGCCAAATGGACCCATTCTTTTTCACTTGTTTTGAGTTGGCACTACGTGCTCTAGCCCTTTCCACTTGTCCATATCATATTTTTATTAATTATTTTGATTTTTTATTTGAATTAATTTGATTTAAATCAAAATAAATCAAATAAAAATCCAAAACATTAATAACCAAGGATTTTGTGTTGTTTTAGGCTTCATTATACAGCTATCATCCTTCCAATTCGTTCCAAGCCTTAGAGTGCACAAAAAGATTCAAAATAAGCCATATCTGGAAAGATCTTCAAAGGGTATCAAATCAAATCCAAAGTCATTGAAAGAAGAAGATTTGGACTGAATAAACAACCCTAATGCATTGTGTGATACATAAGGAGGCGAGGGAGATAAAAATAAGGGTTGGAGACAAGCGCTAGAGGGCCAAAAAAATCTAAAAAAATACCAAAAAAGTGTGAGTTCAAAATCACCATTAAAGGCATTCTCAAATATTTCTATTGATACCAATCGCTTCCTGGCACTCCCTAGAAGCTAAAGCAATCCAGAACCGGTCCATTCCCATCCTTAATCGCGCTGTAAGTCATTCATAACCCCACTCTGTTCTTGAATTCGTATCTTGGAATTTACGCATTGTTAACCTGAATCAATTTCATATTCTTAACCTATGAATCATTTGCAAGCTTTTGACATTACCCAATTGCATTTTAATGGTCTGTAACGAAATCCACCATTTGTAGGGTTTCGTATTTGTTTTTAGGGTTTTTGATTTCAGGAATAATTGGCCCTAGTAATGGGTATGGTTGTGATCAGAAGAAGGAGACGAGTCTAACCATGGTGTTAGAATTCATTTACATGGCCTGTACGAAATTTTGAGAGTGGACATGTTTGTAGCAACAAACATTTGTCCGTGGGTATAGGTATTGCAGGTTTTTAGCTACGGAGAGAGGAAGGGGATGAAGGCGTGTCACCTCACCATTGGCTTGTTTAAACGAGCGCGCGTTTTTTTTTTTATTTTTGTCCACTAACTTTTGTTTTTATATATTATTATTACTTTGTATTATGATAACAATCAAAACAACGCAGCCTAGTGGTTGCCACGCAGGTCTTAAGGAATTAGAGGCTGGAGGTCAGGGGTTCGATCCCTGCCTCCAGCATTTGTTATTTTGCATTGTTATTTCAGGAAATCCAGTGCATATGCAAGCCAAGCGCCCACCATGGGCCTTCATCATTCATGCGCCAGATGGCCAGATCTGGTGGCCACCATTGCAAGCACACCATAAGCCAACTAACACGTGCGCACTGGATTGCAAAAGTCAAGCGGATCTTCATCAAATGGGCCAGAATTCCTGCTATGCACACCTCACTTTCAGGCCCATCTCTCCCTTTTTTATATTTTGTTTATATTTCATTTAACTTTTTTTAATTAATTACTAACCAATAATTAATTTTCTTTTTAGCAAAATATCACAAAAATATTTTTTATGTCGAAATAAATTCAGAATTTTATTTTTTATTAATAAATAATAATTAATTTAATTAGGTTAATTTTAGATAACTTTCATTTATTTTTGAAAATAATTAAAAATCAATTAGAATAATTAGGTTTTAACATTAGTTTAATCATTTTATTTTCTTTCCTAAAATAACCAAAAATTCAAAAATATGACATTTAATTATTTTTGATTAATTAATTTAATAACTACTTAATTTAGCATTTAATTTTAGGATTTATTTTCTTTTCTTAAAAATAATAAAAACAACAAAAAAAAGCCTTTTCTTTAATTAGGAGGGTCAAAACCCTAGTTTCGTATTCGATCCAATTGTCTCACGCACTTTATTTTTTTCTTTATTCAATTATTGTATTTGCTCCCGGTTTGTAATAATTAATTAGGACATTTATTTATTTATTCCCCTTTTAAATTTCAAAGGGGTGTTTTTTAGCGATGTAAATACCCGACGCCTTGTAATAGTTTAGTTTAAATTCCGCACCTTTAACTTCTGCAAATATTCAACTGCTAGATGTTTGATAATAGGGTTTGCATGACAAGAATGAATGACTAAATTTAAAACAATTAGATCACCCTAAACATGTGCAAAGATAAATAACTAAAATCAACACACTCACACATACGCACTCCTAGGGTATATCCCGCTTGGTTGCCTTCGTAAACGGTCATTGAGTATAGGTTGTTTTAGAGGTCGCCCTCTTGTCTAAAAGATCATAAGTTGCCTCAGAAAGGTTTCCTCGGATATCATTGCCTCAGATAAATTATCTAAGACATTAGGGTTACCGCTAAGACATCCTAACGTTGTTTTAGTGGTCGTATGTCCCTCTCTCGAATTGACCCTTAAACTCCAACGACAATGCTACCTACTCACTAATAGTGGGATAGCATTGTCTAAAGGAAACAAACATAGAACGATTCCTTTTTCGAGTAGGTAGATTAGTTCTTAGATACTTTCTCTTTCAAAACAAAACCTTTTCACACTTACACTTTTACGAACAACTTTTCAAAAATGCTTCATTACACTCTTGAGGACAGAGGCAAGAGTTAAATCGAAGTTAAAACAAAAACTTTTCAAAACCCACAAACACAAAGAAAACAATTTTGAAAACAATGAGCAAGTACCTAAGAGCTCGTGGATAACCACAAATAGAAAGGGTGCTAATACCTTCCCTTTCTATAATCTACCCCCCGTACTCAGAAATATCTCGAAAAAGGAATTTTTCTATGCTTTTTTACTTTCCTTGTTGGATAAAATAAAAGTCGGTGGCAGCTCTTGCTTACCGCGACACTTTGCGAACACAAACGCAAAACGTAAACCAGCATTCCAAAAAACAATCAGTTCTTCCACCGTATCACAGAACTGGCGACTCTGCTGGGGATCAAATAAGTGGGGTGTACCTTAGGAATATTTCATATTGTTTTCAATTGTTTGATCTGTATGCTTTATCTTTGTGGGTTTGAATCGGAGTTACTATAGATCATAACTCGAATCTGGGGATACCTTTTAGGTATGTAGCAATAGACTGTGAGGGAACTGTACAGCTTAAACCGATACGGTTGAAGTAGTAGCTACGTTGGTGTGACACTTTAGTTTGTATCGATATCCCTTGTGGCGGAACAAGGAGAATATGGGGCTGCTAATGGGTCATTAAGCACCAACTGACCTTAGAACCTATAATTGACCAACTTGGCCATAGAAAAGTAGCAGTATGCTACACTCATTGAGAGCAAACTCTCGCGATGATTCCGGCTGCAAGAAAATGTTGCTAAACTGGAATTATGACCGATCGAGGGTTGTCAGTGATATTGAGATCCTCTAGAACCCAGTTACTATTTCTAGGATAGGTTGAACCAACTAAACTGAAAGAGGGTAGTACCTAAACTCCATGCCAGCCTGAAATTTAAGGGCTATTGTGTGACTTGTTTGCCCTTACCATGTTTGCTATCTGTGAATACTTGTGGTGTGTCTCTATCATGACATCATGCATCATGACATTGCATGCATATTGCATTGGACTAACCATTTCAAAGACTAATGGGATTCATCTTTGTTCTGTTTTGCAGATCATGACATCTATGCATAGAAACACTATTCGGATCAGCTTTATATAGATTCCTAATCAGCTTAGATATTTGGTTTCTAAGGTTCCTGGCACTTCCTCTTTTGACAGAAGACATGGTCACCTCCCCAGTCTAGTCTCCTCCAAGCTGGATGAACAGATGATGAGCGTCTTATTCCAGTTCTTTGATCCATTGTACCACTGCTTTACCTTCCCGGACTATCAGTTGGTCCCTACCTTGGAAGAGTTCTCTGATCTACTTGGTATTTCTATTCTAGAGCAGACGCCATTTACAGGTTAGGAGATAGATCTTAAGCCAGAGGATGTTGCTACAACCCTACATCTGACAAAGGCTGAGGTAATGTCTAATTGGGAAACTCAGAGTGGGACAAAAGGCTTATTGGCTAAGTTCTTGGTTGATCAGGCTAATCAGTTCTGGGACAGTTTAGACTTTCAAGTGTTTGAAGACATCCTGGCTCTTCTCATTTATGGCCTGGTTCTGTTCCCTAATTCAGATTCCTTTGTCGACGTGAATGCAATGAAGATTTTCATGTCCCATAATCCAATGCCCACTCTCTTGGGTGACATTCTGCACACTCTCTATGCTCGTACTGCTCAGAAACGGGGAACCCTTATGTGATGTGCACCATTGCTGGCGAGGTGGTTTATTTCTCACCTCCCCAAATCTGTTTTGAAGAACAAGGAAGGCATGGGTTGGGCCTACAGGATTATGTCCCTTGCTCACACGGACATCATCTAGAGTACTAAAGACATGGAAGAAGTAGCTATTATTGATCGCTGTGGGGAATACCCCAATGTTCCATTGTTGGGAATCAGAGGAGGGATCACCTATAATCCTTGTTTGGCCTTACGACAGTTTGTGCGAGCTAGGAGGGACGGACCTCATGAGTTGCTGCTTCCAAGCATTGTCTTTGACTTCCAGGGAGATGTTGAGGGACATCGCCGCAGATTCATACGAGCATGGGATAGAGTGAACAGGTCTGATCTGCATGAGCTAGGCATGAAGACTTCTGTCCCAATGCCACAATATCTCCGGTGGGTTCGAGCCCACGCTCAAAAACTGGGGATGTCGTATGAAGCTGTCTTGCCAGTAATTGTTGAGAGTACTGATGAAGAAGGGGTTCCTCCTACTATCCTCCATCCATACATGCCTACTGACATTGGGGCATTAAAGAGGTCTTGGATCCAACTAAGGGAAGAACGGGATACTTATAGAGAAAAGTATCATGAGCAGGAATGAAAGATCCTGAGGCTTACAAGGCAGCTGGAGAATGAGAAGGTCCTCAACGACTATGTAAGCACCAAAGGGAAACGACCATGGGAGCGCTGATTGTCTTTTTTTTTTTGTTTCTAGCATAAATTTGCTTTCGGTTTTTCTTTTTGTAACGCCTTAAAGGCATCTGTTAAACATTGATTTCAATTTTTTTATGTATTAAAAGTGTGTTTCATTTTGGTTTATGAATTTGAATCTCTAAAGTCTTTGAAATCATATCATACACATTTCATTCTCATACACCTCATTACAGGTACCCTTACAGGTTTCTCATCTTCTTCGCTATTTATTTTAGCACACCATGTCTTCTGAAACATCAACTGATCAAGCTATCAAGGCCCTGCAAGCTCAAAACACTCAGTTCCAGGAAATGTTCATGAACTTGGCCAAGGCTCAGCAAGATCTGAAGACTCTTATCTTGAAGGATAAGAAGAAGAAGAAGAATAAGACGGTCCTCCTGAATATGGGTCGCAGATTCGGGAACAATTTGCGGGGAGAGGTTGATTTGTCTCACTCACCTGGAGGGGGAGAGAATCAGGATGAAAGGAGGGCTCCTAGCCCTGTGGTTTCTGACAATGAGACTGACTTCGATGAAGACCAGTATCCTCCGGCTGAAGATAGGTATAAGCAACTCGATGACCGGTTGAGCGCAATGGAGGTCCATAAGGTACCTGGGTTGGACTTCGGAGATTTGGGTTTGGCATCTGGGGTAGTGATTCCCCACAAGTTTAAAGCACCAGTTTTTGCTAAATACGACGGGGTCTCATGCCCAAAGCTGCACCTCCGCTCGTATGTTAGAAAGATTCAACCATACACTGCCGATAAGAACCTCTAGATTCACTTCTTTCAAGATAGTCTTTCAGGGACTCAACTTGAGTGGTTCTACCAACTGGAAGGAGCTAACGTCCGTAACTGGGAGGACCTTGCCTCTGCTTTTTACAAGCAGTACCAGTACAATGCCGACCTTTCTCCCACGCGTACCTAACTTCAGGGTATTGTCTATGGGTGCGAGCGAAGATTTTAAGGACTATGCTCAAAAATGGAGGGACCTTGCTGGGAGAGTACAACCCCCTCTGGCTGATAGGGAGTTAGTAGATATGTTTCTTGGGACCTTGTCTGGTCCCTATTTCAACCATTTGATCGGAAGCTCGTCGTTCGGGTTTACTGAGCTGATTATGACCGGGGAAAGAGTTGAGGCCGGTATCAAGAGCGGCAAGATACAGAAGGGTGCTTCGTCAAGCACAAAAAAGAAGCCCTTCAAGAAGGAGTCGAGCGCAGTTTACAGCTCGAAGAGCCATAACAGACCTGAGCGCCGCAAAGCAGTTAATACGGTGATGATATCAAGACCTGTTGTTACCCCTCAACGCAATAATCAGCCAAGAGCAGAGAGGCCGCAAAGACAATTCACTCAGCTCAGTATGACCATGTCTCAAATTCTACCGCAGTTGTTGAAAACCAACTTGGTGATTTCAAAGGAGGCTCCGAAGAATCCTAATACTAAATCACCGCTGTACAATCCGAACGCCCGCTGTGCTTTTCACTCTGATAGCCCGGGGCATGATACGAATAACTGTTGGGTCTTGAAGAATAAAGTGCAGGATCTGATCGATGCTAAGTAAATTGAGTTTGAAGCGCCGGAAAAGCCTAATGTCATAACGGCACCTATGCCCAAACATGACACGGGAGTGAATTCTATTGGGGATGATAAAGAAGAGTTTGATATTGACAGCTGGATCTACCCGACTGCTAATGGTGGACTAAGCAACTGGACGGCAAAGGACTTCGTCCTAATTTCTTTTATTACCCAATAATGAGACTTTTGTTTTAAATTTTGTAAAAGTTAATTTTTAAACTTTACGGCCCGGTGTCTTACCCGAGGCACCGTGGCTTTGTTTGTGAGGGTTTTATATGTGTGTCATTACCATATATCATTCATAAAAGCATTGGACGTTTCTTGCATTTCAAATTTTGTGCTCCTTGTTTTTCTTTTCTATCTTGCAAAACAACTATTTATCTTACACACACTCACATATACAGGTCTACATCCATTCTGGATCCCACTGATAACGATTCTGCTACTGCCAGTTATGACTTCGAAAGTCCGATCAACTTATCCGAAGACGAAGGTGGAGATGATTGTGAATTTCCTAGGTAACTTGCAAGACTGTTACTTCAGGAAGAGAGGGCCATACAGCCGCATGAAGAGCCACTGGAAACAGTAAATCTGGGTACAAAGGTAGACAAGAAAGAGGTCAAGATCGGTGCAAATCTGGGGCCTAGTGTTAAGCAACGGTTGATTCAGATGCTGCGTGACTACGTTGAGATATTTGCCTGGTCTTATGAAGATATGCCTGGGTTAGATACCGATATTGTGGTTCACCGCCTGCCTACCAAGGAAGACTGTCCTCCAGTGAAACAGAAAGTTCGCCGAATGCGCCCAGAGATGTCTGAGAAAATCAAGGTTGAGGTTATGAAACAATTTGATGTCGGTTTTCTAGCAGTTACTTCTTACCCACAGTGGGTGGCCAACGTGGTTCCTGTGCCGAAGAAGGATGGTAAGGTTCGAATGTGTGTTGATTATAGGGATCTGAACAGGGCGAGCCCCAAAGATGATTTCCCTCTACCTCATATCGACGTTCTGGTTGACAACACCACACATCATAAGGTCTTCTCCTTTATGGATTGTTTCTCCAGTTATAATCAGATTAAAATGTCTCCCGAAGACATGGAGAAGACAACCTTTGTCACACAGTGGGGTACCTTTTGCTACAAAGTCATGCCTTTCAGATTGAAGAATACTGGGGCAACATATCAGCGCGCCATGGCCGCTTTGTTCCATGACATGATCCATCATGAGATTGAGGTATACGTTGATGACATGATTGCAAGATCCCAGACTGAAGAAGAACATCTTGAACACCTTCATAAGTTATTTGACAGGTTGAAGTTGTACAAGCTGAAGTTAAACCCGAACAAGTGCACCTTTGGGGTGAGATCTGCTAAACTGTTGGGTTTCGTTGTTAGTGATAAATGTATTCAGGTGGATCCTGCAAAGGTGAAGGATATACAGGAGATGCCAGCTCCCTGAACAGAAAAAGAAGTCAGAGGCTTTTTGGGACGGTTGAATTACATTACCCAATTCATCTCACACCTGACTGCTACTTGCGAGCCAATCTTTAAGCTATTGAAGAAAGATCAAGTGGTAAGATGGAACGATGAATGTCAAGCCGCTTTCGAAAGGATAAAAGAATATCTCTAAAAGCCACCCATTATGATGCCTCCAGTTGAAGGGAGACCTTTAATCTTATACTTGACAGTACTCGACAATTCAATGGGGTGCGTGCTGGGGCAGCATGACGAGTCTGGCCGAAAAGAGCATGCTATTTATTACCTTAGAAAAAAGTTTACCGACTGTGAGACCCGATACTCACTACTTGAGAAAAATTGTTACGCTTTGGCATGGGCTGCTCTCCGGCTGAGACAGTATATGCTGACTCACACTACTCTATTGATATCAAAGATGGATCCAATCAAGTATATCTTCGAGAAGCCTGCATTATCCGGAAGAATAGCAAGATGAAAGATGATCTTGACTGAGTATGACATCCAGTATACGACCCAAAAGGCAATTAAAGGGAGTGTGTTGGCAGATCATTTGGCACATCAGGCAGTGGATGATTACCAGTCTATGAACTTTGAATTCCCGGACGAGAATATCATGATAGTGACTGACTGCGAAGAACCTGGACCGGATGAAGGACCGGAGGAGGGATCCCAGTGGTCTATGTACTTTGATGGAGCTTCAAACGCTTTGGTTAATGGCATTGGCATTGTGATTATATCCCCTGAAGGCTCTCATACTCCGTTTACCTCCCGACTATGTTTCAACTGCACCAATAATATGGCGGAGTATGAAGCGTGCATCATGGGTCTTCGAGCAACAATTGACCTAAGGATTAAGTTCTTGAGTGTGTTCGGAGATTCCACTCTCGTGATCAGTCAGATCAAAGGCGAGTGGGATACGAAACACCCAAATCTTATTCCTTACAAGGAGTATGTATTGACGTATCTTCCACACTTCGAGGAGATAACCTTTGAACACTTCCTTAGAGAGGAGAATCAGTTAGCGGCCGCGCTAGCTACGATGTCTTCTATGTTCAAATTCAATTGGGACAATGAGGCTCCCCAGATTACCATTGAAAGGTTGGACGAACATGCACATTGCTGTGACATTGAGACTGAAGAGGTAACTGATAAACCTTGGTTTCACGAGGTAAAGAGGTATCTTGGGCTCAAGAATACCCCAACGGTGCATCTGTTAATGATAAAAAGTTTTTGAGGAGGCTCGCGGCAAAATTATTCATCAGTAATGACATCCTGTACAAGCGTAACCATGATTCAACCTTACTACAATGTGTGGATAAGAACGAGGCAGAGAGGATTATGGTAGAGTTACATGAAGGTACTTTTGGAACTCATTCCAGTGGACATACCATGGCAAAGAAAATACTTCGGGCAGGATATTATTGGTCCACAATGGAAGCCGGTTGTTATCAACATTCTCGGATCTGTCACAAGTGCCAAGTCTATGCTGATAAGGTGCACATACCTCCAGTTCCTCTGAACGTTTTGACAGCTCCTTGGCCTTTTGCAATGTGGGGCATCGACATGATCGGTGAGATCAGACCTACAACATCTAACGGGCATCGTTTCATCCTGGTAGTGATTGATTACTTTATAAAGTGGGTTGAAGCGGCTTCCTTTGCTACTGTGACCAAGAATGTCGTGGCACGGTTTATTCGGCACAATCTGATTTGTCGATATGGTGTACCCGAGAGGATCATTACGGATAATGGTACAAATCTCAACAATAAGATGATCACCGAACTTTGTAAGCAGTTCAAGATACAGCATCACAACTCTTCTCCCTACCGGCCGAAGATGAATGGGGCTGTAGAAGCGGCTAATAAGAACATCAAGAAGATTGTGTAGAAGATGACGGTGACATACAAAGATTGGCACAAGATGTTACCATTTTCTCTTCATGGGTACCGTACCTCAGCGCGGACGTCAACAGGGGCAACACCATTTCCTTGGTTTATGGCATGGAGGCCGTCTTGCCCATCGAAGTTCAAATACCCTCTCTTCGGATTATGAAGGATGCAGGTTTGAGCAAAGATGACTGGATCCAGACCCGGCTTGATCAACTGAACTTAATCGACGAAAAGAGACTTACTGCTATTTGTCATGGTCAAACGTATCAAAAGCGGATGATCAAGGCATTTAACAAGAAAGTTAGACGACAAGAGTATCAAGTTGAGGATCTGGTGATCAAGCGCATCATCCTACCTCAAGGTGATCCCAGGGGCAAATGGACCCCTACTTATGAAGGGCCATTTGTGGTTAAGAACATTTTCTCAAGAGGAGCTATGATTCTAACCACCATGGATGGTGACGACCTTCCTCACCCCGTCAATGCAGACATAGTGAAAAAATACTACGCATAATCAACGACCCGCTAGGTCAACTGGCCTAAGCAAAAATAAGGGATTCTTGGCGAACCAAAAGGGTTCTGGCAAAAATAAGGGATGAAAATGAAAAAATATGTACACCCGGCAAGTCGAAAACCTGAAAAGGAAGCTTGGGCAAAAAAGGGTATCCCGGTGGACTGAAAACCCGAAAGGGCGGTCCAGGCAAAAATTAGGGATCAAAGCATAACACTATGTCTCATTGGATCACCTTGCAACCAGACTTCGGTATCGACTATCAAGCTCGGACGACACTAATCAATCTGATCTACCTTCAACCAAGTAGCAAAGTGATGAGATGCTCGAGGACATAAGGGCAATAGCAGAGTTGGAACTCAGTTGGAACTCGGCGGCGTTCTCTTACTAGGACGTCAGCCTCTTGTACAAAAACGCCTATTTACAGTACAAACTTCAAAGTCAATACAATTCATTTTCAAAGAAATTTCGAACTGTTTTTCCTTTTTCTATTTTGTTTTGCAAGAACGTCCAATGTTCATTCTTGATATATGCATTTGACATTAATTGCTGCTCATGAATATTTACATGTGAAACAAAAGACGATTACTCGTAATATCAAGAACAGGGGAAAATAAGAATTGTCCAAGCTTTATAGTTGCTTTGTCCACCAGGTATAAAGGTAGATTCAGCTGAAGAATATGGCTGAAGTACGTTCACTCCCTGCAGCGTAAGAGAAAGACAGTAATGTTAACTCTCCCCAGTTGAGGCTCACAACCATGAATGAGTCGACAACATTCTCCCCAAGCAGAGTTTATCCATCATCAGCACTAGACAATTATCCCCAGCGCAGTCTGAAAAATCTTCCCCAGTGGAGTTTGGAGGATCATCCCCGTTAGACTCTGGAAGATTGCCCCAGTGGAGTCTAAAAGGTTATCCCCAGTGAAGTCGCAACTGAAAGATCATCCCCAACGGAGTTCATTCCTTTCACAAACAGAAACTCAATCCCCAACAGGATTCAGTATCACCAGCAACGGTAATGCATCCCCAGCGGAATTTATCAGCGGAATCCTCAGCAGAACATCTCTTCCACCCAGAGTAATCTCCTCATCAGTTTATTCCCCAGTGGAGTTATCCTCTCCTGCAGGTTTATTATCACAATCATCTTCATTCTCTATCCCCAGCGGAAACGAAGAATTCATTTCTTTTCTCCAACAGTGATCCTGGATTTATCTTCCCCAGATAAAAACATCACATTTCCATACATCATGACACATGCATATACGCATCATACAACACAATCTCATTTATTTTGAGAACATCATTGCTTGATACATATCATGCATTACATACAGCTAACCTTTACCTTTCAGGAAAGATACAATCAAATTCTCACAAAGTTCAAGCTATGGAGCTTTTACCTTAGTTGAATTACGGACATGTTCCTAAATATCAACAGATATGTTTTCTCAGTTGAATTACGGACGAGTTCCTAAATCTCAGCAAAGTAGTTGAATTACGGACGAGTTCCTAAATCTCAGCAAAGTAGTTGAATTACGGACGAGTTCCTAAATCTCAACAAAGTAGTTGAATTGCGGACGAGTTCCTAAATCTCAGCAAAGTAGTTGAATTACTGATGAGTTCCTAAATCTCAGCAAAATAGTTGAATTACAGACGAGTTCCTAAATCTCAATAAAGTAGTTGAATTACGGACGAGTTCCTAAATCTCGACACCTCAGTTGAATTATGGACGAGTTCCTAAATCTCGACACCTCAGTTGAATTACGGACGAGTTCCTAAAACTTGACACCTCGGTTGAATTACGGACGAGTTCCTAAATCTCGACACCTCAGTTGAATTACGGACGAGTTCCTAAATCTCGACACCTCGGTCGAATTACAGACGAGTTCCTAAATCTCGACACCTCAGTTGAATTATGGAAGAGTTCCTAAATCTCGACACCTCAATTTAATTACGGACGAGTTCCTAAATCTTGACACCTCAGTTGAATTACGGACGAGTTCCTAAATCTCAACAAAAATGTTTCCTCCGTTGAGTACATACGATCGAAGTTCCTAAATATCAAGATAGATGACTCCTCCGTTGAGTACGGACAACCAGAGTTCCTAAATATCAACAGAGACGACTCACCAGCAGAATAACAGAAAACCAAAGCTCCTAAATTTCTACTCCTCTCAACAAAGATCAGACTTCCCCCAGCGGAATCTTCCATAACAAACAGGTATACAAGCTCTCGCTAAGGAATCTCTTATGCGATCGACACTCCTTCAGATGGCATCCTTAAGCCCATCCCCTCGTCATCAATCTCCAAATGGCATCTGTAAGCCCATTCCTGACATCACAAGGCATCTACCACTGCATGCGAGTGCAAATTTCTGGGTACTCTAGTGTTCAATCCTCTTCCACCTTCAGATTACGAAAGGCACGAAAGCCAATCTATGTCCTCAGGTTTAAGAAGGTTGAATAGGGGCAGCTGTTGTACCCCAAAATTTTCCCTCCCATATTTCTCAAAACATTGCAAGAAAGATCTCCAAGTTGCTCCAGGTAGTCCAAGGGTTGGCCAGACAAGCTCTTTCCTAAGGCAGTCTACCCCAAATTAGGGTTTCATTTTGTATCAAGATCCTTGAGTCCAAGTGACCCCAAGTTCTCACCAATGTCCTAATATGTTCTCAAGATCATCCATGTCAAGTTTCAAGCCTTGCAGAGGAAGTTTGCTCAGTCAATTGCTCAAAGGTCCAAAAATCGATTGTGTTAGGGCAAAAGTCAACTGTGATCCACATACAGTCAAACTTCAAGATTTTTGGTCAACATCCTCATTTTTAAGTATATTTCATCATTTGATCAAGTGTTGATCATGATTCATCGTGGATTGCTCTTAATTCATCAAGACTCAAAAGTTGCTAAATTAGGGTTTTGTAGGAAAAGTCAACTCAACTTTGACCAAGAATAACTTTCTCATACTTTATGAGAAATGACCCATACAAAGCTCATTTTTAAGAGGATCCAATTCCCTACAATCCATCTTCATATCCCAAGTTCAAAATATGTACTCACAAGAAGTTATGAATTTGGACATTATAGGTCATTTTGAAAAGTCAACAAAAACACATTTTTTGTCAAAGCTTCATACTTGAGCATGGAATATCAAATTGAGATGAGACCAAAAGGGTTGGTTAGAGGACATCTCAAGCTTTCTAAAAAGTCCAGTAACACCTCCAAAGAGTCAAAATTTAGGAATTTATGCATTGTTGAAGTTGACCTTTTTTGCAAAATTGCCAAAGGTCAACTATCCCCAAAACTTCAAATTTTGCCAAATGGGCCCATTCTTTTTCACTTGTTTTGAGTTGGCACTATAGCCCACGTGCTCTAACCCTTTCCACTTGTCCATATCATATTTTTATTAATTATTTTGATTTTTATTTGAATTAATTTGATTTAAATCAAAATAAATCAAATAAAAATCCAAAACATTAATAACCAAGGATTTTGTGTTGTTTTAGGCTTCATTATACAGCTATTATCCTTCCAATTCGTACCAAGCCTTAGAGTGCACAAAAGGATTCAAAATAAGCCATATTTGGAAAGATCTTCAAGGGTATCAAATCAAATCCAAAGTCATTGAAAGAAAAAGATTTGGACTGAATAAACAACCATAATGCATTGTGTGATACATAAGGAGGCGAGGGAGATAAAAATAAGGGTTGGAGACAGGCTAGAGGGCAAACAAAATCTAAAAAAATACCAAAAAAGTGTGACTTCGAAATCACCATTAGAGGCATTCTCAAAGCTTTCTATTGATACCAATCGCTTCCTGGCACTCCCTAGAAGCTAAAGCAATCCAGAACCGGTCCATTCCAGTCCTTAATCGCGCTGTAAGTCATTCATAACCCCGCTCTGTTCTTGAATTCTTATCTTGGAATTTACACATTGTTAAGCTGAATCAACTGCATATTCTTAACCTATGAATCATTTGCAAGCTTTTGACATTACCCAATTGCATTTTAATGGTCTGTAACGAAATCCACCATTGTTAAGGTTTCGTATTTATTTTTAGGGTTTTTGATTTCAGGAATAATTGGCCCTAGTAATGGGTATGGTTGTGATCAGAAGAAGGAGACGAGTCTAACCATGGTGTTAGAATTCATTTACATGGCCTGTACGAAATTTTGAGAGTGGACAGGTTTGTAGCAACGAACATTTGTCCGTGGGTATAGGTATTACAGGTTTTTAGCTACTGAGAGAGGAAGGGGATGAAGGCGTGTCACCCCACCATTGGCTTGTTTAAACGAGCGCGTGTTTTTTTTAATTTATGTCCACTAACTTTTGTTTTTATATATTATTATTACTTTTTATTATGATAACAATCAAAACAACACAACCTAGTGGTTGCCACGCATGTCTTAAGGCATTAGAGGCTGGAGGTCAGGGGTTCGATCCCTACCTTCAGCATTTGTTATTTTGCATTGTTATTTCAGGAAATCCAGTGCATATGCAAGCCAAGCGCCCACCATGGGCCTTCATCATCCATGCGCCAGATGGCCAGATCTGGTGGCCACCATTGCAAGCACACCATAAGCCAAATTAACACGTGCGCACTGGATTGCAAAAGTCAAGTGGATCTTCATCAAATGGGCCAGAATTCCTGCTATGCACACCTCACTTTCAGGCCCATCTCTCCCTTTTTTATATTTTGTTTATATTTCATTTAACTATTTTTAATTAATTACTAACCAATAATCAATTTTCTTTTTAGCAAAAAATCACAAAAATATTTTTTATGTCCAAATAAATTCAGAATTTTATTTTTTTATTAATAAATACTAATTAATTTAATTAGGTAAATTTTAGATAACTTAAATTTATTTTTGCAAATAATTAAAAATCAATTAGAATAATTAGGTTTTAACATTAGTTTAATCATTTTATTTTCTTTCCTAAAATAACCAAAAATTCAAAAATATGACATTTAATTATTTTTGATTAATTAATTTAATAACTACTTAATTTAGCATTTAATTTTAGGATTTATTTTCTTTTCTTAAAAATAATAAAAACAACAAAAAAAGCATTTTCTTTAATTAGGAGGGTCAAAACCCTAGTTTCGTATTCGATCCAATTGTCTCGCGCACTTTATTTTTTTCTTTATTCAATTGTTGTATCTGCTCTCGGTTTATAATAATTAATTAGGACATTTATTTTTTTATCCCGCATTTAAATTTCAAAGGGGTGTTTTTTGGCGATGTAAATACCCGACGCCTTGTAATAGTTTAGTTTAAATTCCGCACCTTTAACTTTTGCAAATATTCAACTGCTAGATGTTAGATAATAGGGTTTGCATGACAATAATAAATGACTAAATTTAAAACAGTTAGATCACCCTAAACATGTGCAAAGATAAATAACTGAAATCAACACACTCGCACATACGCACTCCTAGGGTATATCCCGCTTGGTTTCCTTCGTAAATGGCCATTGAGTATAGGTTGTTTTAGAGGTCGCCCTCTTGTCTAAAAGATCATAAGTTGCCTCAGAAAGGTTGCCTCGGATATAATTTCCTCAGATAAATGATCTAAGACATTAGGGTTATCGCTAAGACATCCTAACGTTGCTTTAGTGACTGTATGTCCCTCTCTCGAATTGACTCTTAAACTCCAACGACGGTGCTACCTACTCACTAATAGTGGGATAACATTGTCTAAAGGAAACAAACATAGAACGATTCCTTTTTCGAGTAGGTAGATTAGTTCTTAGATACTTGCTATTTCAAAACAAAACCTTTTCACACTTACACTTTTACGAACAAGTTTTCAAAAACGCTTCATTACACTCTTGAGGACAGAAGCAAGAGTTAAATCGAAGTTAAAACAAAAACTTTTCAAAACCCACAAACACAAAGAAAACAATTTTGAAAACAATGAGCAAGTACCTAAGAGCCCGTGGATAACCACAGATAGAAAGGGTGCTAATACCTTTCCTTTCTATAATCTACCCCCCGTACTCAGAAATATCTCGAAAACGGAATTTTTCTGTGATTTTTCCCTTTCCTTGTTGGATAAAATAAAAGTCGGTGGCAGCTCTTTCTTACCGCGACATTTTGCAAACACAGACGCAAAATGTAAACCAGCATTCCAAAAAACATTCAGTTCTTCCACCGTATCACAATGGGTCTCGAGGAAGTTATTGATCTCAGAATTAAAATTCTACATGTGTATGGTGATTCAACTTTGGTAATAAATAAGATTCAAGGAGAGTGGGATACTCGTCACCCTGGCTTGATCCCTTACAGAGATTATGCTAGAAGATTGTTGCCCTTCTTTAATAAGCTTAATTTCCATCACATTCCCAGAGACGAAAATCAAATGGCGGATGCTCTAGCAACTTTGGCTTATATGTATTAAGTGAATACTTGGAATGATATACCTCGAATTATAATTCGACGATTGGATAGGCCTGCTCATGTGTTTACAACAGAAGAGGTAGCAGATGAGAAACCTTGGTATTACGATATCAAGCATTTTCTCCAGACTCAAGAATACCCGATTGGTGCATCGAATAAAGATAGAAAGACATTGAGAAGATTGGCTGGCAGTTTCTTCCTCAGTAAAAATGTTTTGTACAAGAGAAATTATGACATGGTCTTGTTCAGATGCGTGGATAGACACGAAGCAGACATGTGGATGCATGAGATTCATGAAGGTTCATTTGGAACTCATGCCAATGGACATTCGATGGCTAAAAATATGCTAAGGGCAGGTTACTATTGGCTGACAATGGAATCTGACTGTTACAAATTTGCAAAGAAGTTCCATAAATTCCAGATTTATGCGGACAAGATTCATGTGTCTCCGACACTTCTCAATGTTATTTCTTCCCTGTGGTCTTTCTCTATATGGGTTGTTGACATGATTGGAATGATAGAACCCAAAGCTTCGAATGGACACCGTTTTATCTTGGTAGTAATTGATTACTTCACCAAATGGGTGTGTGATACGGTGGGAGAACTGACTTGAGGTTTTGCGTTTGTTTTTGCAAATGTTTCGGTTTAGCAAGAGTCGCCACCGACTTTTTATTTTATCCTAAGGAAAGGTTAAAAAGCACAGCAAAAACCTTTGAGATGTTTTCATGGGTTCGGGGAGTAGATTATAGAAATGGAAGGTATTAACACCCTTTCTATCCATGGTTATCCATGGGCTCTTAGTTACTTGCTTAGATCACTTGCCTTGCATTTTCAATTGTTTGAAATGGTGCTTTCAATTGTTTGAAATGGTGCTTTCTGTGTGGGTTTGAAAAGAGGTTTTGAAAAGAGGCCATTTGTTGTGGCAACCTTTGTAATGATCCATGTTTGAATGTGTACAAAGGTGTATTTATCTTTTGAAAAGTTTTCAATGTTTTTGAGAATTGTTTTGAAGTTGTGTTGTGATGTGTGTTTTGAAAAATGGCAAGGATTGTTTTGCAAGTTGGTCAAGTAACCAAGAGCTATCTCCCCTAAATTTCTCAAAGATATTTCCTATGTTTTAACCCTTTTAAAAGTATTGTTCCACCATTGTATTTGGTGGACAATCTTGTGTTAGGATGTTAACGGGACGGGCGCGGGTTATCATTTAGACCATGAATGCAATAATGCCAAGTGTCTTTGGCAATTTTTTTTCCTTTAAGGGACTTGGTCATTTTTTAGGCAACTTGAGAAAGCGTCATCGAGGGACTATGATCATTTTGATTTTGTTTGTTTTGCCAAAGACACTCAACATGCAACATGGCCTATTATTGAAGGCAACAAGTGGAGTAACCCTAAGGGTGCAAGTGTGATTAGTGTTGTCCATTTTCATGCTTTTTTGTCTTTGCATTAGTCAAGCTATTTGTTGGTTGATTTTGCATACAAACCCTAGGTCTATCATGGCATAATTTGAAAGCTTTTAAATGCGAAAATTTAAAGTCCTAAATTATTACAACATAATTATGGGGATGAGGGTACAAACGTTTGAATGGGGGATATTTAGCAAGAAATTTAAATCTAAACTATTACATCCATATTGAATATACAAGTAATAAATTGTACAATATTTAAACAAATGTAATAAATATGAAAAATGTATTATGCACAAAATGGTTTTCTATGTATGTAAAGTATTTTTCAATGTGAAATATAAACAAAAATAAAAAGTCAATTTTTTTGGATATTTTGTGGTTTTAGGGCAAAACCCTAATTTTTGAATAAATAGCAATTATTTATTTATTATGTACAATATTATATATTTATTTATACAAAAAATAAATAAAAGAGAAGTATATTGTAAAAAAGTATTTTTTGATGTCAAATATTAATAAAAATAAAAAAGGTATTATTTTTACGTTTTATCCTAAATATTTAACAAAATATGTATAAGTATTTATATTATATATTAAATATACTAAATATATATAAAAATGAAATATTAATTATTTACAAAAAAAACTATATTTTCAAAAAATGTTTTCAAAAGGTAAAATAAAATAATAATTAAAAATGAATATATTTTTGTATTATTTTTTAGTGTTTTAAATAAAAGTATAAATATTTATTTACATGTATAAGTTCAAATAAAACAAATAAAATCCAAATAAAATGCAAAAATGGGTGGAAAAATATTTTTAATATTTTTTATGTTTTGACAAAAAATAATAAGTCGGAATCAAAAAGAAAAAATCAAAAATGATTAAAAAATCACACAATGGGCCAGGGGGGTGCAAAATGAAAAAAGGGGTGCAAAAAGCAGGTTGACTCAGGCCTAACCCAAGTCAACTATGTCTTCAACCTCCAGCACATGTTTGAACAAGAAAACGCGCGCTTCCTTCTCCATCTGCTATCTCTTGATTCTTTGACTTTTAACAAAAACTTACAACATCAATAATGTAGAGCATCAAGTCACGATTTCAAACATATAAAAAAATTGTTCTAACTCTCAAACGAGGGAGAATTTCTCCATCCCCAATTTCTGACCTAAGTTTTCTCTCATGTTCAGGTCCAAAATTCTCTCAACACACACAATATAAATGAAAAGTAACTATATGGATGGCTTCAGGGCTATGAGTAGAACATGCTTTCTTCACAAACTTAAGCCTAACTATGTCTGGATAGAGAGATAGAAGTTCAAATTTTTACCTGTTCAGCTTGAGTCGTGTACAACAATGGAGGTATCTTCAATGGAATTTGAACTTTGGTACAGCTTGCCTGAAGTCCAAGGATGCTTCCCCTATGCTTGGCTTGCTCTGAAACTGCCTGTATCGAGCTATGGAAGTCAACCTGCACAGTTGAAAAATGAAAATGGCAAACTTGGTTATGGATGTTACAGCTTAAGTTCAATGCCTGGAATAGCTTCAGTGGATAATATGGAACATGTTTGAACTCCTTTTAGCAAAAATGCACGAGTGAAAGTGTTGGTGGAAGTCAAGTTGCAGAACTTGCTCTGTTTCTGCAGCAAGAGGGTGTTTTTGTGAATGAGAAGGTTTGGGATGTGGTTCAGTCGTGCCTTAGGTCTGGTTTGATGTATGGAAAGTGTTTATGAAGTTTTTTTAGGCTTGTGTTTACAGGAGATCAAAGTTGGATGTATTTTGCAATGTTTCTTCTTATCTAAGCAAAGAAAATGCAAGTTGGGTTATAGGCCAATGCAGGCCCCTCAAGCGTGATGCATACTTTGTTCTTGATTAGTGGGATTTGTCCACAAACTTGTGCCTAAAAGATCTGGCTTGTACCTCTTGGATTTGTATTTGACATAAAGCATTACTTTTCAAAAATGGCAAAGTTACTTTTTCTAAATATGGATTAATCTTGCATGTAATGACCAAATACACAAAATAACATCTTGGCACAATGGTTTGGAATTTAATTATTGAGTGTGAAGAGGATTAGAGGCCTGTAATCTAGCTTGTACAAGCTGACTTCAAAAATGCCAATGTTATGAACATGTATTTGGCTATGAACAAAGTGACTTTTGCCCATCTTTGCAAATTCGATTCTCCCTAACCACAAGGGTGTTTGAGAAGTTCTTGGACAATTTCGAAAGCTTGGAATGTGTACTACAATCCATATTTGTAATGAAAATTGAAATTCCAAGTGGAACCATGTGAAAAGTGGCCATGAAGTTGGTCCAAAATCCTACCTAGAATAGGTCAAATTTTTTCTAAGTTAAGAATGTTTTGCACCCTTGTTCCAAAAATCATAACTTGAGCTACAAGCTTCTTTTGAGAAAACTTTGTGAATAAAAGTTGTATATTTTGCAATGGACTACAAATTTCATGTTTTTAGTTTGGCTTGAATCCAATTGTATCTTGATGAAAAAATGGGACAAAGTTAGGGAAAAATAAGGAAATTTTATAACTTAGAAAATTTCTAAGTTATGAAATTTCTTCATTTTAAACCCTAATTTGCAATTTTGGATTTCTTGATGAACAAGTTTCATAATTTGACATGTCTTGATGAAAAATGAATCTTGGCACTTGATTTTGACCAAAAAGTCAAAGTTTGACTTTTCAGTATATAGTCAAATTTTGATCAGTTGACTGGAAAATTCATCTGTCAATCCTGTGCATTTGAGATCTTTTGAACTTGTTGAATGTGTCAAGAAAATGCCATTGAGTTCTTGAGTCCATATGTGAGCTTGGTTAGCCATTGGTTAGGTCAAATAGTCAAAAATTGCCTTTGTGCAGTCAAAACCCTAAAAATGACCATTTTGCCCTTTTGGTGATCTGATCAAATTTCTTGTGGAATTGTGATCCAAACTTTACCAAATGGTTCATATGAGTTCATTATGTTGATGTGGGTCCAATATGAAGCATCAACATAATACGCCTTCAAACTTGTGAGTCCAATATGAAGCATGGAAGGCACTTTGGGCCTTTTAGGTCAAAACATCTTTGTGCAAACTCAAACCCTAATTTGGGTCAACAGTGTAAGGAGGAGTCTTGAGCAGAGCAAACCCTAACTTGATCTTGAGTTCCAAGAGTCTTGTGGTGAGAAAATGTTGATGAAATGAGAGAGCAAATTTTGGGGTACAACAGGGTGGAAGCTGCTTCATATGCTAATGTTACTAAGCAGGTGGTAGTGCGCTTTATTAAGAATATTCTCATATGTCGGTATGGTGTGTCGAGAAAAATTATCACCGATAATGGCTCGAATCTAAACAACAAGATGATGATAGAACTTTGTGAAGAATTCAAGATTATCCATCACAATTCATCTACGTACATGCCGAAGATGAATGGGGTTGTTGAAGCTGCTAATAAGAATATCAAGAAGATCATCTAGAAGATGGTTGTTACTTATAAAGATTGGCATGAAATGCTCCCTTTTGCTTTACTTGGATATAGGACATATGTCCGCACTTCAACAGGAGAAACCCCGTTCTCCCTTGTTTATGGAATGGAAACAGTGCTTCCAATCAAGGTTTAGATTCCCTCTTTGCATGTGATAATGGAAACCAAGTTGTCAGAGGCTGAATGGGTCCAACACATGTTTGACCAATTGAATTTGATTGAAGAGAAGAGAATGACGGCTTTGTGTCATGGCCAGTTATATCAGAAGAGAATGAAGAAAGTTTTTAATAGGAAGGTCAAACCAGGTAAATTCAAAGAAGGCGACCTTGTGCTCATGAAGATCATGTCTTTTAACACTGATTCTAGGGGCAAGTGGACTCCCAATTTTGAAGGCGTATATGTTGTCAAGAAAGCCTTCTTCGGCGGTGCATTAATTCTTGAAACTATGGATGGCGAGGAGTTACGAAGTCCCATGAATGCTGATGCAGTCAAGAAATACTTCGCCTAAAGAAATAAAAGAAAAGCTCGCTAAGTTTAAAACCCGAAAGGGCGGCTTAGGCAAAAATTAGAGACATAAACAGAATAAAATTTCTCGCTAAGTTGAAAACCCGCAAGGGCAACTTAGGCAAAACTTAGGTACTTTCTTGGAAAGTAACTACATCAGACAAGACTTAATCATTGAAGCAACAATCTTCTTGGATCCTCACCATAATTCAACGGAAGTTGCTGCTCGGAATTTCAAAGTTGTTAGAGGGAATAGTGGTCATTGTATCTCAATGTATCTTTTCCATTATATATTACCATTTTTCGAACTTTGTAATCATCCGTGGAGTCTAGCCATTCGCAGACTACCATTTTATCAATAAAATTTGAGCTTTTACCCATTTCTTTGTATTTCTTATATTTATTCAGCTTACAAAGACTCCATTTATTATTGATAATAATTTTCAAAGTAAAAAGATTAGATAACAAAATTATTTTTCAAAAATAATTTACAACTTACTTTTACTTTAGATTTTGTGATTCAAGAGGAAAACAAAAGTGGTGATCCCAGGAATGGACGAACTCCAGTAATTTTAGGAAGTTTTGTTTCCCCTAGAAGGTTTTCTAAGGTCGTTTTCGCTGGTATGCGTGTGATTTTTGTATATTGAAGAGGATAACAATTGGTGTAAGGTGCAGTATTAGGTTTGTGATCCCAGTGTCCCCAGTCAAGTCTTGGTTGATTTTTTTTTTGGGTTTGCATGGTCTGAGGCCTCTATCCCAGATTCCCCAGCGAAGTCTTCCCTCATATTACAAAAGGTCTTTTTCCCTTGGTGTGTTGAGATGGGACTATTTGGAAAATGTCGCTCTTTCTGCAGTATTCGCATTATTGTTGGTATTTATTTCCCAGGCAACTAAACCAGGGTAGTATATTTTCTAAGAAGTGTTGAGATAGTTGTCAACCCTTTGGGTTTTCACCCGCCAAGTGCTGGGTTTGATTTAAAATCCCCATGAGTTTGACATTTTTCTATAATGTTGAGTTCTTGATTCCCCAGGAAAGCTATCCTAGGGCATCTTTTGTTGGAATAAGTTTGCATGATATGAAGACTCAATCCAAGATTCCCCAGTGAAGGCTTCGCTATTTGATAGAAGTCTTTTCTCCCCGTGCATGCTGATATTTGACTCATTTATGAAGCATCTCCCTTTCGTCAGTACTTGCATTTTGTTTGATTGCCCGATGATCGGGCAAGGGTAATGTTTTATTTAAGAAGTTTTGAGGCATTTGTCAGTTTTTTGGGTTTTCACCCGCCAATTGTTGGGTTTGATTTAAAATCCCCATAAGATTGATTTCTTGCTATAATGTTTGACTTCTTAACTCCCTAAGTTGTTGTCCCCATGAGGTTTCATACTTTTTCCCCAGAGAAGTTGGTGCAATACTTACTCTCAATATTGAAGAACGTATCTTGGTTTCCCCTCTTCGATGTGGTGTTGGCCTCCCCAATAAAGTCAGCACGAGGTCCCCAGTTGATATCTTGATGATGAGGCACTATCTTCCCTAGTGAAGTCTGTATGATGTTCCCTCAATGAAGCCAACTCGAAATCCTCAGTTGATGTTTTGCTGATATGGTTTCCATCTGCCTTATTTGAAATCAGTATTGCAGTCCCCAGTAGAAGTACAGACCGTGAAACATTTTTTTCCCCATTGAAGTATGAGTTTTATTCCCCAGTAAAGCCTGGAGAAGGATGTTATATCCCTGTATCTGTACTGTTTTATCGTTATGATTTGCTTACTTCTGGATTATGTTCCTTCCCGGTGAAGTTAAGCCGCGAAATAGGATTTTGTTTCCTCGTTTGGTGCTTATTTTCTTATGAAATGTTCATCTTGGATGGGATTTAGCCGAGTATTGAATGTACCTGAGTTGGTTTTGTTTGGTTACTCCCAGTATTATATGTCTGTTTTGTCAGCATATACAAGATAACACTCATACATTCATACATACATCATGCATAGTTAAATTTAGCAAATCATTGCTCATTCACATTCGATAATATTTTGTTGACATATTACCCTGTTTTGTAGAGTTGTGTTGTCCTCTCTCCAATAGAGTGTCAGTCTTAAGCAGAAAGTGTATATTCTTTCAATTTCCCCACTGAGTTATCCCTCGTGGAAGATCTTTGCTTTAGCCTTCCTGTACAGCTCTTTGTCTGGATAGATTGGGTTTCCCTCTTAAGTTTATTTCTCAAAGGATGTATTTTGGTTGACTGTTTCACTCTAGTTTATTTCTAGTTTGAATCTTTGTTTCCTAGCAATATTATTACTTTGGATTTTTGCAAGCTTCGAGCCTTGGTTTGAGAATGTGCATTTATTTTGCACAAGAAGACTTTATCTCCTCAGCAGGAACATATTGGCATTTCCCCAGTTAATCATGATTCATTCCCCAGGAAGTCATATTGCTTTCCCCAAGAAGTCATATTGCTTTCCCCAGGAAGTCATTTTTACAATCCTTCCTATTACAGCAAGTAGCAGGTCTCTTTATTTGAGAAACTTGTACTTCCCTGTAAAAGTCGACGTTACTTTTTTTTTATCTTCTCTATGAGTGGATAGTTTGCAGTTCGTTGTCAAATTACTCCAGTGGATGGCAAGTCTTTCAATATCGCAGAGACAATTCGTTATGGAATCATTACAAGTGGTAGTCTCTTATTTTAAGACAGCTTATATATTACCTTTTCCAAGCGGAATGCCTTGGTTAAAGAATAAGTTGAGACCTGTTCTAGGTGAAACGCCATAATTTTGGAGAAACTTGTTATTCTTTTTGCTACCTTCAATGAACGCTGGTAGTTCACCGTCAGTGAATGTCAGTGTTATGATATTTCTTTTCTCTCTACCTTCAGCGAAAGTTGGTAGTTCACCATCAGTGAACGTTGGTGATTGTTATCTTTTTGCTACCTTCAGTGAATGTTGGTAGTTCACCGTCAGTGAACATCGGTGCTATGATATTTCTTTTCTCTCTACCTTCAGTGAAAGTTGGTAGTTCACCATCAGTGAACATTGGTGATTATTATCTTTTTTCTACCTTCAGTGAATGTTGGTAGTTCATCGTCAGTGAACGTCAGTGCTATGATATTTCTTTTCTCTCTACCTTCAGTGAAAGTTGGTAGTTCACCATCAGTAAACATTGGTGATTGTTATCTTTTTGCTACCTGCAATGAACATTGGTAGTTCACCATCAGTGAATGTCGGTGCTATGATATTTCTTTTCTCTCTACCTTAAGTGAATGTTGGTAGTTCACCATCATTGAATGTTGGTGATTGTTATCTTTTTTCTACCTTCAGTGAATGTTGGTAGTTCACCGTTAGTGAACATCGGTGCTATGATATTTCTTTTCTCTCTACCTTCAGTGAAAGTTGGTAGTTCACTACCAGTGAATGTTGGTAATTGTTATATTTTTGCAACCTTCAGTGAATGTTGGTAGTTCATCGTCAGTGAATGTCAGTACTATTATATTCATTTTCTCTCCACCTTCGGTGAAACTTGGTAGTTCACCATCAATGAACGTTGGTGATTGTTATCTTTTTGCTACCTCCAGTGAATGTTGGTAGTTCACCGTCAGTGAACGTCGATTCTATGATATTTATTTTCTCTCTACCTTCAGTGAAAGTTGGTAGTTCACCATCAGTGAACGTTGGTGATTGTTATCTTTTTGCTACCTTCGATGAATGTTGGTAGTTCACCGTCAGTGAACGTCAGTGCTATGATATTTCTTTTCTCTCTACCTTTAGTGAAAGTTGGTAGTTCACCATCAGTGAAAGTTGGTAGTTCACCATCAGTGAATGTTGGTGATTGTTATCCTTTTGCTACCTTCAGTGAATGTTGGTAGTTCACCGTCAGTGAACGCTGGTGCTATGATATTTCTTTTCTCTCTACCTTCAGTGAAAGTTGGTAGTTCACCATCAGTGAGTGTTGGTGATTGATGTTTTTTTCTCTACCTTCAGTGAATCTTGGTAGTTCATCGTCAGTGAACGTCGATGTTTGTCTCTCTACCTTTAATGAACGTTGGTAGCTCACCGTGAGTGAATGTCGGTGTTGTTATTATTTTCTCTTTCTACCTTTAGTGAATGTTGGTAGTTTCGCCTTCAGTAAAAGTTGGTGTATCCTTTGATCTTTTACCGTCCTCTATGAGTCGGTATCCTTTTGATCTTATACCTTTAACTATCAGTTGGTAGTTTATCATCCTCTATGATTCATTATCTTTTTTATCTTCTACCTCCGACTATTGAGTTTGGTAGTTCACAGTTGGTTGTTGTAGCGGTAGAAATGTTCAAGACTAAGCCATTGGATTGACTAGACTTCATACAAATCAAAATAAAAATCATCACCGCGCTTTATTGTTTCCAAAGGAATGGGAAAAGAGCGAATAACCCAAAAAGAGGGGGAAAGATTCAAGGTAAGGGGGTTGGTTATGCAAATGGAAGGTATTAACACCCTAAACATCTACGGTACTCCACAGGAACCTCTTTGTAAAATCTGTATATTTCGGCTATAAAAAAATGTTGTATATAAAATGGATGGTGGAGGTGAGGAAAGAAATATATTTTTTATGATTTTTGCACCCGCCGCGGTTGCGAACCTTTAGTGCCTATGTACCACCTTTCGTGCAAGAGGGGATCAGGTTACACGTTGTTCCTCTTTTAAAAATTTGAAAAACAAATGTGTTGGTCAATTTTATGAGATAAAACATCATCGTCATTGTCCGTGTGGAAAACATACCTACTACCCACAATCATGAGAAAGGAGAATTTGCATCATCTCAAAGTGGAGGATATGGCTTGGATTTTAAAATCAACAATGCATCACTCAACACCCAAGTGGAAAATATCTCTCTTCACTATATATTGTAGAAGTATAGTTGTTTGCATCACTACAAGGATTGACAAGAGTTCAATCTTTTGAGAAAAGTTTAAAGATAAAAAAGCCAAAATGGCAAAATGGTTTGAAATGAGATTGATTGACTTTTAGTCTTCTCAAAAAAAATGTCAAGGTATCATTAAGTTAATTGGGGTTTATTTATGAAAATCTTTTGAAAATACATTGACATAAGTCCCAGTTTATTATAAAAGTGGTTCAAGTTTAAAATAAGAAGAGTTTTCAAAAGGAGGGAGAAGATTTTTGAAATTAAAGAAGATGGGAGGAGAAGAAAAGGTTATCCTAAAGCATAAGCTAAAAGCTAGGGATAAGAAACATCTAACCATCAAGAAGCCAATACTTGACACTATGAGCCAAGATAGAGTTCCCATTCTTTGGATTGAAACCAAGCAAGCAAAAATACTAGACCTCTTGAGAGAACTAAACTTCAAGTGTATTAAGTCTTCATAAAAATTGGGCAAAGTAACGGTTGTATACGGGTGAATTCCAGATTACAAACAAAGGGTGTAATCACAATAACCTGCACACAAAACAAACAAACAACCCAATGTCTTGAGGTAAACCTCAAGAGCTCCAGACAAAATAATCAGATAAGATCACCAGGTTTCCAAGATAGGCCAAGGTTTCTAATCCTAAGTCCAAGAAAAAGTCTCATGCTCCATAATGCCAAGGATAGTAACCAAATAGTCCAAGTACCATTAAAGATTTTTTAGGGTTTATGTCGATTTTTAAGTATCTTAAGAAAGGAAAATAAAAGCTCAAGTGAGCAAAGTAAAAATGGAAAGAAAATAAATGCTCAAATGAGCAAAGATGAAAATGGCATGAAATATAAATGCTAAAAGTAAATAGTACATAAAGCATAAAAAAGAATAAAAGTATAAGGAAAAACAAGTCAATAATTAGTGCTTAGTTGGATGGCCATCTTGAAACTTGCATTTAGAACTCATTAGAGGATTGGTAGAACCAAATCCTCCACACAACAAGTTGTATTTGCTTTTTGTCAAGTATATCATCCATTTGGAATTCTCATAAGTACCATTTAATGATCAACGATGTTTAAGTGATCCGCGTTGACCAAAGGTGTTGTAGATCCATTAGAGGATTGGTAGAACCAAAGCCTCCACACAATGAATCTCAAGGTTATTGGATCAAAGAGATTAAATTAACATACTTGGGCTTGCAATCATAAGTTCGAGCCGCGAATGATCATTTATTCGAATCGGGACGAAATTTAGCGCTATGTTAAGCAATCGTAAGTGGACTTATATAAAAGTCGCACCTATTTTGAGGTCGGTCAATAGCAATTTATGCACCATTTGTTTTGAGACATGATATAGAGATCATGCTCCAATAACACCTAGTGCAATAAGGAAGGGATGAGATGAAGAGGGATGGTAAAAATGAATAAACCACTTTTGAATCAAAAATTTAATCAAACTATTATTAAAATTATTCCCCATTTTGGTGGAGTTGAATTCAACACCTAAGATCCAATGATGTTAATAAAGTCATGATCAAAAAAATTAACTTAAGACAGCCAGAAAATAATCACAAAATAAAATTATATTTAATATATACATTAAAAGGGTTTAAAAAATGTTTAAAAATCAAAATAGAGGAGAAAAATATCAACTATGTTCAAATTAATCAAGAAAGAAAAAGTAAGGCCATAGAAAAATCAGAAATGGATCCAAATATTTTTATAAAATTTTTAGTATTTTTTAAAAGTCAGAAACTATTTTTAAACTATTTCAAATTTCTCAAACAAATAAAAAATAGGTCAAAAATAGTAAACCTCAATATAAAATTCCATAAAATTTTTAGAAAGTCAAAAATATGCAAAATAATATTTATGAATTTTTTCAGAATTAAAAAAATGTCAGAAAGTATTTTTTAAGTAATTAAAAGAAAGAAAATAATTCAAAAAATACAAAAAATATCAAATGTCAAAATAAAAATATGAAAAAATAGTCATGAGATCAGAAATAATTCAAAGTATTTTTGTGAATTTTTTCATAATTTTTGGATAAAAAATAAAAGAGTTATGAATTTTTGAAAATTTAATCAATAAAAATATAAAATCAGAAAATAAAATAAAACCAAAAAGATGTGGACCATCAAATCATAGTCAAAACGCGTTAGTAAGCTGGTTCAGTGGACCAGACGCGTTGTGCTTCATATTGACCTTAGTGAGATACGCATAGGATCAGAAAAAGGGCAACCAATGAAATTAAAACATTTGGCACGCAATCATTGGCTGAGACGACACATGTCATCGTCTTCAACCTCGAGACACCCTGCCATGGGGATTTTGTGAGATCCTTCAAAATGGAAAAATTAGGATCCCATGCTAGTATCATTGAACTCGTCTCTTCAAGATGATTCTAAAACCACCATAGCGCCAAATTTATATAATGTATGGAGAGAGATATAAATCAAAAACCCAGAAAATAGCGAGCACCTTCAATTTGAGATTTCTCTCTCAATTCTCAATGGATTTAAAAATTGTAAGCAGCATTGGAATCAGGAGAAGGAGTGGAATAGATTAGTGCTTGATTTGGATCCAAATGGTGGAGAATTCTACCTTTTCAAAGTTCAAGGAAGAAGTTCTGAAACTGGACTTCTGTAGCTTGAATTATGGCTCATTTTGATTGGTTTAAGTGCTGGAGAGTTTATATGATGCTTAAGGATGATGAATGCGCAAAGAATTTTAGAAAAGGGAGCTTAAATCTTATAAACTGAATTCAAAAAAGATGGGTTCATGTGAAGTTTTGGCAGGGTATTTTTGGCTCTCAAATCTTGAATAAATGAATGGGGAATGACCCTCTATTTATAGGGAAGTGAATGGGAATGAAAATTGGAAGAAACAAGGAAGTTTGGAGGGAAATTGAGTGAAGGTCGAGCACAAGTGAAGGGTTGACTTTCCATACTTAGAAATATTTCAAATTCTTCTTCAAAAATGACCTATAATCTTTTTCATCCAAACATGGCCTTCCACTTAGAATTTGCTCTTGACCAAAAATATGGAATGAACTAGATCTCTTGAATGACATTTTGAAACTTGAACCACTCAAAATATCCAAAAATTGAGCAAGTTATGACTTGTTGAAGTTGGCCAAAAATCATGAAATGACCAATAATCTTTTGCATATTTAAGGCAACTTCAATCCATTTTCCCACTTTGCACATAAAATAAGGCATACATTTCAGATCTTCAATATCATTATGGAAAAATAATGGACTCAAGGTGATGAAAATTGACCAAGTTATGGAGGACTTGTAATCTTTCTTCTTCACCAAGTTTCTTCCACATGAAAACTATTTTGAACTTTTGAAGTGATTTGTTGATAAACATTTAAAGAGAAGTATGTCTTTGGAATAAAAATACAAAAAGGTGAGCAAGATATGCTCCTTTGAAGTTCAAAACCCTAGCTTCTAGATCAAGAGAATGCCTTGAGGAACTTTGACAAGTTTGAACAAACTTCTTGTACCAATATTCTTCCTTTGTGAATAGAAGTTGTTGAGGATGATAATTAGGACTCATAGCCACCAAAACCACTTCCATATCTTGAAATTTGAGAGAAATATGCTCTTGTAACCAATAGGAACAAAGCCTTGTCCAAACATAACATCTTCTCCAATTAACCCCTTGTACTTTTGAGTCACATCTAATAACCTTGAAATGTGATGAATCAAAGTAACCTTGCCATGCCATTCCTTCCAAAACCACTCCAATGGTGAGGTTTGAACTTCTCAAGCTTTTATTGGCTAGGGCATGGAAATAGACTCATGAACCCATGGAGTAACTTGTTAAATCTCATTGCCCTTACCTACATGGATAACAAGAAAGACAAGCCAACATTGTATTTTATTAGTTAAGTGAAGAAATCAAAACAATATTCATGATCACAAAAGGAACATAAGTCAAGGTGCTTAGTAATCCCTCAAAAGGAGAAAAACTCAAAGTAAGGAGGGGAACCAAGAATCCTAGTGTGATCTTGTTGTGAATAAATCAACATGGTATGATGAAGGGATCTTAGGGGAAAAAATTGGGGTACAATAGTTGCCAATCACTTTTATCCTGTATTATCTCCTCTTTAGCTGAGTTGATGCTACCTTATCTCTTCTTTGGGTGTTTCACCAATAGAGTCGGGCCTTTTTGATTCACCAGTGGTTTATTTTCCTGGTCGTGTTTCTCTTTTGCTCCTTATTTCCTTTGCTACATCCCCAATGGTGTTTTGCGTCCCTTTGAAGTTGTTCATATGCATTCATACTCATAAGAATTGCATGGCATCTTAGGGCCAAAATAGGGTTTGTTTTATATTTAAGTATCTTCGATCACATCGACACGAAGATTTTTAACCTTCGTATCTTCGGATAGAAGAAACTTAAATAAGGGTAGCTGTTGTACCCTAATTTTTCCCCCTAATATCCCTTCATCATACCATATTGATTCAATCACAACAAGATCATATTAGGGCTTTTGGTTCTCCTCCCTATCTTTAGCTTTTCTCTTTGAGGAATCACCAAGCACCTTGACTTGTTTTTCTTTTGTGATCATGCATATTTTTTTTTACTCTTCCTTTTAATTAATAAAATGCAATGTTGGTTTGTCTTACTTGTCAATAATGTAGGTAAAGGCAATGCGGCTTAGCAAGTTGATCCATGGGTTCATGAGTTTATTTCCACGCCCTAGTAAATAAAGCTTGAAGAAATTCAAACCTCGCCATTGAAGTTGTTTTGTAAGAAATGGCATGGAAATGTTTATTTTGGTTCACCATATTTCAAAGTTATCAAGATTAATTCAAAAGCACAAGGGGTTGATTGAAGAAGTTGTCATGGTGGGACAAGGCCTTGTTCCCATTGCTCACAAGTGCATATTTCTCTCAATTCTCAATATATGGAAGTGGTTTTGGTTGCTATGAGTTCTTATTAAGTCCTCAACAACTTTTATCTACAAAGAAAAAGTTTTGGTACAAGAAGGTTGTTTAAAATTGTCAAAGTTCCTCAAAGCATTTTCTTGATCTAGGAGCTAGGGTTTTGAACTTCAAATAAGTATATCTTCATCATCTTTTGGTATTTTTGAGTGATTCCAAAAACATCCTCCTCTTCAAACGGTTATTAACAAATCACTTCAAAAGTTTCAAGGAGTTTTCATGTGGAAGAAACTTGATGATGAAGAAAGATTACAAGTCCTCTAGGTAAATTCCACAACATCCCATGTGTGACTTCAAATGATCATAACTTGGTAAATTTTTATCACCTTGATCCCACTCTTTTTACAAAATGATCTTGAGTATGTGAACTTTATTCCTTATTTTATGTGAAAAGTGAGAAAATGGATGGAGGATTCCTTAAGGGTACAAAAGATTATAGGTCATTTCATGATTTTTTTTCCAACTTAAACAATTCATAACTCTCTCAATTTTTTGAGATTTTGAATGGTTCAAGTTTCAAAATTTCATTCAAGAGATCTATTTCATACCATATTTTTTGGTCAAGAGCAAACTCCAAGAGGAAGGCCATGTTTGGATGCAAAACATTATAGGTCACTTTTGAAGAAAAACTTGAAATATTTCTAAGAATGGAAAGTCAACCTCTTTTTCCCAACTTTGACTCATTGCAAATTTTGGCTCAAACATCCATTTGATTCCATTCTTTTCCCATTGAAAAGCTTGTAATCTCATCTTTCTAAAGCATCAAGAAACATTCCTTAACATCCCTTGAGCTGAGAATGTCATTGTTTCAAAAGTGGTAACATGGAATTGAAGTTTCATCGCAAGTCAGATTTTGAATTTCATGTTACAACTTCTAACCCTCAAATTAGCACGTGTTTTGGGTCTAAAAATGATTAGCCAACTTTCCCAAGTGGATTGGTGCACTGAAACACGCGTTTTAGATGGGTTTTGACAAAAGAGAAGTCACACTTTCTTTATGGTGCAGACCAACACGAATTCCCTCCAAATTGCATCATTCACACTTCCTTTTGATACCATTTGCTTCTCCTATAAATACATGAGCTATCCCATTTGTTTTCTCAATCCTGAACAGCCAAAATCACCCTGCAAAACTCGCTCCATAACTTACTTTTCTGCAACGTCGAAATCATTGTTCAAGCCTTTTTTAATCCATTTTTTCTATCAATTGACCTTCCTTGATCTTCCCTGAAGCTAACAGAAGAAGAATTTAGCCTTGAAACCTTATGAATTAATCTGACCAAGTCCATTTATGGAGCTCTGTAACTGAACTTCAATAGGTAGATTTCTCCATCAGTCACACACAAGTTTGCAAACATGGGGTTCAAAGGTTCAACGTTCAGCATGGAGTCGAGGGTAAAGCCCACCCAAAGGTATGTACTAGTGGTTCAATCACGCCTGTAAGACAAGGTTCTAAGAGTTCCCATAGTCTACATTCCTCCTTCGGATATTACCAACGTCTTGATTACTCAATAATTAGCAATATTCTCAAGAGAAACTCGTCCGAGCGTAGCATCGCGTAACAACTACTTCCGAATTACTCCGTTATAGTCTCCGCGCTACACCTAAAAAAGGCCAAGATGGGTTAGGGTTCTACAGTCCTCAACTTCTCGGGCTCCTAGGTCGAAAATAATAATGTCTTCCCGATTACTCGGTAAACAAATATTAGATTCAAGAGGGCCTTCCATTGAGTGGGGGATCTCATGCCTCCTTCTTCGGGATTACTCCCTCAAAGTTAACATGACTATACCGCCCGTCCTATTCCTTAAGTGTTACTTAATCCGGGTATAGGATTCGTCCTTTGCAAAAACCCAAACACCCCAATTTAAACACATAATCAAACAAATCAAATAATAATAAACAGATAAGACAAATTAGGCTTAACCCACTTAGGGATGGACCAGCAAGAGGTCAATCTTTCCCCACCAGAGTCGCCAATTCTGTAGCGATAAAAAATGTAGCGGGGTAAATCGGAGATCGAATTATTGATTAATTCGTCTCACAAAAGCAAGAGTCGCCACCGCGCTTTATTGTTTCCAAGGGAAAAGGGAAAAGAGCGAAATAAAACCCTAAATATGCAATGTAAAATAATACTTTTAAAAGTAATAAAATACAAGGCGTTTTTGAAAAGATCTATGGTTCGGGGGTTGGTTATACAATGGGAAGGTATTAGCACCCAATGTATCTATAGTACTCTATAGGAACCTTTTGAAATATCTCTTTATTAAAATTGATCGTTTGATTGAAATATAAATCATTTTGGCCGAAAAAGGGGTACGGACGGGTCTTTGAAGAGACGACGACCTAATGTCGAAGTTTTTGCTTAAAAGGTATGAGTTTTTGAAAAGATCGGATATTTGAGGAAAAATTATCCTAAGTTTTAATGAAATGCGAATGTTCGCGCGATTAGACTTGAGGACATGAAGTCGACAAATTTAATCGTTTTCCCTTGGATTTATAAGTAAACAGAATAAACAAGTAAATATGAAATAATTAAACAGAAAAATTATGCGGATAATGATTAAATAGCAATAGTTAAATAAATGACTAAATGGTGTAAATATGCATTTTTTGGATTTTTGTTTAATATTAATGAAAAGAAAATGTTTTAATAGTTTTCATTTTTTACGCATTTTTAATATGGATAAAAGTAAAGAGAATTAATTTAAAGAAATAAAATGCTTTAATTCTTAAATGTTCTTTTTTAGTTTTCTATTATTTATTCTTTTTATGTGTTTTTAGTATTAATATACAAATAAAAAAACTTGATGTTTTATACTAACTTAAATATTTTAACTAATTTTTATATAAGGTCCTAATTAATATATAATAAGGCTTTGTTCATTAGTCAATAAATAAGAGCAAAATACTTAATTAAACTAAATATGAAAAGAAAATGGTTTATCATTTAAACATTAGAAAAGAGGTAAATTAAAAATGGTTTATGAGAATTAAAACAAAAGGAAAGCAAAAAGATGGGCCAAAGCTCTAAAGGGCCCTAACAGAAGCAAGTAAAACTGGGGGGTGCCTAAGGAGATCCGTTTGGGCTTAAGCAGGGAACCGGTTGGGTCCATTAGATTCATAATTAGTTAAGGTTAAACGTGTTTTGGTTAGTTGAATTAGGGTTAAGGTTTTTGGTTACTGAACGGCGCTCAATGCCCGTCTTCTTCGTGCGCGTTGTCTTCGTCTTGATTCAACCTTTCACCTTCGCCTGAGTCCTTTGCCACGGCCACCGGTACCTCTACTTCCTTCTTCCCTCCAGTCAAAGCGTTGGGGCGACAGTTACGGTACAATTTCTCGTCTTTTATTCGTTAGATCATTATTGCATGCGTTGATTTTGTTCACTTTCGATCCTGATTTCTTGTTTGTTAATGGTTGTTTGAGGTTTTGGAAGAAATAGAATGGGACAAGTTACCTGGATACGGAGGAGGGAGGTTAGGGCGTGCGTAGGAGGCCGGATGGCGAGGAATACGGAGGAGGCACGTTAGCTACTGCTTAGTATCCTGGTACTCTATCTTTTCTATTCCTCTATTGCCTTGCTACTGTTGCCCTAGATGCTTTGAATGCTTCTGAATACCTTTGATTTTCTCTCTTCTTCTTCACTGTGATTCTGTACGCTTTTTTTGTATGCTTTATTTTGCCTATGATGGCATATTCTGAGACTCAGTTGCCTTGAACATTGCCTTCGTTTGGACGGTTATTTTTGACTAGCTTTTCTCTTCTTCTTTCTGACTTCTGTGATTCCATATGCTTGAAATTGCTCGCCTGTGATGACACAATCTGAGGCCCCTTTTTTTGTGGGTTTGGAAATTGGTTTAGGCCATGGTTTTGACAGTTTTTATGGTTCTTGCTATATGTTGGTTTTGAAATGGTGATGGTGTTTGTTGGACAGTAGGTGGAAGGTTTTGGTAATGGCTATGGTTTTATTGGTTTTTATGGTTGATGGAAATTGGTTTTACTGGTTTAGTGTTCGAAAGTTTTTGGTGGTGGAGGATTCAAAACAGGTTTTACTGGTTTTGACAAGGTTATGGTAGCAGATAGCAGGTTTAGGCCAAGAGGTTTTGATTTTGGTTTATGCCATGTTATGGTTTATGCAGTAGGCAGGTTTTGAATGGTGTATGCAGGTTCCATTGTTTAGGCCATATGATTCTGGTTTATTTCCGGTTTATGGTTTATGACAGTAGGAATGGTTTATGCAGGTTCTTACTGTTTATGTTTGGCCATGTTTTGGTTTATGAGATAACAGGTTCTGGCTTTTGAGAGCTTGGTTACTGGTTTTGTATTGGGTTTTGACAATTTTTATGTTGGAGGCTTGAAGGTTTTCTTAGACAGGTTCCACTCTCTTGTTTTTGAAAGGGGTTTACTTGTTATGTTATACAGTTTTTGCTTGGCATCTTTTATGGCTCAGGTTTGAATACTTAACTAGCTTTCTTGGCCTTCTGCATATTATTGTTACAGTAGTTTTGTTTGATATCTAATTTCATGCTTCTTTCCTCTTACTGTTACTGCTGTAGTTTTGTTTTGTATCCACTTCTGCCTAAACCAAAACCTGTAAAAACCATACTTCTATCTCTCTTCTCTCTCTTAGTACAATGAAACACCAAAATGTTGTGTACTTTGACTGTTCTGAAAAAGTAAACATGCGGGAAAATGATGAAAAATGGGAAATATTACTTTGCTTGCAAATTGGTTTTAAAATTGCATATCCTCTTTATCTACTCTTTGTTACAACATGTATAGCATGGGAGCCTATTTTATTGGCATCTTCCTATATGTATGGCATGTTTACGTTGGCATTTCTTTGAACATGTAATTTCTTATGCATATGTTGTTGCTTTATGCTTTTGAAATATGCATGGGATTTGAAAATGTGCAATTGATTTAAAAATGCAGTTTTGAAACCAAAAATGAATTTGTGCATCTTTAAATTGTGCATTCATTTATGAAAATAAAAATTCCTCCCTTTTTTGTGAACCGGGAGAAATCCCGTGATTTGCAAAAAAGGGTAAACTGATTTCAGCCGTTTGCTTTTAATGATGAACGCTTAAGATTAATTTTCCGCTTTTAATTATTTATTCAATTCTGACTCTTCTTTTAATTGTCTTTTGCAGGTAAAATTAAATGAGCATACAAAAAGGCATTGGATAGAAGATGAAGATTTAGAATTTAGGAAAATAGTTTTTTATTTTACTTTAAACTCTTTATGTAATTTTCATTATAAATATTTTGTAAATAATACAATATTTAAATAACAATTGTAATAAATAGAATAGAGTGAATAAAATTCTATTATTTCCCAATTAATTTTTTTTCTTTCCAATTATTTATTTATCGTTTATAATTCTTTAAATTGTATAATAATTGAAAATAAATTTCAATCACTTAAATTCAGAATAATAAAAAAATAAATAAACATCATTGATCAATTAATAATTTCAATTATTTAATTCATTATTCATAATTTTCTAAATTATAATAATTAAAAATAGAATTTCAATTATTTAACTTAGAATGATAAATAATTAAATAATCATTGTTGACCAATTAATAAACCTCTTTTCAAATGTTTATTTCATTATTCATAAATCTTTAAATTATATAATAACCGAAAATAGATTCCAATTATTTAAATTTAAGATAATAAATAATTAATAAACATTGTTTGATCATTGATCGATTAATAAATTCAGCATTCAAAAATAAACAGCTCTCGACCTGAAAAAGTTATGAATTTTTAAAAATCAATAGATCAAAACACTTGCAATGTAATGATGCAGATGGGAGATGGTATCTTAGGTCAAAATTTGGGGTACAACAGCTGCCCCTATTTAAGTTTCTTATATCCGGAGATATGAAGATTAAAATCTTCATTTCGACGAGATTGAAGGTACTTAAATACATAATTACGCAAATTTTGCCCTAAGATGCCGCCCTTATGTTTGATATGAATGCAGTGATTGAATTCACAGAGAAAGATATTGTATGAAACAAGACGATGCTGGAGAAATCAAACACCAGCAAAACACAGAGACATGGATTATACACTACTGGGGAAACGAGCTATCGACTTCAAACGACAGACTCCTGACAGCGAATGAAATTGAGGGGATACGACCTCTGACCCTAACGAAGAAGGCATCCTGCATAGGCCATAAAACAGATTATTGACCCAAAATAGTGAGTTCACGACTCGAGGTCAAAGATAGACAGAAAGTAATCAATCTTGCTGATGGTGGATTACCGACTTCTGAAGGTAATGATTCATGACAAGCTTCTCTGCGAGATTTCCCGAGATATACTCATTAATGCTGAGATAACATGGTTGTAGATACGCAAGCTGCTCAAATAAAGGATCTGCCACTTGCTGTCGTCCAAAGAAAATACCAATAACATACAAGCTGCTCAAATAAAGAGGCTGCCACTTGCTGTCGTCCAAAGAAAATACCAATAACATACAAGCTGCTCAAATAAAGAAGCCGCCGCTTGCTGTATTCCAGAAAAATAATAACGTACAAGTTGCTCAAATAAAGAGACTGCCGCTTGTCGCTTTCCGAAAAATGAAAATAACGCACAAGTTGCTCGTGAAGAGCTGCCGCTTGTCATTTTCCAAAATAATGATAACGCACAAGTTGCTCGTGAAGAGCTGCCGCTTGTCGTTTTCCAAAAATAATAATAACGCACAAGTTTCTCGTGAAGAGCTGCCGCTTGTCTTTTTCCGATGTCTATAATGTACAAGTTGCTCATGAAGAGCTGCCGCTTGTCGTTTTCCGAAAATGAAAATAATGCACAAGTTGCTCATGAAGAGCTGCCGCTTGTCGTTTTTCCGAAAATAACTCAAAAGGAAAAAGCGATGACAACTGGCAGAGAATAAAATCTTCGTCAAAGAGAATCATGAATCAATCCTTCCCGAGGAGATCACATACTTAAACGTGCAAAATAAATGCACCATCCGTCTAGGTCGTGATTTCACTGGGGAAAATCAATGAGATAGCCTATGCAAGAGACAACGACTTCATCCAGGAATAACTAAAGAGAAAACAGTCAAACAAGACTCCACCCAATGAGAAAGCAACTCGATTGGGGAATTCATCCTATCCAGAAATGGACAAGGTGAGCTAAATCAAAAATCGTCCATGAGGATTAGCTCAGTTGGCGAATTTAGAAAGGAAGCACATTTTCTGCCTAAGCTAACCTTCTACTTGGAAAGAAACATGTACGTTATTTGAATAAACAAAGTACAACCCAAAAGTCAACGGCAAATGTGAGTATGCGTGCATGATGTAAGTGTAAATGGGTAAATGAATGTTATGCTGACAAAACAAACAGATGGAATATCCTGAAGACGATAAGATGTCACAGCATAATAGATACTCGGCCAATCTTAAAAGACGGAAGATAACTGGAATTGGAAACACAAAGCAACGTCGGAGCGTATCACGCTACAAGGCTCAAATCTTCTGAAGAGAAAAGCACTCAAATCCAAACTTCTAATACCAATAGACCACTAGCATGAGACGAAGCGTACCACACTTCATAAATCTGCTCAAACAAAGATAACTGAAACAAATCTTAACTGGAACAACTGGGGAGTCACCAAACCTAGTACCACCAGAAACACGAGCTTACACAACTAACACTTCATGATGATTTTGAAACGAAACATGTTCACCATGCAAGGATAAATTACTGTACTATTTTACATTTCATGGCTTGACCATCCTTGGAACAACTGTTAATATTCCTTTCATTATTTATGACGCATTTTAAAATAAAAATACTTTAAATAACTTTATTTCAAATATTTCCATAAAAATTAAATTTTGCCCACAAAAGGTAAATGCTCAAATTTCATTAGTAAGATGGTAGTTCGCTAACAATGCGACTCCAACGGTTTACAAAAGTTTGGGAAATAGTATATGAAATAAAAGGGTTACACAAAAACAATGATCACTATTCTCCCTAACAACTTCGGATTCCAAAATGTGCTCAAATGCCAAGATTTGGTCTGACCAAAAGCCTTCCTAAGCGAAATACTTCTTGACTGCATCGGCGTTCAAGGGACGCGGGAGTTCTTCACCGTCCATATTGGTGAGAATCAACGCACCTCCAGAGAAAACTTTCTTAACGACATACGGTCCTTCATAATTCGGAGCCCACTTGCCCCTAGAATCAGGTTGGAAAGATAATATCTTCTTGAGCACAAGGTCACCTTCTCTGAACTCGCGTGGTCGAACCTTCTTATCAAAAGCCTTCTTCATTCTCTGTTGATACAATTGACCGTGACACAAATCTGTCAATCTCTTCTCTTCAATTAAATTCAACTGATCATATCTACTTTGACACCACTCAGCCTCAGAAAGTTTGGCTTCCATCAACACTCTCAGAGACGAAATCTCAACCTCCACGGGGAGTACTGCTTCCATACCATAAACTACGGAAAAAGGGGTTGCGCCTATTGAAGTCCGAACTGAAGTACGGCATCCGTGCAGAGCAAACGGAAGCATTTCATGCCAATCTTTATAGGTTACCACCATCTTCTGGACAATCTTCTTGATATTCTTGTTAGCAGCTTCAACAGCCCCATTCATCTTCGGCCTGTAAGGAGAAGAATTATGATGTTCGATCTTGAACTCTTCACAAAGCTCTCTCATCATCTTGTTATTCAAATTCGAACCATTATCAATGATAATCTTGCTCGGGATACCGTACCGACAAATGATCTGATTCTTGATAAACCTGACTACCACCTGTCTGGTTACATTAGCATAAGATGCTGCTTCCACCCACTTAGTAAAATAATCGATCGCTACCAAGATGAAACGATGATCATTTGAAGCTTTGGGTTCAATCATCCCAATCATATCAATGCCCCACATAGAGAAAGGCCAAGGTGAAGAGATAACGTTGAGGAGAGTCGGTGGCACATGCATCTTGTCCGCATAAATCTGGCATTTATGACACTTCTTCACATATCTGCAGCAATCAGATTCCATTGTCATCCAATAGTAACCAGCTCTCAACATCTTTCTAGCCATTGCATGTCCATTGGCATGAGTGCCAAAGGATCCTTTATGTACTTCTTGCATTAGCATGTCTGCTTCACGTCTGTCTACACATCTGAGCAAGACCATGTCATAATTCCTCTTATACAATACTTCTTCATTGAGGAAGAAACTGTTTTCTAATCTTCTCAACGTCTTTCTATCCTTATTGGATGCCCCAGGCGGGTACTCTTGAGTTTGAAGAACACGTTTAATGTCATAGAACCACGGTTTGTCATCGGTGACCTCTTCTACTGAGAACACATGAGCAGGTCTGTCAAGGTGCATAACTCGGATTGTAGGCACATCGTTCCAACCATTCACTTGAAACATTGAAGACAAAGTAGCTAAAGCATCAGCCATTTGGTTCTCATCTCTAGGGATATGATGTAACTCCACTTTGTTGAAGAAAGTTAACAATCTTCTAGCATAGTCTCTGTAAGGGATCAAACCAGGATGACAAGTCTCCCATTCTCCTTTGATTTGATTAATCACCAATGCTGAATCTCCGTAAATATCAAGAATCTTAATCCTTAGATCCACTGCTTCTTCGAGACCCATAATACATGCCTCATACTCAGCCATGTTGTTCGTGCAGTCAAACTTCAATCTCGCCGTGAACGGGATATGAGTACCTCGAGGAGTGACGATGATTGCCCCAATTCCATTTCCATAAGAATTCACAGCTCCGTCAAATATCAAACCCCAATGCGATTCAGGATCAGGTCCTTCTTCAGGTAACGGCTCTTCACAATCTTTAGCTTTCAAGTACATAACATCTTCATCTGGGAAATCAAACTTGATGGATTGATAATCGTCAATTGGTTGGCGAGCCAAATGATCGGCTAAAATAATCCCTTTGATTGCTTTCTGAGTGTGATACTCAATGTCGTATTCAGATAACAACATCTGCCAACGGGCTATTCTTCCAGATAAGGCGGGCTTCTCAAAGATATACTTGATCGGATCCATTTTGGAGATCAACCAAGTGGTGTGGTTAATCATATACTGGCGCAGACGGCGAGCAGCCCAAGCTAAGGCACAACAGGTTTTCTCAAGCAATGAGTATCGAGACTCACAGTCTGTGAATTTCTTACTCAGATAATATACGGCATGTTCCTTTCTTCCAGTCTCATCTTGTTGACCAAGCACACAACCCATGGAATCTTCCAATATAGTCAGGTACATAATCAAAGGTCTTCCTTCCACCGGAGGAATCAAAATGGGAGGTTCAAGCAAATATTCTTTGATGCTATCAAAAGCTCTCTAACAATCTTCCGTCCACACACATCCTTGGTTCTTTCGGAGAAGCTTGAAAAGCGGCCCACAGGTAGCAGTCATATGAGATATAAACCTAGAAATGTAGTTCAGTCTCCCAAGGAATCCTCTTACTTGTTTTTCCGTCTTGGGTGCGGGAATTTCCCGAATAGCTTTGACTTTATCAGGGTCTACCTCAATACCTTTCTGACTGACAATGAAACCCAGAAGTCTTCCAGAACGAACACCAAAAGTGCACTTGTTGGGATTCAGATGGAGTTTGTACTTTCTCAAACGCTGGAATAACTTCAACAAATGTTCCAAGTGATCTTCCTCAGTCTGTGATTTGGCAATCATGTCATCCACATACACTTCGATCTCCTTATGCATCATGTCATGGAACAAAGCAGTCATGGTCCTTTGGTATGTTGCACCAGCATTCCTCAAACCAAACGGCATAACCCGATAACAAAATGTTCCCCACGGTGTAATGAAAGCTGTCTTCTCCATATCTTCTGGTGCCATCTTGATTTGATTGTAACCAGAGAAACCATCCATGAAAGAGAAGACTTTGAACTTGGCGGTACTGTCGACCAATACGTCAATGTGTGGTAATGGGAAGTCATCCTTTGGGCTAGCTCTATTCAGATCTCGATAGTCTACACACATCCGAACCTTGCCATCTTTCTTAGCAACAGGCACTATGTTGGCTAACCACTGAGGGTAGACCGATGTAATAAGGAAACATGCATTAATCTGTTTCTGAACTTCCTCTTTGATCCTGTCAGCCATATCGGGACGAGTCCTTGTCAGCTTCTGCTTGATCGGCGGACATTCAGGTCTCAACGGTAAACGATGCTCCACAATATCGTTGTCCAAACCCGGCATATCTTGGTAGGACCAAGCAAACACATCAACATACTCTTTGAGAAGCTCCAACATTTTCTCTTTAACTTCCGGGATAAGCAATGCTCCGACTTTGACTTCCTTTCTATCTTCTTCATCACCCAAGTTGACCAACTCTAAAGGTTCTTCAAATGGTTGAATGATCTTCTCATCATGCTCAAGCAAACGAGAAATTTCAACAGGAACCTCTTCATCATCCTCTTCTTCGGCTCTGAACACAGGGAATTCAAAGTTGGGAGAGGGAATAGGATCATTGTTTTCGATGGTTAAGTCATGGATTAATCTGCACATATGATTATGCTTTATTTTAGAAATCGATTTGTGCAAATAAAACAAAGGGTTATTATATTTCCTATTACTACCAATTAATTTTCATTGCTATTTCCCAGAAAAAGTGAAAAAATAAAACAGTAGTGGACAAAATAACATTTTTATTCATTAAAGGGAAATACTTGAAACAAGGAGCCCAGACATTTCTCTTTTGCCTTGGGCAGAGCAAAAGGAATTATTTTTCATAGCCCGACACAAAATACTTTTCGCCTTGGGCAGAGCGAATTTTTTCAAAGAAAAACAAAACAAAACATTACTCGGAAATGTGCATAACAATAGGAACATCAACAGCTATCCAGTTTTGGCAAGCCAATCCAGGCGTCACAAAATCGGGTAAATCTTCCTCGGAATCATCTTCTATGATAGCATCAACCTCAGGATGTATAAACCCTGCACTTCGGAAAACCTCTTGAATCGGATGAACAACCACTTCTTTCTTGACTCTTGCAGACACTGGATGAAAACCAAGACCTTCCCCAGACCTGTTCTCGGGCAAAGTCAACACCTGGCCCCATCCTTCGGCCGAACCACCTTCCACCACTCGCCGCGCATCCTCAAAAGAAGAAATGGATGCCCCTTGCTTCTTCACTGCATTCTTAGCAACAGAAAGACCTTGGAACTGGGTTCCAACATCCTCGTCGGCATCAATAAAAGAGAATGATGATAAATGGCTTACCACCATAGCCTGCTCTCCCCCAATCATCACTAGCTTCCCATGCCTCACAAACTTCAGCCTCTGATGGAGCGTGGAGGTGACTGCCCCTGCATCATGGATCCACGGACGACCCAATAAGCAACTGTAGGCAGCACGAATATCCATCACTTGGAAAGTGATTTGAAAAGTATGGGGACCAATTACTATAGGAAGATCCACTTCACCAATGACTGTCTTCCTAGAACCATCAAACGCTTTGACAATTACTCCACTAGGTCTCATGGGAGCACCTGGATATGAGAGCCAAGATAACGTAGTCTTGGGCATCACATTCAACGACGAACCTGTATCCACCAACACACTTGATAAGGTATCATTCCCACAACTTACTGAGATATGCAAAGCCATATTATGGTTTCTCCCCTCCTCCGGGAGTTCTTCATCACTGAAACCAAGATTGTTACACGAAGTAATATTTCCCACAATTCCATCAAATTGGTCAACCGTCACATCATGATCCACGAACGCCTGGTCCAAGACCTTCATCAAAGCTTCTCTATGGGCACCAGAATCTCTCAGTAAAGCAAGAAAAGAAATCTTGGAAGGTGTTTGCAAAAGTTGGTCCACAATCTTATATTCACTTCTCTTGATGAGCTTCAGAATCTCATCATCCTCAGGGTGAGGGATAGGTTCACTGGATCGGCCTATCTCAACCCTTGGTTCAACATTTCTCACTGGAATTTCTGCAGGTATGGGTCTCCTGACTTGAACTTCTGGTCTCTTTAAAGGTACTGCTGCAAAGACACGTCCACTTCTCGTAACTCTACTCACATCAGCAATATTAACAAAAGACGGTCTTGTTGGTATAGGGACTTCTACCCCATTCTCAATCATTGTGGCATTATACTTATACGGTACAGCTTGGTCTGAGTTGTAAGGCACAGGACCAGGTGGGTAAATAATCAAAGGATCAACAGGTGCAGTCTGGTTGTCGTAAACGATCTCTACTGATTCAGGCAAATTGAATTGTGGAATTATAACATTCACTTCATCCTCCAGATCTCTGTCATACGTAATAGTGATAACTCTCTGGTCTAACAACTTCTGAATATCCTCCTTCACAATAGGACAATCAACCTCTCTTGAACAAAACTCACAAACATCATAATCATGCTGATGCCTAACAAAGGCAAGTCTTCTCAAACTCTGATGTAACCTGATCAACGACTCTCTTATGTGTTCAACTTGAAAAACTCGAAACTTTCCCGGACAACCTTCCACCATATTCACTGAAGCTGCCCCATGTCAAGGCAAAGGATTATCTCTAACATTTGGATTAACATCCTTGAAAGACAAGATACCGTTCTTAATCAACCTCTGCACGTCCGCCTTCAGAGCAAAGCAATTCTCAAGGTTGTGCCCCGACGACCCTTGATGATATTCACAAAACTGATCCGCCTTGTACCACGGAGAAGTACTATTCGGTGCAACAGGAGGAGGCTTTGTCGTTATGAGGTTCTTTCTGATAAGAGAAGGGAACAATTCAGTATAAGTCATAGGAATGGCATCGAACTGCGGTTTTCTGGGTGAACGGTTCTGATTGTTGAATGGATAAGCCTGTTGTCGGGGCTGCTGCTGAAATGGCCGTTGTTGAGTTGATGGGGTTTGATGAGCTAGGGTCATCAAAGCTGGGCGGACAGCCGGAGTGACTGCCGCAACGTGAGAGTAACCTCTCCTTGGTCTCCCTGGGAACAAAGCGCTGACATCCTGCTCTTTTCTTTTCGGGAAAACACTTCCAAACTTCTTAGTACTGCTAGACGGACTTCCTTCTTTAACCAAACGCCCTTCACGAATCCCTTCCTCTAACCGCATGCCCATGCTTACCATTTCGGTGAAGTCACTGTGTGCGCTGGCTATCATTCTTTCATAGTAAAAGGAACCTAAAGTCTTCAAAAATATCTTAGTTATCTCTTTCTCCTCAAGAGGTGGATAGATTTGAGCAGCAATTTCATGCCACCTCTGGGCGTACTCCTTAAAAGATTCTCGGTCTCTTTGCGACATCGCCCGGAGTTGATCCCTGTCCGGTGCCATGTCAACGTTGTACTTATACTGGTGAACAAAAGCTTCGCTAAGATCGTTGAAGTTGCGGATCCGAATACTGTCTAAACCCATATACCACTTTAGAGCAGCACCCGTCAAACTATCTTGAAAATAATGAATCAACAAGTCATGATCATCGGAATACGTAGACATCTTTCTCACGTACATTGTCAATGACTTCTAGGACACGAATCACCCTTATATCTCTCAAAGTCTGGCACTTTGAATTTGCTGGAATCTTGACATTCGGAACTAAACAAAGGTCATGCGTGTTCTTCCCAAACAAATCCTTCCCCTTCAACGCTCTAAGCTCCTTCTGCATTTCCTGGAACTGATCTTGAAATTCTTCCATTCTATCAAAAAGACCCAAACTTTCAGCAGGCTCGGCAGGATAAGTAGGTTCATTCAAGTATGGCACGGAGTGAACCACATGCGCGACAGTTGTCATAACCGGTTGCAGAAAAGGTGTTACAGACGGAATTACCGGCGGCATGGCAGTTGTCTCTTGTTGAGGAAGAGACAAAGCAGGTTGAAATAAAGGTTTTACGGCAGGCTGATACCCCTCTGGCACAAAGTGGTAAGGCATTCCCCACGGAAAACCTTTCGGCATCTGATGTTGAAGCGGAGAGTTGATTTGAGTCACAGATGTAGGAACGGTGACAATCTCGGAAACCACTGGAGTTGAAGTCTGAATCTCGGCAGCTGTAGTCGATGGCTGATTCTGAACAGCCACCAAACTTTCCACTAACGCAGTCAACTTTTCCATCTCAATAAGAAGTGTAGCAAGTTCCCCACGAAGCTCATGATTTTCCTGTTCCAGATCTTCCATTTTCCTCTGACGATTGGCTCGAGTGTCGTATCGGTGAGACAGCTTGACAACCTTTGGAGTGGAAAAAGAAACAAGGATAAGACTCTAAAAAAGTGTGAAGTGAAATGTTCAATGATGCATGATGTGTGATGCAAATGATGATTCATTTTAATAGTTTGTTTAAGGAACTTCGATAATTTTGCATACATCAATGGTAAAGGAATTTGGAACAACAAAAACTCAATCCATTAATCAAAAACAGTAAATTACAACTTACAACTTTGAAACAACAAAATAATAAATTACACTTTGGGATAACAACCCAATAATAAAAGCAGTAACTTACAATTTTAGAACATGAAACCCATAATAAAGTAATAAATTACAACTTTGGAGCATGAAGCCCATGATAAAGCAATAAATTACAACTTTGGGACATGAAGTCCTTTTACATAGTTTTACAAAATGACATTAATAAAATAAAACTAAAAACTAAAGATCACTCTGAAACATCGGATGAAGGACCAAACACCAACTGTAACCGGAGCTTCTTGATCTTCTCTTCATACAAGTCTTCCATCTCTTTCTTCTCAGCTACCAGTCGATCAATAATTTCCTTCTGCGGATTAGGAACAAGAGCAACGCTTACCGAACCTTCCTTCTTTCTCTTCCTTTCACTAGCATACTTCTTTAGTAAAGCATCCTTTTGACGAAGTTTCTCATCGTGATCAATGAACCAGCCGTCTTGAATGAAGAGTAAATCCTCCTTTTCCTTTAGCTGTCGAGTCAAGACTCGATTCTCATATTCAGACATATGATACTTTTCTTTCCAAGCATCTCTCTCGGACTTCATCCTAGCCAGATTTCCTTGGTATTCTCCTATATTCGCGATAGGGATAACAACAGATGATGGTGCAACGGTAGGGAATAAAGGTTTCTCAAGTTTATAGGGCATCTTGAGAGCACAAGCCCTAGCACGGACCCATTGTAGGTAAGGCTCCAAAGAAACGGCACCTCTATGTCCTAACATATCTCTCCCTTTCCTATGGATGTGGCGCCGAGCTCCTTCGATCTCCCTCTTAGCTGCCTGATGATCTTGTCCTTCCTGTAGAAAGAAACCACTCACATGGATGTTGTTTGGCTTATCTCTCATCGGGTACCCGAACTGACGGCGCGCGAGAACAAGGTTATAGTTAATTCCACCTCTCGTACCGAGAAGAGGAACGTTAGGAAAAGCACCACAGCTATCGATGATCTTCACGTTGTAGTAAACTCGATTATACTAGTCAATGTCGAAATGAGTGAGAGCCATAATCTTTGGCGCCCAACGCGGTTCCTTCTCGAGATCCCAGAAAACATCAGACCCAGGTAGATGCGAAACATACCACTGATACAACAACGGTGCATAACAAATAATCATCCCTCCTTGATAAGAGTTTCGAAGATGGATGGAGTAGTAGGTATCTCCTAATAGCGTAGGAACCGGATTTCCAATCAAGAAAATTCTGATGGCGTTGATATCCATAAACTTATCAACGTTAGGGAACAAGAATAGACCATAAGCGAGTAAAGCAAACACGTCTTCAAATGCAACAGTATCTTTTATCTCAGCAAAATGACGAGCTTTCCTCAACAAAAACTGCGCAGACAAGCCTCGGATTCCCCCTTTTGTAGTCATGTTTTCCTCTATCTCTGATTTCATCAAGTGGGTGATGGTCGCTATCTCGTGAGATTTGGACTCCTCTTCTAATCCAGAAAAAGGAACACAGTCGGTGATCGGCAAACCAAGTATGTAGGAATACTCTTCTAAGGTGGGCATCAACTGGTAATCCGGAAAGGTGAAACATCGGTACAAGGGATCGTAGAATTGAACCAACGTATTGAGGATGCCTTCCTTCATCTTGCGCTTCATGAGAGGTATAATGGACCCATACTTCTTCTGAAAATCCGTCGGGTTCTCGATCTTCGGAATCAAACTCTTCAGCTCCTCAATCTCGGGTTCCTTAAAACTAAAGCTTCGAGTGTTTCTCCTTCCAAATTCCATAATGCTTGAGGTGTCTGCAAAAATCATTCCTAAGTTCCTTGAAAAACAAGTTTTTTACAAAAATGTTGATGAATGCATGAATGAATGATAATGCAACAGTCACACACAAGTTTGCAAACATAGGGTTCAAAGGTTCAACGTTCAGCATGGAGTCGAGGGTAAAGCCCACCCAAAGGTATGTACTAGTGGTTCAATCACGCCTGTAAGACAAGGTTCTAAGAGTTCCCAGAGTCTACATTCCTCCTTCGGATATTACCAACGTCTTGATTACTCAATAATTAGCAATATTCTCAAGAGAAACTCGTCCGAGCGTAGCATCGCGTAACAACTACTTCCGAATTACTCTGTTATAGTCTCCGCGCTACACCTAAAAAAGGCCAAGATGGGTTAGGGTTCTACAGTCCTCAACTTCTCGGGCTCCTAGGTCGAAAATAATAATGTCTTCCCGATTACTCGGTAAACAAATATTAGGTTCAAGAGGGCCTTCCATTGAGTGGGGGATCTCATGCCTCCTTCTTCGGGATTACTCCCTCAAAGTTAACATGACTATACCGCCCGTCCTATTCCTTAAGTGTTACTTAATCCGGGTATAGGATTCGTCCTTTGCAAAAACCCAAACACCCCAATTTAAACACATAATCAAACAAATCAAATAATAATAAACAGATAAGACAAATTAGGCTTAACCCACTTAGGGATGGACCAGCAAGAGGTCAATCTTTCCCCAGCAGAGTCGCCAATTCTGTAGCGATAAAAAATGTAGCGGGGTAAATCGGAGATCGAATTATTGATTAATTCGTCTCACAAAAGCAAGAGTCGCCACCGCGCTTTATTGTTTCCAAGGGAAAAGGGAAAAGAGCGAAATAAAACCCTAAATATGCAATGTAAAATAATACTTTTAAAAGTAATAAATTACAAGGCGTTTTTGAAAAGATCTATGGTTCGGGGGTTGGTTATACAATGGGAAGGTATTAGCACCCAATGTATCTATAGTACTCTATAGGAACCTTTTGAAATATCTGTTTATTAAAATTGATAGTTTGATTGAAATATAAATCGTTTTGGCCGAAAAAGGGGTACGGACGGGTCTTTGAAGAGACGACGACCTAATGTCGAAGTTTTTGCTTAAAAGGTATGAGTTTTTGAAAAGATCGGATATTTGAGGAAAAATTATCCTAAGTTTTAATGAAATGCGAATGTTCGCGCGATTAGACTTGAGGACATGAAGTCGACAAATTTAATCGTTTTTCCCTTGGATTTAGAAGTAAACAGAATAAACAAGTAAATATGAAATAATTAAACAGAAAAATTATGCGGATAATGATTAAATAGCAACAGTTAAATAAATGACTAAATGGTGTAAATATGCATTTTTTGGATTTTTGTTTAATATTAATGAAAAGAAAATGTTTTAATAGTTTTCATTTTTTACGCATTTTTAATATGGATAAAAGTAATGAGAATTAATTTAAAGAAATAAAATGCTTTAATTCTTAAATTTTCTTTTTTAGTTTTCTATTATTTATTCTTTTTATGTGTTTTTAGTATTAATATACAAATAAAAAAACTTGATGTTTTATACTAACTTAAATATTTTAACTAATTTTTATATAAGGTCCTAATTAATATATAATAAGGCTTTGTTCATTAGTCAATAAATAAGAGCAAAATACTTAATTAAACTAAATATGAAAAGAAAATGGTTTATCATTTAAACATTAGAAAAGAGGTAAATTAAAAATGGTTTATGAGAATTAAAACAAAAGGAAAGCAAAAAGATGGGCCAAAGCTCTAAAGGGCCCAAACAGAAGCAAGTAAAACTGGGGGGTGCCTAAGGAGATCCGTTTGGGCTTAAGCAGGGAACCGGTTGGGTCCATTACATTCATAATTTGTTAGGGTTAAACGCGTTTTGGTTAGTTGAATTAGGGTTAAGGTTTTTGGTTACTGAACGGCGCTCAATGCCCGTCTTCTTCGTGCGCGTTGTCTTCGTCTTGATTCAACCTTTCACCTTCGCCTGAGTCCTTTGCCACGGCCACCGGTACCTCTACTTCCTTCTTCCCTCCAGTCAAAGCGTTGGGGCGACAGTTACGGTACAATTTCTCGTCTTTTATTCGTTAGATCATTACTGCATGCGTTGATTTTGTTCATTTTCGATCCTGATTTCTTGTTTGTTAATGGTTGTTTGAGGTTTTGGAAGAAAGAGAATGGGACAAGTTACCTGGAGACGGAGGAGGGAGGTTAGGGCGTGCGTAGGAGGCCGGATGGCGAGGAATACGGCGGAGGCGCGTTAGCTACTGCTTAGTATCCTGGTACTCTGTCTTTTCTCTTCCTCTATTGCCTTGCTACTGTTTCCCTAGATGCTTTGAATGCTTCTGAATACCTTTGATTTTCTCTCTTCTTCTTCACTGTGATTCTGTACGCTTTTGTTGTATGCTTTATTTTGCCTATGATGGCATATTCTGAGACTCAGTTGCCTTGAACATTGCCTTCGTTTGGACGGTTATTTTTGACTAGCTTTTCTCTTCTTCTTTCTGACTTCTGTGATTCCATATGCTTGAAATTGCTCGCCTGTGATGACACAATCTGAGGCCCCTTTTTTTGTGGGTTTGGAAATTGGTTTAGGCCATGGTTTTGACAGTTTTTATGGTTCTTGCTATATGTTGGTTTTGAAATGGTGATGGTGTTTGTTGGATAGTAGGTGGAAGGTTTTGGTAATGGCTATGGTTTTATTGGTTTTTATGGTTGATGGAAATTGGTTTTACTGGTTTAGTGTTCGAAAGTTTTTGGTGGTGGAGGCTTCAAAACATGTTTTACTGGTTTTGACAAGGTTATGGTAGTAGATAGCAGGTTTAGGCCAAGGGGTTTTGATTTTGGTTTATGCCATGTTCTGGTTTATGCAGTAGGCAGGTTTTGAATGGTTTATGCAGGTTCCATTGTTTAGGCCATATGGTTCTGGTTTATTGCTGGTTTATGGTTTGTGACAGTAGGAATGGTTTATGCAGGTTCTTACTGTTTATGTTTGGCCATGTTTTGGTTTATGAGATAACAGGTTCTAGCTTTTGAGAGCTTGGTTACTGGTTTTGTATTGGGTTTTGACAATTTTTGTGTTGGAGGCTTGAAGGTTTTCTTAGACAGGTTCCACTCTCTTGTTTTTGAAAGGGGTTTACTTGTTATGTTATACAGTTTTTGCTTGGCATCTTTTATGGCTCAGGTTTGAATACTTAACTAGCTTTCTTGGCCTTCTGCATATTACTGTTACAGCAGTTTTGTTTGATATCTAATTTCATGCTTCTTTCCTCTTACTGTTACTGCTGTAGTTTTGTTTTGTATCCACTTCTGCCTAAACCAAAACCTGTAAAAACCATACTTCTATCTCTCTTCTCTCTCTTAATACAATGAAAAACCAAAATGTTGTGTACTTTGACTGTTCTGAAAAAGTAAACATGCTGGAAAATGATGAAAAATGGGCAATATTACTTGCACTGTGGACTCAAATTAGGGTTTTTGTTTGAACAAAGATGTTTTGACCTAAAATGCCTAAGATGACTTTCATGCTTCATATTGAACTCCCAAGTTTATCCATACCAAGTTTCAAGTCTTGATTCCAAGTTTTGCCCAGTCAATTAGACAGTTGACCTAGAAATCAACTGTATTGGGGAAAAAGTCAACTGTGGCCTATTGACAGTCAAATCTCATGAAAATTGACCCACATCAACATTATGAACTCACATGGACTATTTGATCAAGTTTGGATCACAATTCCACAAGAAATTTGAGCAGATCACCAAAAGGGCAAAATGGTCATTTTTAGGGTTTTGACTGCACAAAGGCAATTTTTGACTGTTTGACCTAGCCAATGGCAAACCAAGATCACATATGGACTCAAGGATCCCATGGAATTGTCTTGACATGCTCAACAAACTCAAAAGATCCCAAGTACACAAGATTGACAGTTGAATTTCCCAGTCAATTGATCAATTTTGACTGTATACTGAAAAGTCAAACTTTGACTTTTTGGTCAAAATCAAGAGTCAAGATTCATCTTTCATCAAAACATGCCAAATCATGAAACTTGTTCACCAAGAAACCAAGAAATGCAAATTAGGGTTTGAAATGGAATTTTTCATAACTTAGAGTTTTTCTAAGTTATGGAAAACCCTAATTTTTTCCCAACTTTGCCCCACTTTTTCACCAAGATTCATTTGGATTCAAACAAAAGTCAAAACATGAAAGTTGTAGCTTGTTGCATAATCTACAACTTTGGTTCACAAAGTTTTCCCAAATGAGGCTTGTATCTCAAGTTACAAATTTTTGAATAAGGGCACTAAACCATTCATAACTTAGTGAAAATTTGACCTATTTTGACAAGGTTTTTTACCTAACTTCAAGACCATTTTCCATACACTTCCACTTGGAATTTCAATTTGCATTTCAAAGATGGATTGTAGTACACATTCCAAGCTTTCCAAAATGTCCAAGAACTTCTCAAACAACCTCATGGTTAGGGAGAATCGAATTTTGCAAAATGGCAAAAACTCACTTTGTTCATGACCAAGTTACATGTCCATAACCTTGCAATTTGAACTCAGCATGCCTTAAGCTAGATTACAGGTCTTTTATCTCATCTACACTCCATAATTTAATGCCAATCCTTTGTGCCAAGGTGTTGTTCTATGAGTTTGGACATTGTATGCAAGATTAATCCATTTATAGATAAAGCATAATATCCATTCTTGAAAAGTTGCACTTTATGTCAAATTGAAAATCCAACAAGTACATTGCAAATCTGATTGGCACAAGATTATGAGCATAACACACTGATCAAGAGAAGCTTTGCAGCAGGATTAGGGGTCCTCTACTGACCTAGAAACACAAGTTGCCTTTGTTTGCTTAAGAGTGAAGAAAAGTACCATAACTCACACCAACTTCCATCTCAGCTTACACACACTTAGACAAAGTTATCAAACACATTCCAAAGATCAGAACCAAGCTTTTGCATGACCCTTGCACCTCTCAAAAACTCCCCTTGCCATAATCACTCTCAAACTGCAAAAACAGGGCAGGCCCTGCAGTTTGAGTACCATCTCTCATTTCTCTCAAGCTTTCTTGCCCAAACCAGTTCACACACCTTCCATACCATCTATGCAAGCTAACCAAAAGCAAAAGCACGACCTGTAATCACTCTAACCACTTCCACCATTTTCACATTTCTGACTTGCAGGTGAAGTTCTCTAGCTCGATTCAGAAGCTTTCAAGACAAAGTAAACATTGGAATAGCATCCCTGGACCTCAAGGAAGCTTTTCCAATCATCACCTTGCACTGAAAGTTCCTACATTTCCAGATAGAACTTCAACTGAACAGGTAAGTTTTTGAATTTGTATCTCTCTTATTAGGCCTCATTAGCTTTAAGTTTGTGAATAAATAATGTTCTACTCATGCCACTGAACATGCACATTCTTTTACTTTTCATTTCTTTTACCTGAGCTGTGAGAATTTAAGGTTTGAAAATGGTAGAAAACTTAGGTCAGGATTTGGGATTGTTAAAATTCTCTCTCATTTCTGAGAGTTAGGAGATGTTCTTTATATATTTGGAATCGTGGTTTCATGATTAACATTTTTTGTGTTGGAAGTTTGTTCAAAAAATCAAAGAATCAGGGTATTCAAATGAAGCTTCTTGCGCGCGTTTTTGAACAAGTTTTTGTTCAGAGGTTGAAGAAGATGTCTATTGGGCTGGGCTTGCCTCATATTTCTTATTCACACCATGATTTTTGTTTTGCACCCCCTGAGCCCATTTCATTCATTTTTTAATATTTTTGACTTTTGTTTTTTTTTATTGGTTCATTTATTTTTCCTCAGCATATTAAAAACATAAAAATATTTTTCTCATCATTTTTTGAATTTATTGAGTATTTATTTGATTATTTCTTTTGTTTGTACATAAATAAATAAACATATATATATACTTTTTGTTTGAAATGTTAAGATAATACAAAATATATTTTTATACACATTTTTATCTTATTTTTACTCCCTGAAAATATTATAAAAAATATATACTTTTTATTTAAATATTAAATATTATTAATTAATATATATAATATATGTTTTGTAAATAATATAAATATATAGGTATATATTAAATACTTAGGATAAAAATACCAAAAAATGTACATATTTTATTTTTTAATATTTAATACTAAAAAATACCCTTTTTACAAATATACTATATTTTATTTTATTTTTGTATATAAATAATAATTATTATGTAAATTAAATAATTAATGTCCTTTTTTTAAAAATTAGGGTTTTACCCTAAAATTGAAAATACTTCAAAAATAACACCTTTTTATTTTCCTTTTTATTTTACATAAATAATACTTTTTTTCATACATATACAAAACATTTTTGCATCTTGCATATTTATTCCATTTTTATTTAATTATTGTACATTAATTATCTTGTAAATAATTCAAATCTTGATGTAATAGTTTTAGGTTTAAATTCCTTGTCAAAATCCCCATTTGAAACATTGTACCCCCTCCCTATATTATTGTGTTGTAATAGTGTAGGAATTTAAATTTCGCACTTTATCGCTTTCTAAATATACAATGCTAGAATTAGGGTTTATATGCGAATAAAATGAACAAAATAGTTATGACCTAATCTCAAGACAAACAAGCATGAAAATGGACACACAAATCACACTTGCACCCCCTAGGGTATTCCACTTTGTTGCCTTCAAATAAATGGGCCATATTGCATGTTAGGTCTCTTTGGGCAAAATAAACAAATCAAATGATCATAGTCCCTCGATAACACTTTTCAAAATATTGCCAAACAAATGATCAAGTCCCTTAAAGAAAATGCCCAAAGATACTTGGCACCATTGCAATTATGGTCCAAACGATGACCCGCGCCCGTCCCTTTCACATCCTAACATGAGATTGTCCACCAAATACAATGGTGGAACAAACTTATGAAAAGGGTTAAAACATAGCAATAGTCTTTGAGAAATTTAGGAGTAGATAAACTCTTAGTTACTTGAATCAAACTTGCAAAAACAAAACACTTGCCTATTTTCTAAAAAACACACCTCACAACACTTTCAAAACAACTTTCAAAAACAAATAAAAACCTTTTCAAAAGACATACACCTTTGTATACATCCCAACATGGATCATTACAAAGGTTTCCACCACATTGACTTCTTTTCAAAACATTTTCAAACCCACACACACAAGCACCATTTCAAACAATTGGAAAATAAGGTAAGTTGATCTAAGCAAGTAACTAAGAGCCCATGGATAACCATGGATAGAAAGGGTGTTAATACCTTCCCTTTCTATAATCTACTCCCCGAACCCAAGAAAAATCTCAAAGGTTTTTGCTGTGCTTTTTAAACCTTTCCTTCGGATAAAATAAAAAGTCGGTGGCGACTCTTGCTCAACCGAAAGATTTGCGAAAACAAACGCAAAACCATAGTCAGTTCTCCCACCGTATCGCCAGAACTGGCGACTCTGCTGGGGAAAATTTTAAAAGTGGAGTAACCTTAGGGCTTAGATCACCCTCTTGCATGACTAATTGTTTGAATTGTTTGCTTAATACTTTGGCTCTATTTGTTTGGGTTTGCAATCCTACACCCAGATTTTGGGAAACATTCATAGATAGCAATACGTTGTGGAAACTGTGCGGGGTATACCGATACGGTTGAAGCAATAGCTATATTAGTGCGACATATTTGTGAGTACCGGTAACCCTTGAGTTCAATCAAGGAGAGTACGGGGCCGCTGAGTGATGTCACTAAGCACTAATGACCTAGAACCTTACTTGACCATCTTGGCCTTTTATTAGGGGTAGTGAGATGACCGGCTTTGGTGCAGTCCGAAGTTGGTAGATACTCGATACTACACTCATTGAGGGTTGTGTTCTTGGAATATTTTGGTCGCTAGTTAAGTGGCTAAACCAAAACAATGAACAATGAAAACAATCCAGTGATATTGAGCTCCTTAGAACCCGGTTACTATTTATAGGACAGGTTTTTAAGCCAACTACACTCAAGAGGGTACTTACCTATGAAACCCCATGCAAGCCTGAAACTAGGGTTTGGTGTGATTTACTTGTACATATGTTTTGTGCATACATCATAAACATCATGAAGCATCATATGCATTCTCTAACCATTTCAAGGGTTTTGGATCTTCATCTTTGTTCTTGTTTTGTAGGACATGGAAATTCCTCGCAGAAATACCATTCAAGTCAACCTTGTGAGAATCTCTCCTCAACTCAAGGAGCTCACCTCAAGAATTCCGGAAAACTCATCCTTCAGTGAAAGACATGGTAGACTGCTCAGCCTAGTCAACACCGACATTGAAGAAGACATGATGAAAGTGCTATTCTAGTTCTTTGACCCTCTTCACCACTGTTTCACTTTCCCTGATTATCAGTTGGTACCCACTTTGGAGGAGTTTTCTCAACTCCTGAGAATTCCTATCCTTAATCAACTACCCTTCAACGGTATGGAAAAGGAACCAAAGCCGGAAGATGTTGCTCGAGCATTACATCTACAACCATCCGACATCAAGGGACATTGGGAAACCAGAAGCGGCGTCAAAGGATTCTTAGCAAAATTCTTGTTTGAGAAGGCACAAGAGTGTTGGGACTCATTGGACCTGCAAGCCTTTGAAGAGATTGTGGCACTCCTTATCTATGGGTTGGTCTTGTTCCCAAATCCTGACCAACTTGTAGATGTCAACGCCGTCAAAATCTTCTTATCAAGGAATCCAATACCAACATTGCTTGGGGACATCCTCCACTCATTTTACACACGAACAATGAGAAAGAGGGGTGTTCTCATGTGCTGTACTCCTATCCTTGCAAGGTAGTTTATTTCGCACCTTCCGCAATATGTCTTGAAGAATGACCAGGGTACAAGGTGGTCCCAACGGTTGATGACTCTTACTCATTCTGATGTGCATTGGTGTTCTCGGTCCAGAGAAAATGTCATCATCGTCGATCGTTGCGGAGAATTTCCTAACGTTCCTTTACTTGGAATTAGGGGAGGTATCACCTACAACCCTTGCCTAGCTTTGAGGCAATTCGGATATGCACGGAGGGATGGCCCTCATGATATGTTAATTCCTAGCCTAGTTTTTGACTTCGACAACGATGCGCAAGGACTTCGCCAAAGATTCATCAGATCTTGGGGAAAACTCAACAAGGTTGATAGCAAGACTCTGGGACACAAGAACTCCATCCCTCTTGAGCCCTATCTCAAGTGGGTACGAGCCCGAGACCAAAGTCTAATAATGCCTTATCCTCATGTACTCCCAGTGATTAAAGAGCCCGTCAATGAAGGAGAGGTCCCCTACACCATCCTACATCCAGACATGCCTACATCGTGGGAGGAAATGCAGAAAAGTTGGATTCAGCTCAAGGAGGAACATAATACTTTTGAAGCTAGCTTCTATGCCAGTGAGAAGAAGGTTCTAGAGCTTACCCGCCGACTCCACGAGCAAGAGGCCCTCAATACCTACATCGCACCAAAAAGGATGCGCAATGTCTTTTTGCCTTAAGAAGTTTATTTTGTAATATTTGGCCCATGGGGCATTTATGTACTGACAAATTTCTTCTTATTAATATGACGTGCGTTCTTCTTTGTCTAAAACAATTTTGAATGTCCTAAATCCTTGAATGCATTGCATACATAAGCATACCATTCATCATGTGCATAAGCAGGTCTCACTCCAGGTTTCCTTATCTGTCTGCTGTTTATTTCAGTAGGATGGATCTCGAGCAAACAGTCAAAGACCTACAAGCTCAGAATGCCCAGTTCCAGCAACTCCTGACAACCTTGGCTAAAGGTCAGGAGGATCTCAAGACCTTGCTGGGGAATAAGGACCCAGTGAAGAAGAAGAAAAAGAGACTCGGAGTAGCTACTTTGGGGAGAAGATTTGACGGAGAAGCTCGGAGAGTGCTTGAATTTCCTCCTACTTCTGATGAAGGAACCAGTAAAGGAGGTGGACCGGCGGTACCTTCCGAGTCTGATGCGGAAGAAGAAGAGGTCGAAGAGGATGAAGATTATACTGATCAGCAATACCCTCCAGCTGATGATAAATACAAAGGGTTAGAAGACAGATTAGCCGCCATGGAATTACAAAGAGTACCGGGTTTGGATTTTGAAGACTTGGGTTTGGTTGTCGGGATTGTGATTCCCCCAAAATTCAAAGTGCCAGTGTTTGTAAGGTATGATGGGCTGTCCTGCCCCAAAATGCATCTCAGGTCCTACGTAAGAAAGATTCAACCCTATACGGCAGATAAAAACCTCTGGATTCATTTCTTTCAAGACAGCCTTTCTGGAGCTCAGTTGGAATGTTTTTATCAGCTAGAAGGAGCCAGTGTCCGGAATTGGGAAGATTTGGCCACCGCTTTCTACAAACAATACCAATACAATTTTGACCTTGCCCCTACTCGTACCCAACTTCAGGGTATGTCGATAGGAACAGGCGAAGGATTCAAAGAATACGCACAAAAATGGAGGGATTTGGCTGGCAGGGTGCAGCCTCCTTTAACCGATCGTGAGCTTGTTGATATGTTTCTAGGGACCCTATCTGGGCCATTTTTCAATCATCTGATTGGTAACTCTTCCGCAGGGTTTACCGATTTGATCTTAACGGGCGAAAGAATAGAAGCTGGCATCAAGTCAGGAAAGATTCAGAAGGGTGTTGCTACAAGTACTGAGAAGAGGCCTTTTAAGAAAGAAGCAAGTGCCGTCTATGGTCCTAGAAGACAAGTCAAGCCCGAAAGTCGCCAAGCCGTCAATGCTTTGGTCATTTCAAAACCTGCTGCTCCTCCTCAGCAGTACAATCAACAAAGAAGCGAAAGGCCCAAGAGGCAGTATACTCGGCTGAGTATGACCTTATCCCAAATTTTACCCCAACTGCTATCAACCAATTTGGTTACCACAAAAGAAGCTCCTAAAGCCGTGAATACTGCGTCTCCTAAGTATAACCCAAATGCCCGGTGTGCTTATCATTCTGATAGTCCCGGGCACACTACTGATGATTGCTGGGCCTTGAGAAACAAAGTGCAAGATCTTATCGACGCAAAGGAAATTCAGTTTGAAGCGCCTGAAAGACCAAATGTTGTAACTGCTCCTATGCCCCAGCATAGAGTAAATGTCATTGAGGAAGAATTGTATGCTATTTCGGTTAATGAAGTTGTTACCCCTCTTTTGACTGTTAAGAGGAACTTACTACTAGCCGGTTTATTTTCGGGTTGTAGTAAGGGTTGCCTCCTGTGTGCTATTATCCCTACCGGTTGTCCACTGCTGAAATCAGGCATCCAAAGCCTGATGGATAGCAAGGAAATTCTGTTCAAGAAAACTGTTGTTCCGTTTGTTTCCATTGAAGAAATATCTGTTGTCACAATCTACAATTCTGCCAAAGCTCCCGTAAAGAAACCAGCCCAAATTATGTCTGTTGCACCCATCACTATTACTGTCCCGGGGCCTCTCCCGTATGAGTCTGATAAAGCTGTTCCATGGCATTATGGAGCCGACGTGTATGTGCTTGGGGTGAAGCAGGAGTTTGACACCAATACCAGTATCAGTAACATCACTGGTCCCGCCAAGATTACCCGCAGTGGTAGGCTCTTCTCGCCTGACATTGCACCGCCAGTTATCCGAAAACCTCTCACCATCACACCCGCAAGTGTGCATGTTCCAGTTCAAGTTCCTGTGTCTACTACTGCCGCCGAGTCTTCTGATACTCTGGGCAAAGAAGTTGCTACCGATTTGCCTGCCAGGACGGAGGCACCAAAAAAGAAGACTGCCGTGGAAGCCTCCCAACAAGAAATGGAGGAAATTCTTAAAATTATCAGAAAAAGTGACTTTAACGTTGTTGAACAGTTGGGGCATACTCCCTCCAAAATCTCTATGTTATCATTGCTGTTATGCTCAGAGGCCCATGCAAAAGCCCTGATTTCATTTCTGAAAACTGCCCATGTGCCGCAAGAGACCTCCGCGGATCAATTCACCGACTGTGTGGCTAATTTGACTGCTGACAATGGCTTGGGGTTCTCAGATGCTGACCTTACCGCCAAAGGGAAAAATCACAATGATGCCCTGCATGTTTCCATAGAATACAGGGGCACTACTCTCGCACACGTGTTAGTGGATACCGGCTCTTCCCTGAATGTGTTGCCCAAGAAAGCATTGGACCGCTTGGATTGTGAGGGCCTGGAGTTGAAACCTAGTAACATCATTGTTAGAGCCTTCGACGGTTCTAAGAGGATGGTGCACGGTGAGGTAGACATTCCTATTCGTGTGGGTTCCCAAGTTTTCGACTCAACGTTCTATGTAATTGATATTCGTCTGTCTTACTCCTGCTTGTTGGGTCGACCCTGGATTCACAAAGCTGGGGCAGTAACCTCCACTTTACACCAAAAGCTCAAATACCCTGTCAAAGGGAAGATTGTTACTGTGCAGGGTGAGGAGGAATACATGGTGAGTCACTTGAATTCATTCCGATATATCGAGATGGACGGGGAGTTTATTGAAACCCCTTTTCAGCATTTTGAGGAAGTACCTCCAGTGTTGGCATCGGCTGAGGCAGTGGTTGAAAAAGACTTTCCGTTGAAGATGGCGTCCTTAAGGGATGCCCGGGCTGTAATCGAGAAAGGCAATTGTGCAAACTGGGGTCAGCTTCCTGACTTCACTCAAAAGAATGATAAGTTTGGGCTGGGCTTTACTGTAGAGGCTCAGAGGGCTGTGCGCAAGGAAAAGATCAGAAAGGCTCCAGTGTTTATCACCAGTCCAAGGGTGAATGCTATTGAGGAGGATGTAGAGGAAGCAGAGTTTGACAGTTGGATCTACCCGACTACCAGCAACGAACCAAGCAACTGGACGGCAAAGGATTTTACGCCTATCACATTTGTCACGCAGTAATTAATTTCTTTTGATTTCCAATTTGTAACAAACAATGTGTTAAAACTTTTATTGGCTCGGTGTCCTACCCGGGGCATCGTAGCTCCATTTGTGAGGGCTTTTTGTATGACATTTCCATATATCATCAATCAAAACATTGGACGTTTGTTGCATTTCAAATCTTATGCTCCTTTTTCTTTCTGTGTTATATATATTGCAAAACAGCTATATTTACACACACTCACTTATACAGGTTTCAATCCACTCTGGATCTCACTGGTAACAGCTCTGCTACCGCCAGTTATGACTTCGAGAATCCAATCAACTTGGCCGAAGACGAAGGTGAAGATGATTGTGAAGTGCCTGGTGAGCTCGCAAGACTACTACTCCAGGAAGAGAGGGATATTCAACCACATGAAGAGCCGGTGGAAACAATTAACCTGGGTACTGAGACATATAGGAAAGAGGTCAAGATTGGTGCCAATCTAGAGCTCGGCGTGAAGCAACGATTGATCCAGATGCTACAGGATTACATGGAGATATTTTCTTGGTCCTATGAAGACATGCCTGGTTTGGATGCCGACATTATAGTTCACCACCTACCAACCAAGGAAGATTGCCCTCCGGTAAAGCAAAAGGTCCGCCGTATGCGCCCAGAGATGTCTGAAAAGATCAAGGCTGAGGTTATGAAGCAGTTCGACGCCGGGTTTCTAGCAGTAACTTCTTACCCTCAGTGGGTTGCCAATGTGGTGCCAGTGCCGAAGAAAGACGGTAAAGTCAGAATGTGCATCGACTATAGGGACTTGAACAGGGCAAGCCCCAAGGATGACTTCCCCTTACCTCACATCGATGTTCTTGTTGACAATACCGCACAACACAAGGTGTTCTCCTTCATGGATGGTTTTTCAGGGTATAATCAGATCAAGATGGCTCCGGAAGGTATGGAAAAGACCACCTTTGTGACTCAGTGGGGCACCTTCTGTTATAAGGTCATGCCATTCGGATTGAAAAATGCTGGGGCAACCTATCAACGTGCCATGGTTGCTTTATTTCATGATATGATCCATCACGAGATTGAGGTATACGTTGATGACATGATTGCGAGGTCTCAAACTGAGGAGGAGCACCTTGATCATCTGAGGAAATTGTTTGACCGACTCAAGTTATACAAGTTGAGGTTGAATCCCAACAAATGCACCTTTGGGGTAAGATCCGGAAAGTTGCTAGGTTTCATTGTAAGTGATAAAGGTATTCAGGTGGACCCTGCCAAGGTAAAAGCCATACAAGAGATGCCGACTCAAAAGACAGAGAAAGAAGTCAGAGGCTTCCTGGGACGACTGAATTACATTGCCCGATTCATCTCACATCTGACTGCTACTTGTGAGCCAATCTTCAAATTACTGAAGAAGGATCAAGTAGTACGCTGGAACGATGAATGTCAGGCTGCCTTTGAAAAGATAAAGGAATATCTCCAAGAGCCACCCATTCTTATGCCACCAGTGGAAGGAAGACCTCTAATATTATACTTGACAGTACTTGACAATTCAATGGGGTGTGTGCTGGGGCAGCATGACGAGTCCGGCCGAAAAGAGAATGCTATTTATTACTTGAGCAAAAAGTTTACCGACTGTGAGTCTCGTTACTCAATGCTTGAGAAAACTTGCTGCGCTCTAGTATGGGCTGCTCGCCGGCTGAGACAGTATATGCTGACTCACACTACTCTATTGATTTCAAAGATGGATCCCATCAAATACATATTTGAAAAGCCTGCTCTGTCTGGAAGGATAGCGAGATGGCAAATGATATTGACAGAATACGACATCCAGTATACAACTCAGAAAGCCATTAAGGGAAGTGTACTGGCAGATCTTTTGGCACACCAACCTGTGGACGATTACCAATCATTGAACTTTGATTTTCCGGACGAAGACATCATGGTGGTAACTGACTGTGAAGTACCTGGACCGGATGAAGGACCTGAGGAAGGATCCCGATGGTCTATGCATTTTGACGGAGCCTCCAATGCTTTGGGTAACGGCGTCGGCGCTGTAATCATATCTCCCAAAGGAACTCATACTCCACTCACTGCCCGATTATGTTTCAACTGCACCAACAACATGGCAGAATATGAGGCATGTATCATGGGTTTACAAGCTGCAATCGACTTAAGGATCAAGTTTCTGAGTGTCTTCGGAGATTCCGCTCTCGTGATCAATCAGATCAAAGGCGAGTGGGATACGAAACACCCAAACCTTATTCCTTACAAGGAGTATGTGTCAACCTTGCTTCCCCACTTTGAAGAAATAACTTTTGAGCACTTCCCAAGAGAGGAGAACCAGCTAGCGGACGCACTAGCTACGATGTCTTCAATGTTCAAAGTTAAATGGGACAATGAGGCTCCCCGGATCATTATTTGGAAGTTGGACGAACCGGCATACTACTGCGAACTTGAGGCTGAGAAGGTGACTGAGAAACCCTGGTATCATGAGGTGAAGAGGTACTTGGAAGCTCAGGAATACCCTGAAGGCGCGTCTGTCAATGACAAGAAGTTCATGAGGAGGTTTGCTGCAAAATTCTTCCTCAGCAACGGTATTCTCTACAAACGGAATCATGATTCAACCCTGCTACGTTGTGTGGATAAGGCTGAAGCAGAGAAGATCATGATAGAACTGCATGAAGGTACATTCGGGACACATTCCAGCGGACACACCATGGCAAAGAAGATCCTTCGGGCAGGGTATTTCTGGTCCACAATGGAAGCCGATTGTTACCAACACTCTCGAACTTGTCATAAATGCCAGATCTATGCTGACAAGGTACATATTCCTCCAGTTCCTCTGAACGTCCTGACGGCACCTTGGCCTTTTGCAATGTGGGGAATTGACATGATCAGTGAGATCCGACCAACGGCATCCAATGGGCATCGCTTCATCTTAGTAGCGATCGATTACTTCACGAAGTGGGTTGAGGCAGCTTCCTACGCAACGGTAACCAAGAGTGTTGTGGCACGTTTCATCCGGCATAATCTGATATGTCGGTACAGCGTCCCGGAGAGAATCATTACGGACAATGGTACCAATCTCAACAACAAGATGATCACTGAGCTCTGCGAACAATTCAAGATACAGCACCACAATTCTTCTCCCTACAGGCCGAAGATGAATGGGGTTGTAGAAGCAGCTAACAAAAATATCAAGAAAATTGTGCAGAAGATGACAGTGACTTATAAAGATTGGCACGAGATGTTACCGTTCGCTCTTCATGGGTACCGTACCTCAGCAAGGACGTCAACCGGGGAAACTCCCTTCTCCTTGGTCTATGGCATGGAGGCAGTCTTGCCAATTGAAGTCCAGATACCCTCTCTCCGAATAATGAAGGATGCAGACTTGAGTGAAGATGACTGGATCCAGACTCGACTTGATCAATTAAACCTGATTGACGAAAAGAGACTCACCGCTATCTGTCATGGTCAGACGTATCAAAAACGGATGATCAGGGCATTTAACAAGAAAGTCAGACCACAAGAGTATCAAGTTGGGGACCTGGTAATCAAACGCATCATCCTTCCTCAAAGTGATCCCCGGGGGAAATGGACCCCTACATACGAAGGGCCATTTGTGGTTAAACATGTGTTCTCAGGAGGAGCCATGATCCTAACCACCATGGATGGTGACGACCTTCCTCACCCCGCCAATGCAGACATAGTGAAAAGATACTACGCATAAATAAAAGACCCGCTAGGTTAACATACCTAGGCAAAATAAGGGCTTCCCGGCGAACCAAAAGGGTTCGGGAAAAAATAAGGGATGAAATGAATAAAAATCTGTACACCCGGCAAGTCGAAAACCTGAAAAGGCGGCTTGGGCAAAAATGGGTATCCCGGTGGACTGAAAACCCGAAAGGGCGGTCCAGGCAAAAGTTAGGGATAAATCGTAACACTATGTCTCATTGGATCACTTCGCATCCGGAATTCGGCATCAACTATCTGGCTCAGATTTCGGCATCAACCAATCAGCTTCATCTTTAACTAGGCAGCAAAGCGATGGGACGCTTGGAGACATAAAGGCGATAGCAGAGTTGGAACCCAGTGGGATTGTTCACATAGCTGTTTTGTTTTCTTTTCAAAATTGTAAACTCTGTGTTATTTTGCGGCACCCTCTTACTAGGATGTCAGCCTCTTGTACAAAAAACGCCTATTCACAGGCAAAATTCAAATCAATACGAATTCACTTGTCCATACAAATTGCCATTGTTTTTCCTTTTTTTGTTTTGTCTTGCGAAGAACGTCCAATGTTCATTTTTTATATATGCATTTGACATTAAAATTGGTGACGCATAAATATTTGCATATAAAACAAAAGATTAATTACAGGTGACATCAGAGACAGGGGCAACGTGGTGTTGCCTAACGCAGTATGGTTGTTTTGTCCGCTAAGGTACCCAGGTAGATTCGACTGAAGAAGGTGACTAAATCACCTCGACGCCCCGCAGAGTAAGATAAGATTCAACAATACTTTCTCCAAGCGGAGTTGACTCCCCGTCGATCCTAAAAAGGCACAAAATTCCCCGGCAGGTCTCAAAGCTCATCCCCGGTAGATTTTGGAAGCTTGTTCCCTAAAGGATACGGACGTCTCTCCCGAGTTTTATTCAGAGTTATTCCTCACAAGGGCTTATAACTGGGTTATCCTCAGCTAATTGCCATGGAAGATCGTCCTCGGCAAGGTTCTTTCAGTCCCCGGCTGGAGTTTGTCTTTGGTATTCCCCAGCGGAGTTTATCATCATTATCCCCAGCGGAATCCATCATTGAAGTCCTCAGCAGGCCTCTCGTCAAACTTCAGCAAAGTATCTCTGCCACAGAGCAACTCCCCGGCCAGTCGTCAAGGATTTATTTTCCTAAGACGAAGTTACAGTCATAAACATTTCACATTTCATACATCTTGCTTACATACATGATAAAGTGCATACAACACTATCTCATGTTGAACATCATGACATGATGCATATCATACATCATGACATTGCATACAACTTATGTTTTTGCCTTTTCAGGGAAGAAGACAATCCCAAAGACAACTACCTTCAACTGTCACAATTCCAGATTTGATACCTGTATCTAGCCAGGGCACATCTGAGAGTGATCAGTTTCCAGACTCGACTCCTGTATCTAGCCAGGGCACATCTGAAGAGTTTGAAGATTCGATTCTTGTATCCAGCCAGGGCACATCTATCAACTACAACATTTCCAGATTTGACTCCTGTATCTAGCCAGGGCATATCTGTCGACTAATTCCAGATTCGATTCCTGTATCCATCCAGGGCACATCTGAAGAGTTTGAAGATTCGATTCCTGTATCCAGCCAGGGCATATCTGTTGACGACTAATTCCAGATTTGATTCCTGTATCCAGCCAGGGCACATCTGAAGAGACTGAAGACCAACCCCTGTAACAGGTCAGGAAATTGTCTTTCTTTCTCAAATACACAAGTTTTCACTAAGGAATCTCTTATGCGATCAATACTTCCAAATGGCATCTATAAGCCCATTCCCGACAAGTTTCTGTCACATCTCCTGATGGCATCTATAAGCCCATCTCCCTATCCACCATCTCTCTAAATGGCATCTATAAGCCCATTCCCGACATCACATTGCTGATACTTCAACATGCGAGTGCAAATTTCCGGGCACTCTAGTGTCCAATCTCCTTTTACCCTCAAGTCACGAAAGGAAAACTTGTCAATCTAACTCTTCAGGTTCAAGAAGATTGAACAGGAGCAACTGTTGTACCCCAAAATTTGCCCTCCCATTTCCTCAACATTTTCTCATCACAAAACCCTTGGAGCTCAAGATCCAGTTAGGGTCTCCTCTGCTCAAGACTTCTCCTTGCACTGTGGACTCAAATTAGGGTTTGTGTTTGAACAAAGATGTTTTGACCTAAAATGCCTAAGATGACTTTCATGCTTCATATTGAACTCCCAAGTTTATCCATACCAAGTTTCAAGTCTTGATTCCAAGTTTTGCCCAGTCAATTAGACAGTTGACCTAGAAATCAACTGTATTGGGGAAAAAGTCAACTGTGGCCTATTGACAGTCAAATCTCATGAAAATTGACCCACATCAACGTTATGAACTCACATGGACTATTTGATCAAGTTTGGATCACAATTCCACAAGAAATTTGATCAGATCACCAAAAGGGCAAAATGGTCATTTTTAGGGTTTTGACTGCACAAAGGCAATTTTTGACTGTTTGACCTAGCCAATGGCAAACCAAGATCACATATGGACTCAAGGACCCCATGGAATTGTCTTGACATGCTCAACAAACTCAAAAGATCCCAAGTACACAAGATTGACAGTTGAATTTCCCAGTCAATTGATCAATTTTGACTGTATACTGAAAAGTCAAACTTTGACTTTTTGGTCAAAATCAAGAGTCAAGATTCATCTTTCATCAAAACATGCCAAATCATGAAACTTGTTCACCAAGAAACCAAGAAATGCAAATTAGGGTTTGAAATGGAATTTTTCATAACTTAGAATTTTTCGAAGTTATGGAAAACCCTAATTTTTTCCCAAATTTGCCCCACTATTTCACCAAGATTCATTTGGATTCAAACAAAAGTCAAAACATGAAAGTTGTAGCTTGTTTCATAATCTACAACTTTGATTCACAAATTTTTCCCAAATGAGGCTTGTATCTCAAGTTACAAATTTTTGAATAAGGGCACTAAACCATTCATAACTTAGTGAAAATTTGACCTATTTTGACAAGGTTTTTTACCTAACTTCAAGACCATTTTCCATACACTTCCACTTGGAATTTCAATTTGCATTTCAAAGATGGATTGTAGTACACATTCTAAGATTTCCAAAATGTCCAAGAACTTCTCAAACAACCTCATGGTTAGGGAGAATCGAATTTTTCAAAATGGCAAAAACTCACTTTGTTCATGACCAAGTTACATGTCCATAACCTTGCAATTTGAACTCAGCATGCCTTAAGCTAGATTACAGGTCTTTTATCTCATCTACACTCCATAATTTAATGCCAATCCTTTGTGCCAAGGTGTTGTTCTATGAGTTTGGACATTGTATGCAAGATTAATCCATTTATAGATAAAGCATAATATCCATTCTTGAAAAGTTGCACTTTATGTCAAATTGAAAATCCAACAAGTACATTGCAAATCTGATTGGCACAAGATTATGAGCATAACACACTGATCAAGAGAAGCTTTGCAGCAGGATTAGGGGTCCTCTACTGACCTAGAAACACAAGTTGCCTTTGTTTGCTTAAGAGTGAAGAAAAGTACCATAACTCACACCAACTTCCATCTCAGCTTACACACACTTAGACAAAGTTATCAAACACATTCCAAAGATCAGAACCAAGCTTTTGCACGACCCTTGCACCTCTCAAACACTCCCCTTGCCATAATCACTCTCAAACTGCAAAAACAGGGCAGGCCCTGCAGTTTGAGTACCATCTCTCATTTCTCTCAAGCTTTCTTGCCCAAACCAGTTCACACACCTTCCATACCATCTATGCAAGCTAACCAAAAGCAAAAGCACGACCTGTAATCACTCTAACCACTTCCACCATTTTCACATTTCTGACTTGCAGGTGAAGTTCTCTAGCTCGATTCAGAAGCTTTCAAGACAAAGTAAACATTGGAATAGCATCCCTGGACCTCAAGGAAGCTTTTCCAATCATCACCTTGCACTGAAAGTTCCTACATTTCCAGATAGAACTTCAACTGAACAGGTAAGTTTTTGAATTTGTATCTCTCTTATTAGGCCTCATTAGCTTTAAGTTTGTGAATAAACAATGTTCTACTCATGCCACTGAACATGCACATTCTTTTACTTTTCATTTCTTTTACCTGAGCTGTGAGAATTTAAGGTTTGAAAATGGTAGAAAACTTAGGTCAGGATTTGGGATTGTTAAAATTCTCTCTCATTTCTGAGAGTTAGGAGATGTTCTTTATATATTTGGAATCATGGTTTCATGATTAACATTTTTTGTGTTGGAAGTTTGTTCAAAAAATCAAAGAATCAGGGTATTCAAATGAAGCTTCTTCCGCGCGTTTTTGAACAAGTTTTTGTTCAGAGGTTGAAGAAGATGTCTATTGGGCTGGGCTTGCCTCATATTTCTTATTCACACCATGATTTTTGTTTTGCACCCCCTGAGCCCATTTCATTCATTTTTTAATATTTTTGACTTTTGTTTTTTTTTATTGGTTCATTTATTTTTCCTCAGCATATTAAAAACATAAAAATATTTTTCTCATCATTTTTTGAATTTATTGAGTATTTATTTGATTATTTCTTTTGTTTGTACATAAATAAATAAACATATATATATACTTTTTGTTTGAAATGTTAAGATAATACAAAATATATTTTTATACACATTTTTATCTTATTTTTACTCCCTGAAAATATTATAAAAAAATATACTTTATATTTAAATATTAAATATTATTAATTAATATATATAATATATGTTTTGTAAATAATATAAATATATAGGTATATATTAAATACTTAGGATAAAAATACCAAAAAATGTACATATTTTATTTTTTAATATTTAATACTAAAAAATACCCTTTTTACAAATATACTATATTTTATTTTATTTTTGTATATAAATAATAATTATTATGTAAATTAAATAATTAATGTCCTTTTTTTAAAAATTAGGGTTTTACCCTAAAATTGAAAATACTTCAAAAATAACACCTTTTTATTTTCCTTTTTATTTTACATAAATAATACTTTTTTTCATAAATATACAAAACATTTTTGCATCTTGCATATTTATTCCATTTTTATTTAATTATTGTACATTAATTATCTTGTAAATAATTCAAATCTTGATGTAATAGTTTTAGGTTTAAATTCCTTGTCAAAATCCCCATTTGAAACATTGTACCCCCCTCCCTATATTATTGTGTTGTAATAGTGTAGGAATTTAAATTTCGCACTTTATCGCTTTCTAAATATACAATGCTAGAATTAGGGTTTATATGCGAATAAAATGAACAAAATAGTTATGACCTAATCTCAAGACAAACAAGCATGAAAATGGACACACAAATCACACTTGCACCCCCTAGGGTATTCCACTTTGTTACCTTCAAATAAATGGGCCATATTGCATGTTAGGTCTCTTTGGGCAAAATAAACAAATCAAATGATCATAGTCCCTCGATAACACTTTTCAAAATATTGCCAAACAAATGATCAAGTCCCTTAAAGAAAATGCCCAAAGATACTTGGCACCATTGCAATTATGGTCCAAACACTGACCCGCGCCCGTCCCTTTCACATCCTAACATGAGATTGTCCACCAAATACAATGGTGGAACAAACTTATGAAAAGGGTTAAAACATAGCAATAGTCTTTGAGAAATTTAGGAGTAGATAAACTCTTAGTTACTTGAATCAAACTTGCAAAAACAAAACACTTGCCTATTTTCTAAAAAACACACCTCACAACACTTTCAAAACAACTTTCAAAAACAAATAAAAACCTTTTCAAAAGACATACACCTTTGTATACATCCCAACATGGATCATTACAAATGTTGCCACCACATTGGCTTCTTTTCAAAACATTTTCAAACCCACACACACAAGCACCATTTCAAACAATTGGAAAATAAGGTAAGTTGATCTAAGCAAGTAACTAAGAGCCCATGGATAACCATGGATAGAAAGGGTGCTAATACCTTCCCTTTCTATAATCTACTCCCCGAACCCAAGAAAAATCTCAAAGGTTTTTGCTGTGCTTTTTAAACCTTTCCTTCGGATAAAATAAAAAGTCGGTGGCGACTCTTGCTCAACCGAAACATTTGTGAAAACAAACGCAAAACCATAGTCAGTTCTCCCACCGTATCACATTGACCAATTAATAAACCTCTTTTCAAATGTTTATTTCATTATTCATAAATCTTTAAATTATATAATAACCGAAAATAGATTCCAATTATTTAAATTTAAGATAATAAATAATTAATAAACATTGTTTGATCATTGATCGATTAATAAATTCAGCGTTCAAAAATAAACAGCTCTCGACCTGAAAAAGTTATGAATTTTTAAAAATCAATAGATCAAAACACTTGCAATGTAATGATGCAGATGGGAGATGGTATCTTAGGTCAAAATTTGGGGTACAACAGTGCTCTAATTTTACAGTTTGAGCAAGCTCGATTTGAGATTGGCTGGAGGTTGAAGATGACCAATGTGTCATCCTTCAACCAATGAAACAGCGCCATTTGGAATTTTTGAATATCTAATTTAATTAATGATCATGTGTGTTATTCACTAATGACCATGATATGCACAGCGTGTCTGATCCATTGGATTAGCTTACTAATGCGTTTTGACTCTCATCCATTTGTCCACTTTTTTTGACTTTATTTTATTTTCTGATTTTTATATTTAAATTGTTTTAAACTTCAAAAAATCATAGAAAATTCATGTTAAGTCCAAAAAATTTGAAAAAATTATGAAAAGTATTTTTAATTTTTCTCTTTCTGATTTTTATTTTTTTATAATTTCATTTTGTGTTTTGATAGTTTTTATAAAATTTCACTTTATTTGTATTGTTTTAAATGTTTAAAAATACTTTTATGCATTTTTAAATTCTAAAAAAAATATATATGGAATGATCCAATGATATTGTAACATATATTGGTGACCTCATTTATTTTTATTTCTGACTTTGTTATTTTTTTTAATCATTTTTGGTTTATTTTACTCATTTCTTTTACTTTTAAAAATAGTCTCTGACTTTCAAAAATTATCAAAAATTTTATAAAAATAATTGAGTCTATTTCTGATTTTTCTATGACCTTATTTCTTTTTTATGAATCAATTTGAATATAGTTGATATTTTTCTCTCTTGTTTCTATTTTAAAACATTTTAAAACCCTTTTTAATGCATATATTAAATGTAATATTATTTTGTGATTATTTTCTGGCTGATCTTGGGTTGGATTTTTGATCATGTACTTTGTTAACATCATTCGATTCATGGTGTTGAGTCTAACTCCATAAAAATGGATGAATGATTTTAATAATAATTTGATTAAATTTTAATTCAAATGTGGTTTGTATATTATTTCCCACCCCTATTCATCTTATCCCTTTCTTATTGCACTAAGTGTTATTGGAGCATGATCTCTATATCATGTCTCAAAACAAATGGTGCATAGATTGCTATTGACCAGCCTCAAAATAAGTGCGACTTCTACATAAGTCCACTTACGATTGCTTAATATAGCGCTAAATTTTGTCCCGATTCGAATAAATGATCATTCGTGGCCCAAACCTATGTTTGCAAGCCCAAGTATGTTAATTTGATCTCTTTGATCCAATAACCTTGAGATTCATTGTGTGGAGATTTATTTCTACCAATCCTTTAATGGATCTACATCACTTTCGGTCAACACGGATAACTTAAACATCGTTGATCATTAAATGTTACTTTTGAGGATTCCAAAATGGATTATATACTTGACAAAAAACAAATGCAACTTGTTGTGTGGAGGTTTTGATTCTATCACTCCTCTAATGAGTTCCAAATGCAAGTTTCAAGATGGTCATCCAACTAACCACTAATTACTAATAATTGACTTTATTTTGTGTTTTTATTTTATGCTCTTTTATTTTATGCATCATTTACTTTAGCATTTACATTTCATGCTATTTTTCATCTTTGCTCACTTGAGCATTTACTATTCTTGTCATTTGTACAGGCATTGCAACACATGTTGACCATGACACAAAGCCATCATTCTCTTTTCTTTAATTAGATTCAGGTGGTCAAACCTGTTCTGGATCCATTCAGCCTCTGACAACTTGGCTTCCATTATCACGCGCAAATAGGGAATCTAAACCTCAATGGGGAGCACTGCTTCCATGCCATACACAAGAGAGAATAGGATTTCCCCTGTTGAAGTGCGTACGGATGTTTGATACCCATGTAGAGAAAAAGGGAGAATCTAATTCCAATCTTTATAAGTAACAACCATTTTCTGGATGATCTTCTTGATGTTCTTATTAGAGACTTCAACAGCCCCATTCATCTTTGGTCTGTAGGGAGATGAATTTTGATAGAAAATCTTGAACTCTTCACAAAGTTTTGTCATCATCTTGTTGTAGCGGTAGAAATGTTTAAGACTAAGCCATTGGATTGACTAGACTTGTATAAATCAATATAAAAATCGCCACTGTGCTTTATTGTTTCCAAAGGAATGGGAAAAGAGAGAATAACCCAAAAAGAGGGGGAAAGATTCTAGGTAAGGGGGTTGGTTATGCAAAGGAAACGTATTAGCACCCTAAACATCTACGGTACTCTGCAGGAACCTCTTTGAAAAATCTATATATTTTGGCTATAAAATGTTGTATATAAAAAAAAATAGATGATGGAGGTGAGAAAAGAAGTATTTTTTTAATGATTTTTTCAGCCACCGCGGTTGCGAACCTTTAGTGACTACGTACCACCTTTCGTGCAATAGGGGATCAGGGTATACGTATTTCACCTTTAAAAAAATTTAAAACACAAGTGTGTTGGTTAATTTTATGAGATAAGACATCATCGTCATTTTCCGTGTGGAAAACATACTTACTACCCACAATCATGAGAAAAGAGAATTTGCATCATCTCAAAGTGGAGGATAGGGCTTGGATTTTAAAATCAACAATGCCTCACTCAACACCCAAGTGGAAATAATCTCTCTTCACTACTTATTGTAGAAGTATAGTTTTTTGCATCACTACAAGGATTGACAAGAGTCTAATCTTTTGAGAAAAGTTTAAGATGAAAGCCAAGATGGCAAAATGGTTTGAAATGAGATTGATTGACTTTTAGTCTTCTCACAAAAAATGTCAAGGTATTGTTAAATTGATTGATATTTATTTATGAAAATGTTTTGAAAATGCATGGACATAAATAAGTCCAAGTTTATTATGAAAGTGGTTCAAGTTTAAAAAAAACAAGAAGAGTTTTCAAAAGGAGGGAGAAGATTTTTGAAATTAAAGAAGATGGGAGGAGAAGAAGAGACTATCCTAAAGCATAAGGTAAAAGCTAAGGAGAAGAACCATCTAACCAATAATAAGCCAATACTTGACATTATGAGTCAAGATAGAATTCACATTCTTTGGATTGAAACCAAGCAAGCAAAGATACTAGACCTCTTGAGAGAACCAAACTTCAAGTGTATTAAGTCTTCATTAAAATTGGACAGAGTAACGGTTGTATACGGGTGAATTCCAGATTACAAACAAAGTATGTAATCACAATAACCTGCACACAAAAAAAAACAACCCAATGTCTTGAGGTAAACCTCAAGAACTCCAGACAAAATATCAATTAAGGTCACAGGGTCTCCAACATAGGCCAAGGTTTCTATTCCTAAGTCCAAGAAGTCCAATACTCCATAATGCCAAGGATATTAACCAAATAGTCCAAGTATCATTAAATTTTTTTATGGTTTATGTTAATTATTAAGTATCTTAAAAAAGAAAAGAAATCCTCAAGTGAGTAAAATAAAAATGACAAGAATAGTAAATGCTCAAGTAAGAAAAGATGAAAAATAGCATGAAATGTAAATGCTAAAGTAAATGGTGCATAAAATAAAAGAGCATAAAGAGATGAGGTCCTATCAACGTAATCAGATTCATCATCAACATGTGTTGCAATGCTCGTACAACTAACCATGACAAAAAGCCTTCATTCTCTTTTCTTGAATTAGATTCAGGTGGTCAAACCTGTTCTGGATCCATTCAGCCTCTGAAACTTAGCTTCCATTATCACACGCAAATAGGGAATCTAAACCTCAATGGGGAGAACTGCTTCCATGCCATACACAAGAGAGAATGAGGTTTCCCCCGTTGAAGTACGTACGAATGTTTGATACCCATGTAGAGAAAAATGGAGAATCTAATGCCAATCTTTATATGTAACAACCATTTTCTGGATGATCTTCTTGATGTTCTTATTAGCGACTTCAACAGCCCCATTCATCTTTGGCCTGTAGAGAGATGAATTCTGATAGATAATTATGAACTCTTCACAAAGTTCTGTCATCATCTTGTTGTAGCGGTAGAAATGTTTAAGACTAAGCCATTGGATTGACTAGTCTTATACAGATCAAAATAAAAATCACCGTCGTGCTTTATTGTTTTTAAAGAAATGGGAAAAGAGAGAGTAACCCAAAAAGAGGGGGAAAGATTCAAGGTAAGGGGTTGGTTATGCAAAGGGAAGGTATTAGCACCCTAAACATCTACGGTACTCCGGAGGAACCTCTTTGTAAAATCTGTATATTTTGGCTATAAAATGTTATATGTAAAATAGATGGTGGAGATGAGAGATTAAATATATTTTTTATGATTTTTTCACCCGCCGGAGTTGTGAACCTTTAGTGTCTACGTACCACCTTTTGTGCAATAGGGAATCAGAGTACACGTAGTTCACCTTTGAAAAATTTTAAAACACAAGTGTGTTGGTTAATTTTATGAGATAAGACATCATCGTCATTGTCCGTGTGGAAAAACATACTTACTACCCACAATCATGAGAAAGGAGAATTTGCATATTCTCAAAGTTGAGGATATGGCTTGGATTTTAAAATCAACAATGCCTTACTCAACATCCAAGTGGAAAATATCTCACTTCACTACATATCGTAGAGGTATAGTTGTTTGGATCACTACAAAGATTGACAAGAGTATAATATTTTGAGAAAGGTTTTAAAACAAAAAGCCAAAGTGGTAAAATGGATCGAAATGAGATTGATTGACTTTTAGTCTTCTCACAAAAAATGTCAAGGTACTATTAAGTTGATTGAAGTTTATTTGTGAAAGATGTTTTAAAAATGCATAGACCTAAGTCCAAGTTTATTATGAAAGTAGTTCAATTTTAAAAATAAAAAAAGAGTTTTCAAAAGGAGGGAGAATATTTTTTGAAATTTAAGAAGATGGGAGGAGAAGAAGAGGCTATCCTAAAGCATAAGGTAAAAGCTAGGGATAAGAACCATCTAACTAACAAGAAGCCAATACTTGACATTATGAGCCAAGATAGAATTCCCATTCTTTGGATTTAAACCAAGCAAGCAAATATACTAGACCTCTTGTGAGAACCAAACTTCAAGTGTATTAAGTCTTCATAAAAATTGGGCAGAGTAACGGCTGTATACGGGTGAATTCCAAATTATAAACAAAGAATGTAACCACAATAGCCTGCACACAAAACAAACAAACAATCCAATGTCTTGAGGTAAACCTTAAGAAATCCAGACAAAATATCAATTAAGGTCACAAGGTCTCCAACATAGGACAAGGTTTCTAATCCTAAGTCCAAGAAGTCCAATACTCCATAATGCCAAGGATAGTAACCAAATAGTCCAAGTATCTTCAAACTTTTTTATGGTTCATGTTGATTATTAGGTGTCTTAGAAGAGAAAAGAAAAGACTCAAGTGAGCAAAATAAAAATGACATGAAATGTAATGCTTAAAGTAAATGGTACATAAAGCATAAAAAATAAAAGGGCATAAAGTAAAAACAATTTAATAATTAGTGGTTAGTTGGATGACCATCTTGAAACTTGCATTTGGAACTTATTAGAGGATTGGTAGAACCAAAGCCTCCACACAAAAAGTTGCATTTTCTTTTTTTCAAGTATATCATCCATTTAGAATCCTAAAAAGTACCATTTAATGATCAACGATATTTAAGTGATCCGCATTGATCAAAAGTGTTGTAGATCCATTAGAGGATTGGTAGAACCAAAGCCTCCACACAATGAATCTCAAGGTTATTGGATCAAAGAGATCAAATTAACATACTTGGGATTGCAAATATAGGTTTGGGCCACTAATGATCATTTATTCGAATCGGGACAAAATTTAGCGCTATATTAAGCAATCGTAAGTGGACTTATATAGAAGTCGCACTTATTTTGAGGCCGGTTAATAGCAATCTATGCACCATTTTTTTTGAGACATGATATAGAGATCATACTCTAATAACACTTAGTGCAATGAGAAAGGGACAAGATGAAGAGGGTGAGAGAGAATATACAAACCATATTTGAATTAAATTTAAATCAAACTATTATTAAAATCATTCATCCATTTTTGTGGAGTTAGACTCAACACCATGGATCCATTGATGTTAACAAAGATCGTGACTAAAAATTCAATCCAAGATCAGCCAGAAAATAATCACAAAATAATATTGCATTTAATATATACATTAAAAAAGGTTTTAAAAATATTTTAAAATAGAAATAAAAGATAAAAATATCAACTATATTTAAATTAATCAAGAAATAAAAAGTAAGACCATTGAAAAAATCAGAATGAACTAAAATGATTTTATAATATTTTTGGTAATTTTTTAAAGTTAGAAACTACTTTTAAAATTAAAAGAAATGAGTAAAATAAACCAAAAATGATAAAAACAAATAACAAAGTCAGAAATAAAAAATAAATGAGGTCACCAATATATGTCACAATATCATTGAATCATTCTATAATTTTTCCAAAATTTAAAAATGCATAAAAGTATTTTTAAATATTTAAAACAATTCAAATAAAGTGGAAATTTATAAAAAATATCAAAACACAAAATAAAATTGTGAAAAAATAAACAGAAAGAGAAAAATCAAAAACATTTTTCATAATTTTTCAGATTTTTTGACTAAAAATGAATTTTCTATGATTTTTTGAAATTTAAAACAATTAAATATAAAATTCAAAAAAGAAAAATAAATTTAAAAATATGTGGACCATTGGATGAGAGTCAAAACGCGTTAGTAATCAAATCCAAGGGATCTGGCACAATGTGCATATCATGGTGATTAGTGAATAAAGCACCGAATCAAATGTAAATCAGAAATACAAATGATGTTGTTTCATTGGTTGAAGGATGACATATTGGTCATCTTCAACCTCCAGCCAGTCCCAAAACCAGGTTGCTCAATCTGTAAAATTAGAGCACGGGACATATGCCATTCGCTTCGTCTCTTCAAGATGAAGACAACCACACCTTCGCGATAAATTTATATAAACTGTAGCTCAAGCAATTTGGAAAGAAAGTTTTAAAAAGGGATTTGAAATTTCATGGTCAAAACAAGTTTCCAGATAAAAGTAAGTGTTGCGACTAGAACTAGGGCAATGAGAGCGTCACAATGATATCAAAGTTTTGAAGAATTGGTGAAGAAATCTACCTATTGAAGTTGAGTTCCATAGCTCTAAAAATGGACTTCTATGGAGCAATATAGGGCACGATTCTTGAATGTATCTATATGGTTAGCTTCAGGGAAGATCAAGGAAGGTAAATTGATAGAAAAATTGGATTGAAAAAGGCTTGAAAACAGATTTCGAAGTTGCAGAATTTTGAGTTATGGAATAAGTTTGGCAGGATGATCCTGGTTATCCAAGCTTGAGGAAATGAATGGGGGATGACCCTCTATTTATAGGGAATCAAATGGAATGTCCAAGCGTGTGAAATGATGAAGTTTGGAGGGAAATCATGTGAAGTTGCAAACAAGAAAAGTGTGACTTCTAATTTGATCAAAACTCATCCAAAACGTGTGTTTTATTATGCTAATCACTTCTGGAAGTTCACTAAACATGTTTAGAGGAAAAAATGCAGAAACAAAGTGTTTAGAAGCTAAATAAATGATTTCAAATTCTGACTTTTGAAGAAACTTCAGTTCTAAGTTAGCTAGTTCAAATCAATGGCATTCTCGACTCAAGGGGTCTTAGGGTATTATTCTTGATGCTTTAGAAAGATGAGGTTACAGGCTTTGCAATGGAAAAAGAATGGAATCAAATGGATGCTAGAGATGAAAGTTGCATTGAGTCAAAGTTGGGAAAAAGAAGTTGACTTTCCATACTTAGAAATATTTCAAGTTTTTCTTCAAAAGTGACCTATAATGTTTTGCATCCAAACATGGCCTTCCACTTGAAATTTACTCTTGACCAAAAATGATGAATGAAATAGACCTCTTCAATGACATTTTGGAACTTGAACCATTCAAAATATCCAAAAATTGAGAGAGTTATGAATTGTTGAAGTTGGCAAAAAATCATGAAATGACCTATAATCTTTTGTATCCTTAGGGCATCTTCCATCCATTTTCTCACTTTGCACATAAAAGAAGGCATAAAGTTCACATCCTCAAGATCATTATGGAAATAGAATGGGCTCAAGGTGATAAAAATTGACCAAGTTATGATTATTTGAATTCACACATGAGAAATTAGGGGTTCATCTGGAGGACTTGTAATCTTTTTTTATCATCAAGTATCTTCCACATGAAAACTCCTTGAAACTTTTAAATTGATTTGTTGATAACCCTTTGAAGAGAAGGATGTTTTTTGAATCACTCAAAAATACCAAAATATGAGCAAGATATGCTTCTTTGAAGTTCAAAACCCTAGCTCCTAGATCAAGAAAATGCTTTGAGGAACTTTGACAATTTTGAATAAACTTCTTATGCCAACACAAATGCTTTTTAAATAGAAGTTGTTGAGGATGAAAATGAGAACTCATAGCCACCAAAACCACTTCCATATCTTGATAATTGAGAGAATTATGCACTTGTGACCAATGGGAACAAAGCCTTGTCCAAGCATGACAACTTCTTCAATCAACCCCTTGTACTTTTGAATCAAATTTGATAACCTTGAAATGTGGTGAACCAAAATAACCTTTCCATGACATTTCTTCCAAAACAAATCCAATGGTGAAGTTTAAACTTCTCAAGCTTTATTGACTAGGGCATGGAAATAAACTCATGGACCCAGGGAGCTACTTGCCAAATCTCATTGCCTTTACCTACATTAGTAACAAGCAAGACAAACAAACATTGAATTTTATTAAGTAAAAGGAAAAATCAAGACAAAATATTCATGACCACAAAATAAAATAAGTCAAGGTGCTTGGTAATTCCTCAAAGAGAAAAGCTAAAGGTAGGGAGGTGAATCAAGAACCCTGGTGTGATCTTGTTGTAATTGAATCAATATGGTATGATGAAGGGATCTTATGGAGAAAAATTGGGGTACAATAGCTGCCATTATTTAAGTTTCTTCTATCCGGAAATACGAAGGTTAAAAATCTTCATGTCGACGCGATCGAAGATACTTAAATATAAAACAAACCCTATTTTTGGCCCTAAGATGCCATGCAATGCTTATGAATATGAGTGCACATGGACAACTCCAAAGGGACGCAAAACACCACTAGGGATGTAATAAAATAAAGAAACAAGAGAGCAACCCGACCAGGAAAATAAATCATTGGTGGATCAAAAGACCCGACTTAGAAAGGATGGTAAAATGGTCAAAGGATACACCAACTCCTACTGAAGGCGAAACTACCAACGTTCACTGAAGGTAGAAAGAGGAAATAAATAACAACATCGACGTTCACTAACGGTAAGCTACCAACGTTCACTAAAGGTAAAAGGAAAAGAAATATCATAGCATCGTCGTTCACTGACGATGAACTACAAACATTCACTAAGGGTAGCAAAAAGATAACAATCACCAACTTTCACTGAAGGTGATCTACCAACTTTCATTGAAGGTAGAGATAAAATATATCATAGCACTGACGTTCACTGGAAATGAACTACCAACATTCACCGAGGGTAGCAAAAAGGTAACAATCACCAACTTTCACTGAAGGTGACCTACCAACTTTCACTGAAGGTAGAGAGAAAATATATCATAGCACCGCCGTTCATTGACGATGAACTACCAACATTCACTGAGGGTAGAAAAAAGATAACAATCACCAACTTTCACTGAATGTGACATACCAACTTTCACTGAAGGTAGAGAGAAAATATATCATAGCACCGCCGTTCACTAACGATGAACTACCAATGTTCACTAAGGGTATCAAAAAGATAACAATCACCAACTTTCATTGATGGGAATCTACCAATTTTCACTGAAGGTAGAGAGAAAATAAATATCATAATACTGTCGTTCACTGACGATAAACTACCAATGTTCACTGAGGGTAGAAAAAACATAACAAGTTTCCCCAAAATTCTGGCATTTCACCTAGAACGGGTCTCAACTTCTTCTTTAACCAAGGCACTCCGCCTAGAAAGGGTAACATATAAGCTGTCTCAAATAAAGAGACTACCACTTGTAAAGATTTCACAATGAACTATCTCTGCGATATTGAAAGTCTTGCCATCCACTGGAGTAATTTGGCAACGGACTACAAACTATCCACTCATAGAGAAGATAGCAAAAAAAATTACGTCGGCTTTTACAAGGAAGTACAGGTTGCTCAAATAAAGAGACCTGCTACTTGTTATTATATGAAGGATTGTAAAAATAAATGATTTTCAGGGAGAGCAATATGACTTCCTGGGGAAATGCCAATATATTCCTGCTTGAGGAGATAAAGGTCTTCTCGTGCAAAATAAATGCACATTATCAAACCAATGCTCGAAGCTTGCAGAAATCCAAAGTAATAATATTGTCGAGGATCAAAAATTAAAACCATAAATAAACTGGAATGAGACAGTCGCTCAAACTATATTCTTTGAGAAATAAACTCAAGAGGGAAACCCAAATCATCCAGACAAAGAGATGTACAAGAAGGCTAAAGCAAAACTCTTCCACGAGGGATAACTCAGTGGGGAAATTGAAAGAATATATGCTTTCTACTTAAGTCCAACACTCTATTAAAGAGAGGATAACATAACTCTGCAAAACAGGGTAATATGTCAACAAAATATTAACGAATGTGAATGAGCGATGATTTATGAATTTTAGCTATGCATGATATATGTATGAATGTATGAGTGTTGTCACGCATATGTTGACAAAACAGATATATAACACTAGGAGTAAACAGGAAAAACCAACCGGGGCACAATCAACACTCGGCTAAATTACATCCAAGATGAACAATCCAAGAAAAAGTAAGCGCCAACTGAGGAAACAAAACCTACTGCCTAGTTTAACTTTATTGGGGAGAAACGTAATTCGGAAGTAAACAAAAACATAGCGACCAAATATTACAGATATAGAGATACAACATACTCTCCCATGCTTTACCAGGGAATAGCACTCAGACTTTAATAGGGAATCAAATATTTTCAAAAGTAATGGCTCTACTGGGTATTTGAAAAATCAATTTCAAGTAGAGCAGACGGGCATCAAATCATCAAAATATTTACTGGGGGATTCGTGCCGACTTTATTGGGGAGGTCAACACCACATTCACAAAGGGAAAACCAATATACGTTCTTCACTTGGGAAGACAGAGGCCCGTGTTGTTCGAGAGTAATTATTGTACCAACTTTTCTGGAAAAAAGAACTTCTATTAAACAAATGAAACCTTCATTGGAGAAATCTTGGATTGAATCTTCATATCATGCAAACTCAAAAAAGAGGAGAAATGAATAAAAACTTGACCGAGGATACTGAAGTTACAAATCCTATACGGTGAAACATCTTGAGAAAAACTTCTCCGGGAAACAAAACTTCTTAAAAGAAACTGGAGTTCGTCCATTCCTGGGATCACCACTTTTGTTGTTTTTTTCTCTCTTGCGTCACATATTTTAAAGTAAAGGAAAATTATAAATTCTTTTTGAAAATCAATTTTGTTATTTAATCTTTTCGCTTTGAAAGTTATTATCAATAATAAATGCAGTTTTTGCAAGCTAAATAAAATAAGAAATACAAAGAATTGGGTAAAAGCTCAAATTTCATTAATAGAATGGTAGTCTGCAAATGGCGAGACTCCATGGATAATTACAAAGTTCGGAAAATGGTAATATATAATGGAAAAGATACATTGAGATACAATGATCACTATCCCCTCTAACAACTTTTGAAATCCCGAGCAGCAGCTTCTGTTGAAGTATGATGAGGATCCGAGAAGATTGTTGCTCCAATGATCAAGTCTTGTCTGATGTAGTTACTTGCCAAGAAAGTCCCTAACTTTTGCCTAAGTTGCCCTTGCGGGTTTTCAACTTAGCAGGAAATTTATTCTGTTTATGTCTCTAATTTTTGCCTAGACCACCCTTTTGGGTTTTCGGCCTACCGAGACGCTCTTTTTTGCCTAAGTCGCCCTTTCGGGTTTTCAACTTACTGAGTTGTTCTTTTATTTCTTTAGGCAAAGTATTTCTTGACTACATCAGCATTCATGGGACGTGGGAACTCCTCGCCATCCATAGTTTTAAGAATTAATGCACCTCCAGAGAAGGCTTTCTTGACAACATGTAGGCCTTCAAAATTAGGAGTCCACCTGCCCCTAGAATCAGCGTTAAAAGACATGATCTTCCTGAGCACGAGGTTGCCTTCTCTGAATTCACGAGGTTTTACCTTCTTATCAAAAGCTTTCTTCATCCTCTTTTGATGTAATTGTCCATGACACAAAGCTGTCATTCTCTTCTCTTCGATCAAATTCAATTGGTCAAACCAGTTCTGGACCCATTCAGCCTCTGACAACTTGGTTTCCATTATCACACGCAAAGAGGGAATCTCAACCTCAATTAGGAGTACCGCTTCCATTCCATACACAAGGGAGAATGGGGTTTCTCCTGTTGAAGTGCGGACAGATGTTCGATATCCATGCAAAGCAAAAGGGAGCATTTCATGCCAATCCTTATAAGTAATAACCATTTTCTGGATAATCTATTAGATATTCTTATTAGCAGCTTCAACAACCCCATTCATCTTTGGCATGTACGGAGATGAATTATGATGGACAATCTTGAATTCTTCACACAGTTCTGTCATCATTTTGTTGTTCAGATTCGATCCATTATCAGTGATGATTTTGTTCGGCACACCATACCGACATATAAGATTATTCTTAATGAAGCGCACAACCACCTGCTTAGTAACATTAGCATATGAAGCAGCTTCCACCCACTTGGTGAAGTAATCAATTGATACCAAGATAAAATGGTGTCCATTCGAAGCTTTGGGTTATATCATTCCAATCATGTCAATACCACACATAGAGAAAGGCCATGGGGAAGAGATCACATTGAGAAGTGTCAGAGGCACATGAACCTTGTCCGCATAAATCTGGCATTTATGACACTTCTTTGCAAATTTGTAACAATCAGATTCCATTGTCAGCCAATAGTAACCTGCCCTTAGCATCCTTTTAACCATCGAATGTCCATTGGCATGAGTTCCAAATGAACTTTCATGAACCTCATGCATCAACATGTTTTCTTCGTGTCTATCCATGCATCTGAGCAAGACCATGTCATAATTTCTCTTGTACAACACATTTTCACTGAGGAAGAAACTGCCAGCCAATCTTCTCAGTGTCTTTCTATCTTTATTCGATGCACCAATTGGGTATTCGTGAGTTTGGAGAAAATGCTTGATATCATAATACCGAGGTTTCTCATCTGCTACCTCTTCTGTTGTAAACGCATGAGCGGGCCTATCCAGTCGCCGAACCATAATTTGAGGTATATCATTCCAAGTATTCACTTGATACATAGAAGCCAGAGTTTCCAAAGTGTCTGCCATTTGATTTTCATCTCTAGGAATGTGATGGAATTCAACTTTATTAAAGAAGGGTACCAACTTTCTAGCATAATCTTTGTAAGGGATCAAGCCGGGGTGACGAGTATCCCATTCTCCTTTATTCTGTTTTATCACCAAAGCTGAATCACCATACACATCTAGAATTTTAATTATGAGATCAATAGCTTCCTCGAGACCCATGATGCAAGCCTCATATCCTGCCATATTATTAGTACAATCAAATGTCAACCTTGCAGTAAAAGGAATGTGTGATCTATGTGGAGTGACAATCACAACACCAATTCCTTTACCATAAGCATTCACAGCTCCATCAAATATCATACCCCAACGAGATTCAGGATCAGGACCTTCCTCAAGCAATGGTTTATCACAATCTTTCACTTTCAGAAACATCACATCCTCATCGGAAAATTCATACTTTACAGACTGATGATCCTCAACTGGTTAGTGAACAAGATAATCTTCCAACATGATGCTTTTAATAGCTTTTTGAGTGCGATATTCGATATCATATTCAGATAACAGCATCTTCCAGCGGGCAATTCTCCCAGTAAGAGCAGGCTTTTCAAAAATGTACTTGATCGGATCCATTTTGGAGATCAACCAAGTGGTATGATTCAACATATACTGCCGCAAAAAATTTGTCACCCAGGCCAGAGCACAACATGTCTTTTCCAGCATGGAATACCGCGACTCACAATCAATAAACTTTTTGCTAAGATAATAAATGGCGTGCTCTTTCTTCCCCGTTTCATCTTGTTGTCCCAGAATACAACCCATGGATTTATCTAACATTGTCAGATACATAATCAACGGTCTTCCTTTGACAGGAGGGAGCAAGATAGGAGGTTCAAGCAGATATTCTTTAATACTTTCAAATTCCCTTTGGCAGTCAACCGTCCACACACAACCTTGATCTTTCTTTAACAACTTAAAGATCGATTCACATGTTGCAGTCATGTGGGAAATGAATCTGGAAATATGATTCAAACGCCTGAGGAACCCTCTTACTTGCTTTTCAGTTCTCGGCGCTGACATCTCTTGAATTGCTTTGCCTTTATCAGGGTCAACTTCAATTCCTTTCTGGCTAACAATGAAACCCAACAATTTCCCCGATCGAGCACCGAAGGTACATTTATTTGGATTCGAGCAGAGACGATACTTCCTCAAACGCTGAAACAACTTCAACAAATCTTCTGCATGCCCTTCTTCAGTCTTGGATTTAGAAATCATATCATCAACACATACCTCAATTTCCTTGTGCATCAAATCATGTAATAGGGTTGTCATAGCCCTCTGGTACGTTGCACCAGCGTTCTTCAACCCGAAGGGCATCACTCTGTAACAGAATGTTCCCCAGGGTGTGATAAACGTTGTTTTTTCCTTGTCCTCTGGATCCATTCTTATTTGATTATACCCGGAAAATCCTTCCATGAGTGAGAACACTTTGAATTTTGTTGTGCTATCCATTAACATGTCAATGTGTGGCAATGGAAAATCATCTTTTGGACTAGCTTTATTTGGATCTCTGTAATCTACGCACATGCGAACTTTTTTGTCTTTTTTTGGTACTGGGACAATATTGGTAATCCATTGAGGGTACACTAATGTCACAAGAAAACCGGCATTAATCTGCTTTAGAACCTCCTCTTTGATCTTCACTGCCATATCTATGTGAGTTCTTCTCAACTTTTGTTTGATTGGAAGACACTCTAGCTTCAACGGTAAACGGTGCTCTATAATATTTGTATCTATACCAGGTATATCTTGATAAGACCAAGCAAAAATATCCACATACTCTTTCAACAATTCAATCAACCTGCTCTTCACATCAGGATGCAGCAATGCTCCAATCTTAAATTCTTTTGGATCTTCTTCTGAACCTAAATTGATTACTTCCAATGGCTCTTTATATGGCTGAATGGCATTTTCCCTGAGCTCAAGAAACCGTGAGACCTCTTCTGGAATCTCATCATAGTCTTCTTCTTCGGCCCCATACACAGGACATTCAAAATTAAGAGAGGGTGCAGGGTCATTGTATTCAACAAGTTTTTTAATTAATCTGCACATATGATTTATGATTGCATTTATAAATTGACACATATAACAAGTGATCGTGCAGATTGAATTTCAGTTATTATTTATTTTGAAAGGTTTTTTCTGATTACCATTTTCCAAGAAAAAACAGAAAATAAAGACACAATTTGGGAAACAAAGACAACATTTATTATTGATTTTAAAAGTCACAGCAAACAAATAAGCCCATACAATATTAATACTTCCACCTTGGGAAGAGTGAAATATTTTCAAAAAGATTAACAAATAAAATTACTTTGAAACATGTATGCAAGAGGGAACATCAATGGTGATCCAGTTCTTAACCCTAACTCCGTGCGTCACGTAATTAAGCATTTCCTGCTATGTTTCATCTTCCACAATGGCATTAATCCCGGAAACAGTTGGATGAAGATAACCCCCGCTACGGAAGATGTCTTGATACTTTCCTGTAGAAGACTTCGGCTTCATGCTCTTACCTTGTCATTCTTCAAAGAGAACCCCAAGCCGGCTCTGTTCTTATTTACAGGTGGATCAACAATTTGTCCCCATACTTCACTATGACGCTTACGCACAACTTGTTGCGCATCCTTAAGATAACCCATGGAATTCTCATTTCCTCTTATATTATCAATGGATAAGGCTTGGAACTGGGTTCCAACAGCAGCTTCATCCGCCTCCACAATGCTGAAAGAGGATAAATGAGATATCAATAATGCTTGTTCTTCATTTATGATTACCACTTTTCCTTCACGTACAAACTTCATTTCTAGTGTAAAGTTTAAATGACAACCCTTGCCTCATGTATCCACAGCCTTCCTAGCAAACAGCTATAAGCAAGTACAATATCCATGACCTGGAAAGTAATCTAAAACAAATGTGGGCCTATATGAATAGGCAAGTCCACTTAACCGATAACAGATTTCCTTGATCCATCAAACACTTTCACAATAATGTCACTTGGGAGCATGAGTGTTCCTTGATATTTCAACTTCATAAGTTTTCTCCTCGGTATAACGTTCAATGCAGATCCATTATCAATCAGTACATTGGATAGTGAATCATTCTTGCAATTCATAGATATGTGGAGGGCCAGGTTGTGATTCCTTTCATCATCTGGCAATTCATTTTCGCAGAAACTCAGGTTATTACATGACGTAATGTTCCCTACTACACTTCTGAATTAGTCTATAGGCATGTCATTTTCCACAAAAGCTTGATCCAGTACCCTCATCAGAGATTCCCTGTGAGCAGAGGGGTTCATTAATAAAGCCAAGATAGATATTTTTTAAGGAGTCTACAGTAGCTGATCTACAATTTTGTAGTCGCTCATCTTGATTATCTTCAAAATATCATCCACTTCTTTCTCTAACGTAGCTCCACTAGATTCACCCGTAGCCTTCTTGGGTTCAACATTCTCAGCAATTTTCCTTCCAGCACTAACATCTCCTCGAACAACTGGTGTAAATACATGACCGTTGTGGGTCACTCTTCTAGTCTCAGCAATATTTCCAACACCGTGCATTGGCTGGATGGGAACTTCCACACCATCCTCTAAGATTGTAACGTTATATTTGTAGGGTACAACCTTATCTGACTTGTAGGGAACAGGACGCAGCAAACTAATCAGCAATGGGGTAACAGTTGGCTTGCTATAATACTCAACTTCAAAATGGGTGGGTGCACCAAAACAAGGCACAATGAAGTTTACCCCTTCTTCAACATAATCAGTAATTATTGAGTCATCTCTAGAAAACAAATCCTCATCTGAGGAGAAATACTCATCTGCAGAGGCATACTCATCATACGACTCTTCTCCATCCAAACAAACCTCAATCATATCAACTTCATGGTAATCATCCCTTTAACTTGTAACCTTGATGGTTCCATTGTCCAACAACAACTGAACACCTTTGTTCATGATTGAACATCCTCGGGAGTCTCGACAGCAAATTCAGAAAGATCTATACTGATGTTCCACCTGACCAGCAAAGTGGCAGAAAGTAGCATGAAATTGCATAAGGTCTTCATTCATATACTCCACATCAAAAATTCTGAACTCTCTAGGACATCCAGAAACCATATTCACCTCCTCTTCATACTCTGCCCTAGGCCTGATTATGTGGATGAGGCCCTCATCCATCATCTCCTACAAATTAGCCTTTATCTTGTCGCAACCTTGTATGTCTGTACTGCAAATAACACAATCGGAATGGTCATGCGTATAGTAGCTAAATTCAAAGAGGTCTGCATGCATTTTCACTAAATCTCCTCTAACTAGATGAATATCAAAAATCAGGAAGTCGCCTGGAAAACCGACCACCATATTAACAACATTTGCTCCTCCATGCCTGGGTAGAGGATTGTCTTTCACATTAGGACCCATATCCTTGAAAGATAGAATACCAGACTTCACCAATTTCTGCACCTCAGTCGTCAAAGGATAACAATTCTCAACATTATGCCCTGGTGCTCCCTGATGAAAAGCACATGTTTGGTCTGCTTTGTAATACCAAGGCAAAGGTGATGGTACAGCGGGAGGTGGTCGGGTCTGAACCAACTTCTTCTGAATCAATGTCGGTAGTAACTCCGTATAACTCATAGGAATAGGGTCCTAACTCTCCCTTCTCTGATTATACCCTTGATTCCCCTGCTTGGATGGTCTCTGATAAGCAATGGTGGTTGGCGCTACACCAACAACTGGAGTAACTGAGGCGACTTGCTGATGACGCTGATAATTTCTTCTAGGAGGATTAACCCTCCTCTCTTGTATAATAGCATTTGCATCCCCTTCCTTCTTCTTGGTAAACCCATAAGATGGCTTCTTCGCGCCTCCAGATCCTTCACCCTTAGTTAAACGACCCTCTCTTACAGCCTCTTCTAAACAGATACCCATTCCTACCATTTTAGTAAAGTCACTTGGCGCACTTGCTACCATCCTTTCATAGTAGAAAGCACCAAGAGTCTTCATGAAAATCTTAGTCATCTCCTTCTCTTCCATGGGAGGAATCACTTGGGCGGCTACCTTACGCCAACTTTATGTATATTCTTTGAATGATTCCATGTCTTTCTGAACCATAGCTCTGAGTTGATCACGGCCAGGCTCCATGTCCATGTTGTACTTCTATTATCTGATAAATGCTTCTCCCAAGTCATTGAAAGTATGGATATTGACACTGTCCAAACTCATATAGCACTTCAGCACAGCATCGGTCAAACTACCCTGAAAAAAGTGAATCAGCAGACGCTGATCATCAGTATGGGTAGACATTCTCCTTACATACATTACCAGATGAGCACGAGGGAAAGTGTTGCACTTGTACTTCTCAAACTCCAGGACTTTAAACTTTGATGGTATCTTAACATTCGGGACCAAGCATAATTCATTCACATTTTTCCCGAATAATTCTTTTCCCCTGAGGGCCTTCATCTCCATCTGCATCTTGTCAAACTGCTCTTGAAAATCATCCATTCTATCATAGAGACCCAACTCTTCACTTGGTGGAGGAATAGGATGACACACATCATCGTTAACAAACTGAACCATATTCACCGAAGGAGGTGCAGCAGGAGCAGCATGCACCACAGGAGGTGTAGGAGTAACAATAGTCTGAACAACTAGAGTATCTTGAGGACCAAGATTGAAACCTTCAGGTGCAAAGTTCTTTGACATTCCCCATGGATAACCTTGAGGCATGCGATTCTGAATAATAGTTGGGGTAGCAGATACAGGAATAGTCGGAGCTTCAACGGTAGCCCTTATTGGTTGAGGTTGAACACTCGGTAGCTGATTCTGAGCAGCCACTAGAGATTCCATCAAAGCATTAAGATTGGCCATGCCGGCCTTCAAAGTAGAAACTTCCTCACGCAGCTCGCGATTCTCTTGTTCTAAGTTGTCAATCTTCCTTATGAAATTAGCCCGAGTGTTGTAGTGGTGAGTCAGTTTGCTGAACGAAGTAAAGAAGCTTGGTAAGACACCTGGATAAGCATAACAAATTCAAGAAATATGTGCAATATGATTCATGATATGTAATTCACATGATTTTATTTTGTTATTTAATATTTCAAGGGATTTAAACTTTTAGAGACACATTGCAAATATCAAAGTAATAACGCATTTGAAATACTGAAAATTTTATTATAATAACTTCAAAATAGGTTACAAGTCTCAACAATCCCAAGTACAAGATGAAAATAAAGTCTAAAACCCTGAGAAGTAAAGTTGTCGAAGATCACTCTATACACTGGCGCTTCCCTATAAGCCTGGAAATCTGAGCCTTCAACCTCTAATTTTCTTCCGCATACCTTGTGGCAACCTCCTTCCAATCACCTGAATCAGGAAGTGAGTAATCAGCATATGATTGAGGCTTAGGAGAAAATAAATAACCTTTCCTCTCCATAGTCTCTACCACTCAACTCTCAAGGATCTCAATCAAGTCGTCTTTGTCCTTCAATTCTTCTCTAAAGGAAATCTCTAAAGTTTGTCACTTGTTCTTCCAAGCATCCTTTTCCTACTGCATCTTAATCAAAGCAAGCTGCAGCTCTTCTAGATCATCCAATAAGGGAGGAGTGGTTTTCACAAACAAATCAGGCATAGGTGTTTCCTAGGAATACCGCATTTTCAACTGAATAGCCCTTGCTTGGACCCACTGAAGATATGGCTCCAAAGAAACAGCCCCCTAGGTCCCAAGTCTTTCCTACTATTCTTGTGGATGTGACGCCAAGCCTTTGCAATCTGCTCCCTAGCTTCCTTATGGTCTCCTCCCTCCTTCAGAAAGAAACTACTCAAATGAATACTATTTGGCTTATCCCTCATCGGATAATCAAGCTGTCTTCGTGCAAGAACATGGTTATAGTTAATTCCTCCCTTTGTACCAAGAAGAGGTACATTAGGGAAACTACCACAACTGTCAACAATCTCTATATATCATGGTAAGCTCTATGATTCCAATCAATATCCGAGTGAGTAAGTGCAATAATCTTAGGAGCCCAACGGGGTTCTTTCCTAACATCCCAGAAAGAATCAGACTGAGGCATATGAAAGATAAACCACCGGTACAACAAAGGCGTACAACAGATAACCATCCCTCCATGATAAGAATTCCGAAGATGAATAGAGTAATAAGCATCACCCAACAATGTAGGAACTGGGTTTCCAATCATGAAGATCCTGATAGCATTAATGTCAACAAACTTGTCCACATTAGGAAATAAGAACAACCCGTAAGCAAGTAGAGAAAAGATGGCCTCAAAAGCGATTGTACTCTTCATCCTGGCAAAGTAACGAGCTTTCTCCAATAAGAACTGGGTCGGTAATCCTCTAATCCCTCCTTTAGTATTCATATGGGCTTCCACCTCAGACTTCCCCAGATGAATCAAAGCAGAAATCTCATGTGGTTTTGGCTCACCCTCCAAACCAATAAAAGGAACACGATCGGTAATAGGTAAATCCAACAGATAAGAATACTCCTCCAGTGTAGGCATCAACTGATAGTTTGGAAAAGTAAAGCAATGATACATCGAATCATAGAACAGGACCAAGGTCAAGAGGATACCCTCCTTCGTCCTAAGCTTCATAAGAGGAATGATGGATCCATACTTCTTCCAAAAATCTGCAGAACACTCGATCTCGGGAATTAGACTGATCGACTCATCTATCTTGGGATCCTTGAAACTGTACTTCCCGGTCTTTCTGTTTCCAGAATCCATGGTTAAAAAGTACCTGAGATATTCATAAACGGTCAACTTTTAAGTCCCTTGAAATAAGATTTCTTCAAAAGATGTTTATGAGTGCATGGATACATGATGCAACAATCACACATAAGATCACACATATAGGGTTCATAGGTTCAACGTCACGAGCATGAGGTTGAAGGTACTACCCATAAGATGTTGGTATAAAAGTTATCACCTGCCAAACAAGGTTCTAGAGGTTCCCAGAGTCTACATCCTTCCTTCGGATATTGCCAACTTCCCGATTAACTCGGTAATTAATAATATTCTCAAGAAAAACTCGTCTGAGCATAGTATCGTGTGACAACTATTTCCGGGTTACTCCGTCATAGCTTCCGCATTACACTAAAAGGCCAAGATGGGTTTGGTATTCTACGATCCTCAGCTTCAGCAGGCTCCCAGGTCGAAAGTAGGACGTCTTCCCGATTACTCGGTAAACGACACTACAGTCAAAGAGGCCTCCATTTAGTTGGGGATCTCATGCCTCCTTTTTTGGTATAACTCCCTCAAAGTTAACATGACTATACCGCCCGTCCTATCTTAAAGTTTGCCCAAGTCCGGGTATAGGACTTATAAGTAATCACCAAGCACCCTGAAAACCAGGAAAATCCAGACAAACATATATACAACATATACCACATAAGAAACTATAACACATATACATATATAAACAAAGATAGGCTTAACCCACTTAGGGATGGACCAGCAAAAGGTCAATATGTCCTCACTAAAGTCGCCATTTTTTACGTAGCGGTAGAAATGTTTAAGACTAAGCCATTGGATTGACTATACTTGTACAAATCAAAATAAAAATCGCCACCACGCTTTATTGTTTCCAAAGGAATGGGAAAAGAGCGAATAACCCAAAAAGAGGGGGAAAGATTCAAGGCAAGGGGTTGGTTATGCAAAGGGAAGGTATTAGCACCCTAAACATCTACGGTACTCCAAAGGAACCTCTTTGTAAAATCTGTATATTTTGGCTATAAAATGTTGTATGTAAAATAGATGGTAGAGATGAGAGAAGAAATATATTTTTTTATGATTTTTGCACCAGCGGCGGTTGTGAACCTTTAGTTCCTACTTACCACCTTTCGTGCAATAGGGGATCAGGGTACACGTAGTTCACCTTTGAAAAATTTTAAAACACAAGTGTGTTGGTTAATTTTATGAGATAAGACATCATCGTCATTGTCCGTATGGAAACATACTTACTACCCACAATCATGAGAAAGGAGAATTTGCATCATCTCAAAGTGGAGGATATGGCTTGGATTTTAAAATCAACAATGCCTCACTCAACACCCAAGTGGAAAATATCTCACTTCACTACATATCATAGAAAAATAGTTGTTTGCATCACTACAAGGATTGACAAGAGTCTAATCTTTTGAGAAAGGTTTTAAAATAAAAAGCCAAAGCGGAAAAATGGTTTGAAATGAGATTGATTGAATTTTAGTCTTCTCACATAAAATATCAAGGTATTATTAAGTTGATTGAAGTTTATTTGTGAAGGATATTTTGAAAATGCATGGACCTAAGTCCAAGTTTATTATGAAAGTAGTTCAATTTTAAAACATAAGAAGAGTTTTCAAAAGGAGGGAGAATACTTTTGAAATTTAAGAAGATGGGAGGAGAAGAAGAGGCTATCCTAAAGCATAAGGTAAAAGATAGGGATAAGAACCATCTAACCAACTGCCCCCATGTTGAATTCTTCCCTTCCTTCATCGCAGCCTTTGCGTCTTTTAGAGATGCCATCCTGGCCATCTGCTTTGGTACCTCAGCTACCGTTTTTGCTACTGCTACCTCATGAGAGACTTCCTCAAAGTGCTAGAATGGCGATTCAATGAATTCACCCTCCACCTCTACATACCGAAAGGAGTTCAGGTGGCTGATCATATATTCTTCTTCACCGTGCACGGTTATGACTTTTCCTTTGATAGGGTATTTCAACATTTGATGTAGGGAGGAAGTGACTGCCCCCGCATTATGTATCCATGGCCTCCCTAGCAAGCATGAGTATGACGGACGGATGTCCATCACATAGAAAGTTGAGGGGAACACTTATGTTCCTACTTTAATGGGAATGTCTACCTCCCCATGTACCATTCTCTTCGACCCGTCAAATGCCCTTACAATGATATTACTTGGTCTTAGCTCCAAACCTTCACAGTCCAATCGGTCGAGAGCCTTCTTAGGCAGCACGTTCAGAGAAGAACCAGTGTCGACCAAAACATGGGCCGGAGTAGTTCCTTGGCATTCTACCGACACATGTAGGGCATCATTGTTATTTCTTCCTTTTGGGGTCAGGTCAGCATCCAAGAAACCTAGGATGTTGTATGCGGTAAGGCTGGCTACACAATCTTGGAATTGATCGGTCGAGGTTTCCTGGGGCACATGGGTTGTCTTCAGAAATTTTATCAATGCCTTGGCGTGCGCCTCTGAACAAAGCAGTAATGCTAACATGGAGATCTTCGAGGGGGTTTGCCCCAATTTCTCTACCACGTCATAATCACTCTTCTTAATTATCTTCAGAATCTCCTCCATCTCTTTCTTAGAAGTTTCAGGGATGATCAAAGGTTGAGCCCTCGTTCGGACGAGCTCATCTTGGATCCCTTTCCCCTTATCAGCAGAAGTAGGAGGGACAACAACAGGAATAACAGCTTCTTCAATCAACAGAGTTCTTGTGGAAAGTTTTATCGGTGCAGGAGTAACTTTGGCAGCAGCTGAGGGTCCAAAGATTTCCTTTGGAGGGGCAATCTCTGGAGAAAATATTCTCCCACTTCTGGTGATCTTGCTCGTACCGGCAATGTTTCCAATGCTGGCATCTTCTTCATCAGAACTTTCTTTGGTTATCTCAACTTGTTTAACACCATGGTAGTAGATTTCTCCACCGTAATTCCATGGTATTGACTTGTCAGAACTGTAGGGGACAGGCCCAGGCATGGTTATTTTCAAGGGAACAATCTTTGTAGAGGATGTAATCTTAACAGGCTTTTTGACGGCCTTGGAAAGATTGGTGGAAATGGTGATTATTGAAACATCTTCGGTGGGGGTTGGAATAGCAGGAATCTTTTCAAACAGAATTTGGTGACTGTCCATCAGGCCTTGGATGCCTTTCCTCAGCAATGGACAGTTGATTGGTAGAGAGCAACAACAGTAGCAATCTTCTTTACATCCTGGGAATATCCCAGCTTTCAACAGATTCAACTTGATTGTTAACAGCGGAGTCATCAGATCATCAACATTAGAAACATATAGATCTTCTTCAATAGCATGGACATTTCGACCATGCTTCGGCATTGGAGCGGATATCACGTTTGGCTTTTCTGGAGCATCGAATTCAACCTCTTTTGCATCTATCAAGTCTTGAATTTTATTCTTTAGCGCCCAAAAATTGTTGGTGTCATGTTCGGCGCTATCAGAATGGTAGGCACACTTAGCATTCGGATTGTACGCTGGTGAGGTTGTATTCACATTTTTCGGTGCTTCTTTGATATTTGTGAGATTCAGCTTCAACAAGTGTGGAAGAACTTGTGCGGGCGTCATATTGATGCGGGTGAACTGCCGTTGTGGCCGTTCTCCCCATTGCTGTTTAGGTCTGGGATGATTGTTGCGAGGCTGATCATTTGATGAATTTTGGATCATCACGGCCCCCACAGTCGGCCGGCGCTCAGTTCTTCCCACTCCTCTCTGAGAGTACACAACAGTTGTTTCCTTCTTCGCCGGAAATGATTTCTTGACAATTGTAGATGCAGAGGCATCCTTTTGAATCTTCCCATTCTTTATACCGGCTTCCACCCGTTCGCCAGTCAGAATTAATTCAGTAAACCCTGCGGAAGAGCTCCCGATCAAGTGGTTGAAGAACGGGCCAGATAGTGTCCCCAGGAACATATCAACGAGTTCTCTATCAGAAAGAGGTGGCTGCACTCTCCCGGCCAGATCGCGCCATTTTTGGGCGTATTCCTTGAATCCCTCACCTGAGGCCATCCCCATACTCTGTAGCTGAGTACGGGTTGGTGCCAAATCAGAGTTATATTGATATTGGTGATAAAAGGCAACTGCCAAATCTTCCCAACTATGTATCTCTGACCTTTCCAGCTTATAAAACCAGTCTAGCTGAGTGTCAGACAGGCTATCCTGAAAGAAATGTACCCACAGGTTTCTATCGGATGTGTGAGGTTGAATTCTTCGTACGTACGACCTTAGGTGCATCTTCAGGCAAGACATCCCATCATACTTTGCAAAGATTGGCACCTTAAACTTTGGAGGGATCACAATTCCGGCAACTAATCCCAAATCTTCGAAATCCAACTCGGGAACCCTTTGCTTCTCCATAGCTGCCAGCCTATCCTCTAGGTTTTTGTATTTGTCGTCTGCGGGCGGGTATTGTTGCTCAGAGTAGTCTTCATCTTCTCCAACCTCTTCCTCTTCAGCTTTGGATTCATAAGGTACCGCAACCCCTTTTCCTTTACTGGTTTCCTCTTCAGATGCGGAGGGAAATTCAAGAACCCTTCTGGCTTCACCCTCAAACCTTCTTCCCAGGGTAGCTACCCCCACTCTTTTCTTCTTATTTTTCACTTTCTCTTGCTCTTTGTTCCCAAGAAGTGCTTTTAGATCCTCCTAGCCCTTTGCCAAGGTCATTAGGAGATGTTGAAACTATACGTTTTGAGCCTGTAGATCTTTGACCGTCTATTCGAGATCCATCTTACTGAAATATACAGCAGAAAGATAAGGAAACCTGGTGTGGAGACCTGCTTATGCAAATGATGAATGATATGTTTATTCATGTAATGCATTCAAGGATTTAGAAATTCAAAATTGTTGCAGACAAAAAGAACACACGTCATATTAATAAGAAGAAATTTTGTCAGTACATAAATGTCCCATGGGCCAAATAAAACTTCTCAGGGTAAAAAGACGTTGTGCATCCTCTTTGGTGCGATGTAGGTGTTAAGGGTCTCTTCCTCAAGGAGTCGGCGGGTAAGCTCCAAAACCTTCTTCTCGCTAGCATAGAAGCTGGATTCAAAAGTATTTCGCTCCTCCTTGAGTTGGATCCAACTCTTCTGCATCTCCTCCCATCATGTTGGCATGTCAGGATATAGGACGGTGTAGGGGACCTCTCCTTCCTTAACAGGATCTTTAATCAAAGGGAGAATATGAGGGTAAGGCATCATTAGACTCTGGGCTCGGGTTCGTACCCACTTGAGATAAGGCTCAAGAGGGATGGAGTTCTTGTGCCCCAGTGTCTTGCTATCTACCTTGTTAGGCATCCTCCAAGCTCTGATGAATCTTTGGCGAAGTCCTTGCGCATCATCGTCAAAGTCAAAAACTAGGTCAGGAATCAGCATGTCATAAGGGCCATCCCTCCGTGCATATCCAAATTGTCTCAAAGCTAGACAAGGGTTGTAGGTAATGCCTGGGTTGTAGGTAATGCCTCCTCTAATGCCAAGTAATGGAACATTAGGGAACTCTCCACAACGATCAATGATGATGACATTTTCTCTGGACCGAGAACACCAATGTACATCAGAGTGTGCGAGGGTCATCAATCGTTGTGACCACCTTAAGCCTTGGTCATTCTTCAAAACAGATTGTGGAAGGTGCGAAATAAACCACCTTGCAAGGAGGGGAGTACAGCACATGAGAACACCCCTCTTTCTCATTGTTCGTGTGTAAAATGAGTGGAGGATGTCCCCAAGCAATGTTGGTATGGGATTCTTGGATAAGAAGATCTTGACGGCGTTGACATCTATAAGCTGGTCAGGATTTGGGAACAAGACCAACCCATAAATGAGGAGTGCCACAATTTCTTCAAAGGCTTGTAGATCCAATGAATTCCAACACTCTTGTGCCTTCTCAAACAAGAATTTTGCCAAGAAACCTTTGACACCGCTTCTAGTTTCCCAATGCCCCTTGATGTCTGACGGTTGCAAGTGTAGTGCTTGAGCAACATCTTCAGGCTTTGGTTCTTTTTCCGTACCGTTGTAGGGTAGTTGATTAAGAATAGGGATTCTCAGGAGTTGAGAAAATTCCTCCAAAGTGGAACAACACTTTCACCATGTCTTCTTCAATGCTGGTGTTGACTAGGCTGAGCAGTCTACCATGTCTTTCACTGAAGGGAGAGTTTTCTGGAATTCTGGATGTGAGCTCCTTGAGTTGAGGAGGGATTCTCACAAGGTTGACTTGGATAGTTTTCCTGCGAAGAATTTCCATGACCTACAAAACAAGAACAAAGATGAAGATCCAAATCCTTGAAATGGTTAGTGGATGCATATGATGCTTTATGATGTTCATGATGTATGCACAAACATATGTACAAGCAAATCACACAAAACCCTAGTTTTAGGCTTGCATGGGTTTCATAGGTAAGTACCCTCTTGAGTGTAGTTGGCTTAAAAACCTGTCCTATTAATAGTAACCGGGTTCTAAGGAGCTCAATATCATTGGATTGTTTTCCATGTTCATTGTTTTGGTTTAGCCACTTAACTAGCGACCAAAATATTCCAAGAAAACAACCCTCAATGAGTGTAGTATCGAGTATCTACCAACTTCAGACTGCACCAAAGCCGGTCATCTCACTACCCCTAATAAAAGGCCAAGATGGTCAAGTAAGGTTCTAGGTCATTAGTGCTTAGTGACATCACTCAGCGGCCCCGTACTCTCCTTGACTGAACTCAAGGGTTACCGGTACTCACAAATATGTCGCACTAATATAGCTATTGCTTCAACCGTGTCGGTATACCACGCACAGTTTCCACAACGTATTGCTATCTATGAATGTTTCCCCAAATCCGGGTGTAGGATTTCAAGCCCAAACAAGAGAAACAAGATGTAAAGCAATCAAAGCAAACAATTAGTCATGCAAGAGGGTGATCTAAGCCCTAAGGTTACTCCACTTTTTAAATACCATTTCCCCAGCAGAGTCGCCAGTTCTGTGATATGGTGGGAGAACTGACTTGAGGTTTGCGTTTGTATTCGCAAATGTTTCGGTTTAGCAAGAGTCGCCACCGACTTTTTATTTTATCCTAAGGAAAGGTTTAAAAAGCACAGGAAAAACCTTTGAGATGTTTTCTTGGGTTCGGGGAGTAGATTATAGAAAGGGAAGGTATTAGCACCCTTTCTATCCATGGTTATCCATGGGCTCTTAGTTACTTGCTTAGATCACTTGCTTTGCATTTTCAATTGTTTGAAATGGTGCTTCGTGTGTGGCTTTGAAAGGTGTTTTGAAAAAGAGGCCATCGTTGTGGCAACCTTTGTAATGATTCTTGTTTGAATGTATACAAAGGTGTTTGTCTTTTTGAAAGGTTTTCAATATTTTGAAAGTTTTTTTGAAATTATGTTGTGGAGTGTGTTTTGAAAAATAGCAAGGATGTTTTGCAAGATTTTTGATCAAGTAACTAAGAGTTGTATACCCTATTTTACTCAAAGGTCTTTCTTATGTTTTTAACCCTTTTAACAGTGTTGTTTCACCATTGCATTTGGTGAACAACCTTGTGTTAGGATGTAAACGGGACGAGCGCGGGTCATTGTATAGACCATGATAGCAATGTTACAAAGTATCTTAGTATTTCTTTTAAGGGACTAGGATCATTTTTGTAAGGCAACTTTGGATAGCGTCATCGAGGGACTATGATCTTTTGATTTTGTTTGTTTTACCAAGATACTTTGCATGCGTAACATGGCCCATTTTTTAAGGCGACAAGTGGATGTAACCCTAAGGGTGTTAGTGTGCAAGTGTGTTTTATTGCATATAAGAGTTTATCTTGAATTAGGATTCTCTATTTCATTGATTTTATCTTGCCATACACATCCTAATTACTAGCAATAAAAAGCAGAAATATAAAATCCTACGCTATTACAACAATTAGGGAGTGGGGATACACATTTGTACAGGGGGTGGTTCAACGAGAAAAATAGACAAAAAAGAAAATAGCAAAAAACATGATAGAGAGAAAGAGGGAGGGAGCCAGCGCGCTGCTGAGAGGTCATCAGAAGTTCTGACTCGGGCCCGCTGTAGATGATCAACCTTTTGGTTAAACTGTATGAGTCAGAACTTCTGACTCTGGCACCTGCAAAACAGAAACCTGTTAGTGGGAAGATCAGAAGTTCTGACCCCCCTGCGCTGCAAGACAAAAGTTTGTTAGTGGGGAAATCAGAAGTTCTGATCCTGCTGGAAATACTATCTCAGAAGTTCTGATATTATTGACAGCAAAACAGGCTTCAAATGTGCTAACGTCAAAGTCAGCATTTGGCTTCTCCCTGTGCTAATCAGAACATCTGCAATTTTATTATTATTCCACAAAACAGAAAACATGTTTGGAATAGCTCCAGCAAATGTCAAAGTGTTTCAGAGGACAGAACCAACAAGGTCACAGGCAGGTTCTACGCTGGCTCAAAATGTTCTGAGGTATGAAAATCCTCAGAACACAAACAGCAACAACGTGATATTTACATTATGTTTATTTGAGCATGCAAAGCTGATGATGCTTAGCAGCGTGATGGAGGTCAGCAGGTGCTTACCTGGATGTTGGAAAAGTTTGTGGATGAGAGCTAGATTTTGGCTCTGATGGTGTTCTGGACAAGTTCTTTTTGAAAAGGGTAGATGAAGGTGTATGTGTATATATGGTCAGAAGTTGAAAAGGGTGTTCTTTAGTCACAAAGAAAACTGGGTATTTGATGAAGTTTGAAGGTAAGAACTTCAAAGTTATGAAACGCTGGAGATTTTGGCAGAGTTTCACAGCACTTTCTTGCTAAAGATTTCTGTTTCTCTTCTAGCAATTTTTCTGTTTTTTTTTTGGACCCCTTTTTAGTGGACAATGGTTCTCTATTTATAGGCAAAGCTCTTGTGGATTTCTTGAACATTAAATGCACCAACAGAGGTTGAATTGTTCTTTGAAAGAAATTCCTGGGAAGTTGTGATAACAGATAGCCTTTCAGCCTAGGCTGGAACAGCAGGCGTGGATTGGAGAGAAGTGACCTCTTAGGTGGGCGGTGGCGCGTAGGCCCATGCCAGAACCTGCATAAAGGCGTTTATCAAGCCACACGTGAAGGGACTACTTGGATGAATGTTCAGGAGTGGTTGGGAGCATTAATGAGCATTAAATAGTGATAAGACTTATCAACACCAATATTCTGGTAGTAGAAACGAAACTTTGAACCAGCAGTTCTGTTTTACCAAGAACAACATAAACCATGCTCTGGTCTTGGCCTCCTGATTTACTTCTGGATTTACTTCTAGAAATCCTGGGCTTAGAGATTCTGTTATCAGTGTAACACCCACTCTTCTGACCTTTTCATCTTCTGATTTCAGCATGTTCTGGAGGAGCCTTCAGACTTCCTTGTTTTCTTTGCATTCCTTTAGCAAATTATGGCTGAACTTGCGTAACTGCTGAAAGAGTCATGCTCTGTCTGAGGCTTACGTGTTGAACCACGTTTGCAACTTCTGACTGAGTTGTTGTAGCTGCTGAAGAGTCAACTTCTGACTGCGTTGAGCCAAGCTTGCAACTGCTGACCGTTTCCATCTGGAGTTTGGTCCAGAAGTTCTGAACCGTTATTTTCTTCTTAAACACCCATTTTTAGAGAAAAATTCCAAACGTTTAGAATCTAATTTTTCTCAAGATAAAAGCGTTGCCTTTAGAGCTTGTGTGATTATTTTGCTCTTGTCAATGGTTTACTTGGACAAAAGTGGACAATTCAGGATTTGGATTTGTTTCAGAGGGACTCTGTGTATCCAAGATGATTTCCTGAAGAAAGAGAGGGCAAATTTTGGGGTACAACAGTGAGCAAAATAAAAATGACATGAAATGTATTGCTTAAAGTAAATGGTACATAAAGCATAAAAAATAAAAGGGCAAAAAGTAAAAACAATTTAATAATTAGTGGTTAGTTGGATGGCCATCTTGAAACTTGCATTTGGAACTTATTAGAGGATTGGTAGAACCAAAGCCTCCACACACCAAGTTGCATTTTCTTTTTGTCAAGTATATCATCCATTTGGAATCCTCAAAATTACCATTTAATGATCAACGATGTTTAAGTGATCCGCGTTGACCAAAAGTGTTGTAGATCCATTAGAGGATTGGTAGAACCAAAGCCTCCACACAATGAATCTCAAGGTTATTGGATCAAAGATATCAAATTAACATACTTGGGCTTGCAAACATAGGTTTGGGCCACGAATGATCATTTATTCGAATCGGGATAAAATTTAGCGCTATGTTAAGCAATTGTAAGTGGACTTATATAGAAATCGCACCTATTTTGAGGCCGGTCAATAACAATCTATACACCATTTTGTTTTGAGACATGATATAGAGATCATGCTCCAATAACACTTAGTGCAATGAGAAAGGGACAAGATGAAGAGGGGTGGAAGAGAATATACAAACCACATTTGAATTAAATTTAAATCAAACTATTATTAAAATCATTCATCCATTTTTGTGGAGTTAGACTCAACACCATTGATCCAATGATGTTAACAAAGTTCATGACCAAAAATTAAATCCAAGATCAGCGAGAAAATAATCACAAAACAATATTGCATTTAATATATACATTAAAAAAGGTTTTAAAAATGTTTTAAAATAGAAATAAGTAAGAGCATAAAAAATCAAAAATGAAGTAAAATGATTTTATAAAATTTTTGGTAATTTTTTTAAGTCAAAAACTATTTTTAAAATTAAAAGAAATGAGTAAAATAAACCAAAAATGGTAAAAAAAATAACAAAGTCAGAAATAAAAAATAAATGAGGTCACCAATATTTGTCACAATATCATTGGATCATTCCATAATTTTTCCAAAATTTAAAAATGTATAAAAGTTTTTTTAAACATTTAAAACAATTCAAATAAAGTGGAAGTTTATCAAAAATATCAAAACACAAAATAAAATTGTGAAAAAAATAAAAATCAGAAATAGAAAAATCAAAAATATCTTTCATAACTTTTTCATGTTTTTTTGACTAAAAATGAATTTTCTATGATTATTTGAAATTTAAAACAATTAAATATAAAAATCAGAAGAAAAAAAATAAAGTCAAAAATATGTGGACCATTGGATGAGAGTCAAAACGCGTTAGTAATCAAATCCAAGGGATCTGGCGCACTGTGCATATCTTGGTCATTAGTGAATAAAACACTGAATAAAATGTAAATCAGAAATTCAAAAAATCCAAATGGCGTTATTTCATTGGTTGAAAGATGACACGTTGGTCATCTTCAACCTCCAGCTAGTACCAAAACCAGGTTGCTCAATCTGTAAAGTTAGAGCACGAGACCTATGTGTTGTACCCCGAAATTTGCCCTCCCATAATCTTCAAAGTTTTGCCTCAAAGGGTTCAAAGTCTACTCAAGGGCTACACAGTCAAACCATCCTCCTAAGCCAGTCAAACTAGGGTTTTGGTTCTTGCAAGGAATTTGAAGTTTTCAAGGGCTCAATCAAGTCCCACATGCTCATATACAGTGTCAAGCATCCATATGTCAAGGTTCAAGACTCACAGCATCAAATTGCACAGTCAAAAATCCTAATTGCTCCACAGTCAATTGTAGGGGCAAAATGGTCATTTGACAGTCAAAAGTCAAAAAATTTTGGTCAACATCTTATTTTGAAGCCACAGTCCTCATTTGATCAATTCTTGATCATGATTTCACAAGCATGGCTCAAAAAGTCTAAAGATGCAAAAGTTTCTATTTTTGGATAGTTGAAAAGTCAACTGTAACTTGACCAAGGCGTAACTTTTTCATGGTTCATCAGAAAAATCCCATTCAAAGCTCATTTTGAAGGGGATGACATTTCCTACAACTCATCTTCACATTCCAAGTCCAAGAAATGCTCTCACAAAAAGTTATCAATTTCAACATTATAGGTCATTTTCAAAAGTCAACAAAAAGGGACTTTAAGTCAAAGACCATAACTTGAGATTGGTAAATCAAAATTACATGGGACCAAAGACATTGGTTAGAGGACTTCAAGACCTTTCCAAAATGTCCAAGAACATGTTCATAGCTTCAAAATTGAGCAAGATATGCATTGGAGAAGTTGGGAAATGTTTGTGAAAGGGCCAAAGTCAATTATCCTTGAAACTTCATTTTTGACAAAAGGGGCCCACTTTTTCCACTTGATTCAGCTTGGCCATGCTTCCCACGTGTCCCACAATTTATTTCAAGATTTAAAATTAATTTTTCCATTTTTATTTAATTTTATTTGATTTAATTCATTTTAAATCTTTAAAATTCAAATAAAAATCAAAGAAATTAATGGAGGGATATATTTTGTGATGATTAACTTTGATACACCTTAAAACACATTCCAAATTCGTGCATGGCCTATTATGGGCATAAAAATTCAAAATTTCACAAATATGGCAAATGGTTCAATGTTGGTTATGGAGGAAATCAAGAACATAATTGCATAAGCTTAATGACCATTATTCTTATTGATACACTTTACATTACTATATATACAAGCCTTCCCAACCTCATTCAGAAAAAAAGAGTGTGTGCAGAAACGGCCAAGAGCAAAACCAAAAATTATTCAAAAAGTGAGAGTTCTAAAACATAGTTGCGAGCATCTTCAGATCAAAACAAGCACGTGGTTCTATTCCTTGCCACACCCTGAAGCTAAAGCAACCTTTGCCAAGTTCTGAGGCTCATACCGTGCTGTAAGTTCTTCCCAGGTCCCCTATAATCTCCATATTATTTTCTTCAACGTTTTCCTGTGCAGATTCCAATATGAGGTGCATCATAAGTCTCACATCCCAGCGCATCCAAGTGTCATTGGAGGCAGATCCAAGGGCCAAAAGCGTAGAACACCATATTCTGGAGTCAGCGTGGGCATAGGTGATCAAAAAAAGTCAAACGAGTTTGATTTCAATGGGCCACAATTCTCAATTCAACACCTCCAAATTTCAGCCCACACCCCCCTTTGGTTTTACTTCTTTTTTTCATTTTGTTTTGTTTTTCTATTATTTTAATTTCTAACCTTTTTTATTTTTATTATTATTAACAAATTAACTTAATTAACATATTTTCATAAAAAACCAAAAAAAATAGAATTACATCATTATTATTATTATTATTTTATTTTGTAAATAAATATTAACCAAAATAGTTTAATTAGGCAATTTTAATTCCTTTTCTTAAATAATTAAAATAGATCTAGAATTAGGTAAAGTTAACTTTTAATTTTATTTCATTTCTTTTATTTCATAAAAACATAAAAAACAAAAAAAATATTTCTTTTTAATTAAATTAATTAATTAGTCATTAATTAGCTTTAATTTCATTTTAATTACAAAAAAGACCAAAAAAATCAAATTCTTCTCTAAAAAAAGGGTCAACACCCTTAGAACATTCCGATTTAATTTTTTATTCGCGCACAGTTTATTATTATGTAATTGCTCCGGACATGTAATAGTAATTAGGACTTTTACTGTTTTTATTTACTTTCCGTACTCATTTACTAAAAAACGGGTCTTTGTAATTTTTGGCGATGTATAGACCCGCGCCTTGTAATAGCGTAGGATTTACGTTTCCGCAATTTACTTTCCGCACCCCTTAACTGTTAACTTGCATGAAAGAATGTATGTAAATAAAAACAACTCGTAGCTCACTAATTAACAAGATAAACATTAACTGAATACAACACACAAATACACACACCACTTCTAGGGTACGCCTCACTTGTTGCCTTCGAAACGTGGTCATCAGGTATAGGACGTCTTAGTGAGTCCTTATGTCCATGATCCAGTTGCCTCGAAACAGTTGCCTTGGATTAAAAAAGGATCAAGGACATAAGGGTAGCTTCTAAGGTGTCCTAACTGTTGCTTCGGTGACCACACTGTCCCTATAATCGAATTGACCCGAACACCTCCAACGATGGTGCTACCTACCTCTCAATGGTGGGATAGCACTATCCAAAGGACTCTTACACAGATTAATTCCTTAGAGTAGGTAGATTCTCCTGGGTACTTGCTCTTTTCAAAACAAACAAAACAACTTTTCGCACTCACACTTTCTAAAAGTTTTCAAACAAATTTTTCATACACTCTTGAGGACTGATACAAGAGTTACTTAGAAATTTTTCAAAAGAACTTTTTCAAAACCCACACACACTTGAAAAGCAAACAATTTTTGAAAACATAAGAGCAAGTACCTAAGAGCCCGTGGATAACCACGGATAGAAAGGGTGCTAACACCTTCCCTTTCTATAAATCTACCTCCCGAACCGAGAAACATTCTCAAAGAAGGAATTTTGCTGTGCTTTTGTCCTTTCCATATTGGAGAACATAAAAGACGGTGGCGACTCTTGCTTACCGCGACATTTCGCGAAACCAGCTAAAAAAACAGTCAGTTCTATTCCCACCGATCATAGAACTGACGACTCTGCTAGGGACACTTTAAAGTGAGGTGTACCTTAGGATAGCTCAGACTTATGTTTTCAATTGCCTGATTTGTGTGCTTTAAATTATTGGGCCTGTATTGGGAGTTTTATAGATCCTAACCCGGATCTGGGGGATACCTTCTTAGAAAGTAGCAACAAGGCTGTGAGGGAACTGTGCGGGGTATACCGACACGGTTGAAGCAGTCTGCTACGTTGATGTGGCACTTTGGTGAGTACCGGTAACCCTTGAGTCCAGTCAAGGAGAGTACGGGGCCACCGTGTGGTGTCGTGAAGCATCAACTGACCTTAGGAACCTTAATTGAACCATCTTGGCCTCTTTAGGGTAGTGAGATAACTACTTTGGTGCAGTCCGAAGTTGGTTGATACTCGATGCTACACTCAGTTGAGGGTTGTTTTCTTGGGATATTTTGATCGCCAGTTCAGTGGCTAAATCGAAACGATGAACACATAAAACAATCCAATGATATTGAGCTCCTTAGAACCCGGTTACTTTGATAGGACAGGTTTGAGCCCACCAACTTCAAGAGGGTAGTACCCCAAACGTCATGTTGGCCTAAACTCTAAGGGCTATTTGTGTGACTTGTGTGCCTTCAAAACTTGACTACTTGCATACTTGTTATCTGACACTTGAGTTTCTTGCAGGTTTTGTTTACAGTCCTTAATCTGGACTCATAACAGGGTTTACTTACATTGCTCCACAGCATAACATCATACCATCATACCATTGCATACATCCTACATAAGGACTAATCCATTTCAAGGATCTCAAGGGCTTGTGATGCAGGTCATGATGAATCAAATGTCTAGCAAGGGGCAAAGGGGATTTATTTTCCTCTAGCCAAGGTTAATGACTTGAGTCAGGGGCTATGACCCACTCGATATGGTGAGCCTTGACTCTTGAAGAAGGACTCTCAACAACATGAAGTTCCTTCAATCAAGCTACCCAAATTCAAATTCTAACAAGTTTCTCTATTTACCTCGCGAGATCCTTGAAAACATTGCATACTGTTGTACCCCAAAATTTGCCCTCCCCTATTCTTCAAGAAATTGCCAAGTCAAACTGCAAAAGTTCCCCAAGGGTTGCACAGTGCAAAGGTCTCCTGAGCAGTCAAAATTAGGGTTTATGTTCTGATCAAGAAAATGAAGTTTTCAATGGTCCAATCAAGTCTCACATGCCTACAAATATGGTCAAGTATCCTCATATCAAGTTTCAAGGCATTCAGCACAAAATTGCACAGTCAAAAACCCTAATTGCACTACAGTCAACTGTAGGGGCAAAATGGTCATTTGACAGTCAAAAGTTCAAATTTTTGGTCAACATATCATTTTGAAGCCACAAACATCATTTTATCAATGCTTGATCATGATTCTCAAAACTTGGCTTAAAAATTATCAAAATGCAAAAGTTTCCTTATTTGGATAGCTGAAAAAGTCAACTGAAATTGACCAAGGCATAACTTTCACATGGATTATCAGAAAAATTCCATCCAAATCCCATTTTGAAGAGAAAGACATTTCCTACAACTCATCTTCATACTTCAAGTCCAAGAAATGCTCTCACAAAAAGTTATCAATTTCAACATTATAGGTCATTTTCAAAAGTCAACAAAAAGGGACTTTAAGTCAAAGGCCATAACTTGATATTGGTAAATTAAAATGACATGGGACCAAAGGCATTGGTTATAGGACTCAAAGACCTTTTCAAAATGTCCAAGAACATGAGCAAAGCTTAAAAATTGAGCAAGTTATGCCTTGTGGAAGTTGGGAAATTTTTGGATATTTTGAAAAGTCAACATTGATTCAAATGACCTAAAATTGCTAATGGGCCCATTTTTCTTCCATAATTCATCATCCATGGCATATGCACGACCACTTGGCCCAAAGGGAAGTTTTTATTCATTTTTTATTTATTTATTTGGATTTTTATTAATAATAATTCATTTAAATTAAAATAAATATATGAAAAATGCTTAACCTAATTTTTTAAATCTTTTTGTGCATGTTTTATACTCAATAATTCGTGCCTAGCTAAATGAGGAAAGATTTGGATTGATTAGATCATAATTGATACAAAAATGCATGGAAAAGATTGAAAAAACAAAGCTTGAAAATCAAATCTTCAAAACCATCATTGCAAGGGATCTTGATCAATTTTCTTGACCTAATCTACGCAATACAAAAGCCAAAACACAACCCTAATGCTAACACACACGCAGCTGCTCAGAAAACCATTCATCAAACTTGAAAAAATTGTCAAGAAACTCAAAACTGAAAACTAACTTGCAGGACGATTCAAGGCACAATTCTCATCTCATTAGCTTCCTCAAGCATCACTGAACGATTTCCAATCAATATCATCCATCAAAACTCAGAGAATTGGTAACATGAACCGCCCCTGTACAGAAAAAAATCCATGATCGTATTTTAAATTCTATGCATTCTCATGGCATTTTAATTATTGATTCGTGTTCCTGGTATGATTCTAAAGCTAACCCATGCGTTTAATTGGATTATTACATGCTATATGTGATTTCACCATTATTGAAATTTAGGGTTTACAGGACTTTAAATTGGGGATTTTGAAACAAAGAAAAATTGGAGTATATGAATTGGACCATTCAACTCAGGGCGTTCAGACGATCTCAAACCTACCCTCGCGCCTAATTTATAGAGCCCCTAGGGCTAATCGCTATTTCTTGATATGTTATCTTAGGCAACGCGTGAAAACCGTTGCCTATGTTTCTTTTGTTTCAGGAAAAAACAAAGATGCGAGGAAGATGATGACGTGTGGAGTAATGGTTGGAATATTCAAAAATTCGCGCGCAGAAGTCATTACTGATTTGTTTCATATTATAATGTTTGTTTATTATATTACATACAAAGTGCGCATCTGGAACAACTGGCAAGGCATAAGGCTGGTATAGTGCATGACCTGGGTTCGAGCCCCAGGTCTTCAATATTCTCAATATTATTTTTCCATTGATCTTCACATGCAGCGCCAACGTTCAAGTCCACCATACACTCCCAAATCCAGCATGCCACGCGTCCTGGAGCATCAGATCAAAGGCATAGATTGGAGGAACACCCTAAACCCTAGTCAATATGCCAGCAGGTTGCCTGGAAAAGTCAAACGGACCATGCTTATTGGGCCAGATTTCTCAAGATTATACCTCCATATGTGTGACTGAACCCCCTAGGGTTTGCTTTCTCTATTCTTTTCTTATATTTTTCTTTTCTTTATTTTAATAAATTTCATTTATTTCTTTAATTTATTATTTTCATAAAATACAAAATATCATAAAAAAAATCAGAAAAGGAAAAAAACAATAAATATTTTTATATTTTAATATTTCTTGTAAATAAATTGCATGTAATTAAACTTAGTTTTAAATTAGGTTGTAATTTTAATTCTTTTCATAAAAAAATCTAAAAAATATAGAATTAGGTTTAATTAATAATTTCTCATCTTTTTATTTTTTCTTTCATAAATAATTAAATAGTTAAATATTTATTTTTATAATTAAATTGCATGTAAAAATTAGGGTTAATTTTAGGTTAAAAAAACTTCAATATTTTTTTTTATAAATTAAAAATAATTAGGATTAGGGTTTGCATCTTATTTTAATTTCAATTAATTCCTTTTTCATATTAAATCCTAAAATACTAAAAAACACCAAAAACAAGTCCTTTCTTTCTTTTAGCTTTAATTAATTAATTAATTTCATCATGTAATTTAATTTTGCAAAAGGGTCCAACACCCTCGTTTCGATTTAATTATTGATTCGCATATTTCTTTTATTTCGCTTAAATATTTATGTATCTCTCCCAAGGCCTTGTAACATTTTAATTACTTCTCGCACTTTTAATTTCTTTATTTTTCTGTCAAATCGAGTCCTGGTTAATTTTGGCGATGTGGACCCGCGCCTTTTGTAATAGCTTTAGATCTTTACTTTCCCGCAAATATTTTAACTGTTAACAAATGGCATGAAAGAATGTATGGACAAAATAAAATCAAGCGTGGAATACCAATGAACATGACAAGATAAATAAATGAAAACGACACACAAATCGCACACACCACCCCTAGGGTACGACTCACTGTTGCCTTGCCTCGAAAGGTGATCGTCGAGTAGAGGATGTCTTAGTAAGTCCTCATGATCCGGGAACCTGGCATGAGGGTAGCTTCTAAGGTGTCTTCCCATTGCTCTGGTGATCACCATGTCCCGAACCCTCGAATTGACCCGAACACCTCCAACGGTGGTGCTACCTACCTCTCAATGGTGGGATGGCACTACCTTAAAGGACATTTACACAGACGAATTCCTTAGGGTAGGTAGGTTCTCGTAGATACTTGCTCTAAATTTCAAAACAAATCAAAAATACTTTTCACACCAACACCTTTTCAAAAAAGCTTTCGAAAGCAATTTTTCAAACACTCTTGAGGACCGATACAAGAGTCGAACTGGAATTTTCAAAGAAACCTTTTAAAAACCCACAGTTGAAAATCAAACAAACAATTTTTGAAAACACAAATGAGCAAGTATCTAAGAGCCCATGGATAACCATGGATAGAAAGGGTGCTAACACCTTCCCTTTCTATAACCTACCTCCCGAACCGAGAGCAATCTCTTTAAGGAATTTTTCTGTGCTTTTGTCCTTTCCATTTGGAGAAAATAAAAGACGGTGGCGACTCTTGCTTCCGCGACATTTCGCGAACCAGCGTTAAACAGTCAGTTCCAGATCCACCGATCACACATACATATCATACATATCATTGCATTACAGGTACCCTTGTTACATGTCGCTTACCTTCTTCGCTGTTTATTTCAGCAGTCATCATGAATCCTGAATCATCCAATGAGAAAGCTATCAAGGCCCTCCAGGCCCAGAACGCCCAGTTCCAGGAGCTGGTCATGAGCTTAGCCCAAGGACAACAGGAATTGAATACTCTGCTTTTGAAGAAAAAGAAGAAGAGGACTGTTTTGTTCAACCCTAGACGCAGATCTGGGAATACACTGCAGAATGAAGCTGAGCGGACTACTCCATCTGTTGGGGAAGGCAGTCACCAAGAGAGAAGGGTTCCTAGTCCTGTGGTCTCTAACATCAAGACAGACTTCAACGATGAACAGTACCCTCCTGCTGAGGACCGGTACAAACAGCTGGAGGACAGGTTAAATGCCATGGAGATTCAACAGGTGCCCGAGTTGGACTTCGGAGACCTAGGCTTATCTTCTGGGGTGGTGATCCCTCACAAGTTCAAGGCACCTGCCTTTGAAAAGTACGACGAGGCTTCCTGTCCTAAGTTGCACCTCCGTTCATACGCAAGGAAGATCCAACCCTACACGGCAGACAAGAATCTATGGATCCATTTCTTCCAGGAGAGTCTTTCAGGGACTCAACTCGAATGGTTCTATCAGCTGGATGGAACCACTATTCGTAACTGGGAGGACTTGGCTACTGCTTTTTATAAGCAGTATCAGTATAATACCGACCTCGCTCCTACGCGTACCCAACTCTAGGGCATGTCACTGGAGACGGGTGAAGGTTTTAAGGAATATGCACAAAGGTGGAGAGACCTGGCTGGAAGGGTGCAGCCACCTTTGACTGACCGTGAACTCGTTGACATGTTCTTGGGGACCCTGTCTGGTCCTTTCTTCAACCATTTGATTGGGAATTCTTCTGTTGGGTTTACAGATTTGATCTTGACCGGGGAGAGGATCGAAGCTGGCATCAAGGCTGGAAAGATTCAAGAAGCTGCACCTTCTGATACTCACAAAAAGCCATACACTGGGAAGAAAGAGGCCAATGCTGCATACAGCCAAAAGGGTCGCCATGATCAACATGTAGTGGCAGTCCATATCTCTAATCCTAGGCCTGCTCAACAGGGACAGGGGCATCAACGTAAGGAGGTCGCACCCAAGAGACAATTCACTAAAATCAACATGTTACTGGATCAAGCGCTACAGCAAATGTTGAAGGCAGGGCTGATTACCTTGAGGGCTCCTCTCCGGAATCCAAACACCTCTGCTCCCAACTACCATCCTAATGAGAGGTGCGCATACCACTCTGATAGCCCGGGTCATACTACGGACAACCGCTGGCCTTTGAAGAACAAGATTCAAGACATGATCGACGCTGGAGAGATTCAGTTTGAAGCGTCAGAGACTCCAAACATAATCAATGCTCCTTTGCCCAATCATTGAAGGCTTTTGTTTATTTGAATTTCCGAGTTGTAATTTTTTGCTTATACAAACAATTAATGTCATAGCAAACTCTTTTATTTCACTAATGCACTGCATATGTCTGTTTTTGAATTAATCCAATTATTTTCATTATATTCAAATTGCTTTCATTTTTTGATGATCAACTCTCAATTAATAATTCTAAGCCTCTTGAGGGAGGATGACGAAAACGATACCATAATCTACAGTACGCTTTTGAACAGACCCCGCTGATGAGGTACAGGCATTGTTTCAATTCCTAAACACCGGAGTTATAAGGAAGATAATCCCTCGTCAACCCCTCTGAGCCAAAGAAGTAGGAGTTTTTCTTTTCGAAAATTAAAACCCTTGATCATAACCTGGGGCAGGGTAGTTCTCTCAGTTGATCCAAGTGCACAGCGAATAGCATCAAATGAGTCCTTCCAAAAAAACAAAAGACAGTGATGGTTCCGAATAATCATAAAGACAGGCAGTCATTACCTCTCAGAAATAAAAGCCCATTAAGTCAAAACCTATGAAGGAGACTTACAAAACTGGGGCATCCCGCTGACTGTAATCACAAAAGAAACAGTTCAGGCAAAAATAGGGATAACGAAATCAAATCAAAAAAGAAAGAGGTCCTACAAACCCTCAACACAAAAGGAAATGACTGCCTATTCAAAATAAATTGTCAATATCCGAACCATCATTGGAACATCAGGACAAAGACTCAAACAAGGTCCAACGCACGATCAGCTAAGTTTAGGTTTGAATAACATCACGAAGAACGGGTGGGTACAAATAACTTGAGCCTTTATCCTTTGTCTCTTAAACCGTGAACCAGGCCACGTTACAACCCTAAAAAGTCCTAGCTGAAGCATGGGTTAGTTCGAAAGCATACTGTTACAAAGGTATCCTGACTCCTTAAGGCTTGCGGTAAAATAACGAGTTGACATCACATTTTACAAAACTTGCTTGTTTTACTAAAAAATACATTTTCAAAAACTTCAAGACAGACATAAGCTTTGCATTTTTAAATAACATTGTTTGCATATGACTATTTGTTTGAACAACATAGAAGTTCGCACAACGAATGTCTGATGAATAAAAGCACCTCCAATCAAGGGGCATGGCATGATCATTATCTATCATCTGGGGCAGTTAAGTCAAGATTCGAGGAATCTCTCAAAATGCCAAATAGCCTGGGGCAAATCTCCGCCTAAGTCACTTGGGGCATTCCAGCAACGAATCTTGCCTGATCGAACATCTTCTGGTGGCATGGCAAAACACTTCTGACAAGGGCACCTCCCTGCATCCTGAGAGCGTGGACATAGTCGAAAAAATACTACGCGCAATCAAAGACCCGCTAAGTTGACACACCTAGGCAAAAATAAGGGCTTCCCGACGAACCAAAAGGGTTCGGGCAAAAATAAGGGATGAAATGAAAAAATTTATACACCTGGCAAGTCGGAAACCTGAAAAGGCGGCTTGGGCAAAAATGGGTATCCCGGTGGACTGAAAACACGAAAGGGCGGTCCAGGCAAAAGTTAGGGATCAAAAGCGTACGATTATGTTCCGTCATCTCGTCACTTGCCTACCAGAAGAAGATTTGTCAACCGACAGTTGTCAAACACCTCCACAGGTACCTTCTTCTCCCGCAGAAGCAGGGGCAATAAGAGTTGTCCAAACTGTACAAGTTACTCTGTCCTCCAGGTACCAAGATAGGTTCGGCTAAAGAATCTGACCAAGACATCTTCACTCCCCGCGGATTAAGACAAGATTCAGCAATACTCTCCCAAGCAGTTGGTCTCCAATCAACCCTAACAAGGCACAGTATCCCAACCAAGTCAGCAACACTCTCCCCCAAGCAGAGTTAGTCTACTGTCAGCCTTAAGGAAGTTGGGTATCCCTAGAAAATCTCAATATTCCCCAGTGGAGTATACAGATGTTCCTAAGCAAGCATCCCCGGCAGTCTTAAGATAACATTGTTCCCCGGCGGAATACCAGACACCCCAGTAGGAAGCTTATCCCCAGTAGATTCTGGAAGCTTATCCCCTGCAGAGCACGAACGCGTCTCCCCGGCTTTATCCAAAGGTTATTCCCCACCAGGGCTTATAACTGGGTTATCCTCAGCTAATGACCACGGAAAGATCGTCCTCGGCGGAGTTTCTTCCTACCCCCCAGCGGAGTTCATCAATTCCATCAACAAAGCTTATCAACGGTATCCCTCAGCGGAGTTATCATTAAATTCTCAGTGAAGTATCCCTTCCCCATAGAGTATTCCCCGCAGAGTAATCTCTTCGCCAAGTTTATTCCCCAACGGAGTCATCTTCTCCTATCGGTTTATTCTTGCAACCATCACCCCCAGTGGAAACCAAGAACTTCACTCCCCAACATCAGCCCAGGATTCAATTTCCCGGCATTCGTCAAGGATTTATTTTCCTAGACGAAAATACATTCATAAACATATCACTTTTCATACATCTTGCTTACATACACAATGCATGCACATACGCATCATATCACACAATCTCATTTCTCCCTGAGAACATCATGACATCATGCATTGCACAACTGACGTTTTGCCTTTTTCAGGAAAAAGGTCAATCCAAAGACGATTACTATCAACTATTGCAATTCCAGATTCGATACCTGCATTTAGCCAGGGCATATCTGTGAGCGATTGATTATGGATTCGATACCTGTATCTAGCCAGGGCATATCTACATTAAAGAGATTAAAGACATAGCTAGAAATGCTCCAAAGATAGACGCTATTATGTTGCTTGTTCAGAGTTACTTGTTCAGAAATAGTTCAGATATGCTCCAGATGGACGCTATTCTGTTGCTTGTTCAGAGTTACTTGTTCAGAAATAGTTCAGATATGCTCCAGACGGACGCTATTCTGTTTCTTATTCAGGGTTTCTTTTCAGAGATAACTTAGAGATGCTCCAACCACGGATGCTATTCTATTGTTTATTATGAGATTCTTTCTAGATATGGTTCAGATGTGACCCAGGCATGGCGACGTTCTGATACTTATTCCAGATTTCCTTTCAGAGATAGCTTAGAAATGCTCCAGATATGGATGATGTTCTTTTGCTTATTCAAGACTCCTTCTAGATATAGTTCAGATGTGACCCAGGCATGGCGACATTCTGATACTTATTCCATATTTCCTTTCAGAGATAGCTTGGAAATGCTCCAGATATGGATGCTGTTCTTTTACTTATTCAAGACTCCTTCTAGATATAGTTCAGATGTGACCCAGGAATGGCGACGTTTTGATACTTATTCTAGATTTCCTTTCAGAGATAGCTTAGAAATGCTCCAGATATGGATGCTGTTCTTTTGCTTATTCAAGACTCCTTCTAGATATAGTTCAGATGTGACCCAGGCATGGCGACGTTCTGATACTTATTCCAGATTTCCTTTCAGAGATAGCTTGGAAATGCTCCAGATATGGATGTTGTTCTTTTGCTTATTCAAGACTCCTTCTAGATATAGTTCAGATGTGACCCAGGCATGGCGACGTTCTGATACTTATTCCAGATTTCCTTTCAGAGATAGCTTAGAAATGCTCCAGATATGGATGCTGTTCTTTTTCTTATTCAAGACTCCTTCTAGATATAGTTCAGATGTGACCCAGGCATGGCGACGTTCTGATACTTATTCCAGATTTCCTTTCAGAGATAGCTTGAAAATGCTCCAGATATGGATGTTGTTCTTTTGCTTATTCAAGACTCCTTCTAGATATAGTTCAGATGTGACCCAGGCATGGCGACGTTCTGATACTTATTCCATATTTCCTTTCAGAGATAGCTTAGAAATGCTCCAGATATGGATGCTGTTCTTTTGCTTATTCAAGACTCCTTCTAGATATAGTTCAAATGTGACCCAGGCATGGCGACGTTCTGATACTTATTCCAGATTTCCTTTCAGAGATAGCTTGGAAATGCTCCAGATATGGATGCTGTTCTTTTGCTTATTCAAGACTCCTTCTAGATATAGTTCAGATGTGACCCAGGCATGGTGACGTTCTAATACTTATTCGGATTCCCTTTCAGATATAGCCTAGAGATGCTCCAGATCTGGACGCCGTTCTATTGCTTATTCAGATTCAAACTTCTAAAAGACAACTTAGAGATGCTCCATCCCGGATGCTCTTCTATTGTTCAGTCCAGATACGATCCAGATTCGGATGACATTCTGTTACTCATATACCCCAGACACGGCGGTCATTCTACCATTTATTCAGACGTCAGCAATTAGACACAGACTAGATACGCTCCAGACACGGAAGCTATTATGTTTCTTATTCAGATTCACCTATCCACCATCTTTTCAAATGGCATCTATAAGCCCATTCCCGATAAGGTTCTGTCACACTTTCAGATGGCATCTTTAAGCCCATCCTCCCATCCATCATCTCTCCAAATGGCATCTGTAAGCCCATTCCCGACATCACACTGCTGATACTCTACTATGTGAGTGCAAATTTCTGGGCACTCTAGTGTTCAACCATCTTCCACCCTCGGATCACGAAAGGCACACAAGCCAATCTACATCCTCAGGTCTAAGAAGATTGAACAGGGGCAACTGTTGTACCCCAAAATTTTCCCTCCCATAATCTTCAAAGTTTTGCCTCAAAGGGTTCAAAGTCTACTCAAGGGCTACACAGTCAAACCATCCTCCTAAGCCAGTCAAACTAGGGTTTTGGTTCTTGCAAGGAAGTTGAAGTTTTCAAGGGCTCAATCAAGTCCCCACATGCTCATATACAGTGTCAAGCATCCATATGTCAAGGTTCAAGACTCACAGCATCAAATTGCACAGTCAAAAATCCTAATTGCTCCACAGTCAAGTGGAGGGGCAAAATGGTCATTTGATAGTCAAAAGTCAAAAAAATTTGGTCAACATCTTATTTTGAAGCCACAATCCTCATTTGATCAATTCTTGATCATGATTTCACAAGCATGGCTCAAAAAGTCTCAAGATGCAAAAGTTTCTATTTTTGGACAGTTGAAAAGTCAACTGTAACTTGACCAAGGCGTAACTTTTTCATGGTTCATCAGAAAAATCCCATTCAAAGCTCATTTTGAAGGGGATGACATTTCCTACAAATCATCTTCACATTACAAGTCCAAGAAATGCTCTCACAAAAAGTTATCAATTTCAACATTATAGGTCATTTTCAAAAGTCAACAAAAAGGGACTTTAAGTCAAAGACCATAACTTGAGATTGGTAAATCAAAATGACATGGGACCAAAGACATTGGTTAGAGGACTTCAAGACCTTTCCAAAATGTCCAAGAACATGTTCATAGCTTCAAAATTGAGCAAGATATGCATTGGAGAAGTTGGGAAATTTTTGTGAAATGGTCAAAGTCAATTATCCTTGAAACTTCATTTTTGACAAAAGGGGCCCACTTTTTCCACTTGATTCAGCTTGGCCATGCTTCCCACGTGTCCCACAATTTATTTCAAGATTTAAAATTAATTTTTCCATTTTTATTTAATTTTATTTGATTTAATTCATTTTAAATCTTTAAAATTCAAATAAAAATCAAAGAAATTAATGGAGGGATATATTTTGTGATGATTAGCTTTGATACACCTTAAAACACATTCCAAATTCGTGCATGGCCTATTATGGGCATAAAAATTCAAAATTTCACAAATATGGCAAATGGTTCAATGTTGGTTATGGAGGAAATCAAGAACATAATTGCATAAGCTTAATGACCATTATTATTATTGATACACTTTACATTACTATATATACAAGCCTTCTCAACCTCATTCAGAAAAAAAGAGTGTGTGCAGAAACGGCCAAGAGCAAAACCAAAAATTATTCAAAAAGTGAGAGTTCTAAAACATAGTTGCGAGCATCTTCATATCAAAACAAGCACGTGGTTCTATTCTTTGCCACACCCTGAAGCTAAAGCAACCTTTGCCAAGTCCTGAGGCTCATACCGTGCTGTAAGTTCTTCCCAGGTCCCCTATAATCTCCATATTATTTTCTTCAACGTTTTCCTGTGCAGATTCCAATATGAGGTGCATCATAAGTCTCACATCCCAGCGCATCCAAGTGTCATTGGAGGCAGATCCAAGGGCCAAAAGCGTAGAACACCATATTCTGGAGTCAGCGTGGGCATAGGTGATCAAAAAAAGTCAAACGAGTTTGCTTTCAATGGGCCACAATTCTCAATTCAACACCTCCAAATTTCATCCCACACCCCCCTTTGGTTTTACTTCTTTTTTTCATTTTGTTTTGTTTTTCTATTATTTTAATTTCTAACCTTTTTTTATTTTTATTATTATTAACAAATTAACTTAATTAACATATTTTCATAAAAAACCAAAAAAAATAGAATTACATCATTATTATTATTATTATTTTATTTTGTAAATAAATATTAACCAAAATAGTTTAATTAGGCAATTTTAATTCCTTTTCTTAAATAATTAAAATAGATCTAGAATTAGGTAAAGTTAACTTTTAATTTTATTTCATTTCTTTTATTTCATAAAAACATAAAAAACAAAAAAATATTTCTTTTTAATTAAATTAATTAATTAGTCATTAATTAGCTTTAATTTCATTTTAATTACAAAAAAGACCAAAAAAATCAATTTCTTCTCTAAAAAAAGGGTCAACACCCTTAGAACATTCCGATTTAATTTTTTATTCGCGCACAGTTTATTATTATGTAATTGCTCCGGACATGTAATAGTAATTAGGACTTTTACTGTTTTTATTTACTTTCCGTACTCATTTACTAAAAAACGGGTCTTTGTAATTTTTGGCGATGTATAGACCCGCGCCTTGTGATAGCGTAGGATTTACGTTTCCCCAATTTACTTTCCGCACCCCTTAACTGTTAACTTGCATGAAAGAATGTATGTAAATAAAAACAACTCATAGCTCACTAATTAACAAGATAAACATTAACTGAATACAACACACAAATACACACACCACTTCTAGGGTACGCCTCACTTGTTGCCTTCGAAACGTGGTCATCAGGTATAGGACGTCTTAGTGAGTCCTTATGTCCATGATCCAGTTGCCTCGAAACAGTTGCCTCGGATTAAAAAAGGATCAAGGACATAAGGGTAGCTTCTAAGGTGTCCTAACTGTTGCTTCGGTGACCACACTGTCCCTATAATCGAATTGACCAGAACACCTCCAACGATGGTGCTACCTACCTCTCAATGGTGGGATAGCACTATCCAAAGGACTCTTACACAGATTAATTCCTTAGAGTAGGTAGATTCTCCTGGGTACTTGCTCTTTTCAAAACAAACAAAACAACTTTTCGCACTCACACTTTCTAAAAGTTTTCAAACAAATTTTTCATACACTCTTAAGGACTGATACAAGAGTTACTTAGAAATTTTTCAAAAGAACTTTTTCAAAACCCACGCACACTTGAAAAGCAAACAATTTTTGAAAACATAAGAGCAAGTACCTAAGAGCCCGTGGATAACCACGGATAGAAAGGGTGCTAACACCTTCCCTTTCTATAAATCTACCTCCCGAACCGAGAAACATTCTCAAAGAAGGAATTTTGCTGTGCTTTTGTCCTTTCCATATTGGAGAACATAAAAGACGGTGGCGACTCTTGCTTACCGCGACATTTCGCGAAACCAGCTAAAAAAACAGTCAGTTCTATTCCCACCGATCACACTATGCCATTCGCTTCGTCTCTTCAAGACGAAGACAACCACACGTTCGCGAAAAATTTATATAAATTGTAGCTCAAGCAATTTGGAAAGAAAGTTTTGAAAAGGGATTTGAAATTTCATGGTCAAAACAAGTTTCTAGATAAAAGTAAGTGTTGCAACTAGAACTAGGGCTATGAGAGCATCACAATGATATCAAAGTTTTAAATAATTGATGAAGAAATCTACCTATTAAAGTTGAGTTGCAGAGCTCTGAAACTAGACTTCTATGGAGCAATATAAGGCACAATTCTTGAATTTAATTATATGGTTAGCTTCAGGGAAGATCAAGGAAGGTAAATTGATAGAAAAATTGGATTGAAAAAGCCTTGAAAACAGATTTCGAAGTTGTAGAATTTTGAGTTATGGAACAAGTTTGGCATGGTGATTCTAGTTATCCAAGCTTGAGGAAATGAATGGGAGATGACCTTCTATTTATAGGGAATCAAATGGAATGTCCAAGCGTATGAAATGATGAAGTTTGGAGGGAAAGCGTGTGAAGTTGAAAACAAGAAAAGTGTGACTTCTAATTTGATTAAAACTCATCCAAAACGCATGTTTTGTTGTGCTAATCACTTTTGGAAGTTCACTAAACATGTTTAGAGGAAAAAAACCGCAGGAACAAAGTGTTTAGAAGCTAAACCAATGATTTCAAATTATGACTTTTGAAGAAACTTCAATTCCAAGTTACCAAGTTCAAATCAATGGCATTCTCAGTTCAAGGGGTCTTATGGCATGATTATTGATGCTTTAGAAAGATGAGGTTACAAGCTTTGCAATGGAAAAAGAATGGAATCAAATGGATGCTTGAGCTGAAATTTGCATTGAGTCAAAGTTGGGAAAAAGAAGTTGACTTTCCATACTTAAAAATATTTCAAGTTTTTCTTCAAAAGAGACCTATAATGTTTTGCATCCAAACATGGACTTCCACTTGAAATTTTCTCTTGACCAAAAATGATGGCATAAAATAGACCTCTTGAATGATATTTTTAAAATTGAACCATTCCAAATATCCAAAAATTGAGAGAGTTATGAATTTTTGAAGTTGACAAAAAATCATGAAATGACCTATAATCTTTTGTATCTTTAGGGTATCTTCCATCCATTTTCTCACGTTGCACAAAATATAAGGCATAAAGTTCACATCCTCAAGATCATTTTGGAAAACGAATGGGCTCAAGGTGATAAAATTTGACCCAAGTTATGATCATTTTAAGTCACACATGAGAAATTGGGGGTTCATTTGGAGGACTTGTAATCTTGCTTCATCATCAAGTTTCTTCCACATGAAAACTCCTTGAAACTTTTGAAGTGATTTGTTGATAAACCTTTTAAGATAAGGATGTTTTTGGAATCACTCAAAAATACCAAAAGATGAGCAAGATATTCTTCTTTAAAGTTCAAAACCCTAGCTCCTAGATCAAGAAAATGCTTTGAGGAACTTTGACAATTTTGAACAAACTTCTTGTGCCAACACAAATTCTTTGTAAATAGAAGTTGTTGAGGATGAAAATGAGAACTCATAGCCACCAAAACCACTTCCATATCTTGAGAATTGAGAGAAATATGCACTTGTGACCAATGGGAACAAAGCCTTGTCCAAGCATGACAACTTCTTCAATCAACCCCTTGTACTTTTGAATCAAATTTGATAACCTTGAAATGTGGTGAACCAAAATAACCTTGCCATGCCATTTCTTCCAAAACAAATCCAATGGTGAGGTTTGAAATTCTCAAGCTTTATTGACAAGGTTATGGAAATAAACTCATGGGCCCATGGAGCAACTTGCTAAATCTCATTGCCTTTACCTACATTAGTAACAAGCAAGACAAACCAACATTGCATTTTATTAATTAAAAGGAAAAATCAAGACAATATATTCATGACCACAAAAGAAAACAAGTCAAGGTGCTTGGTGATTCCTCAAAGAGCAAAGCTAAAGGTAGGGAGGAGAATCAAGAACCCTGATGTGATATTGTTGTGATTGAATCAATATGGTATGATGAAGGGATCTTAGGGGGAAAAATTGGGGTATAACACTTGTTATTAATGTTTGAGCCGTTGTCGGTGATAATCCTGCTGGGCACACCATACCGACAGATTAAATTATTCTTGATAAAGCGCACTACCACCTGCTTAGTGACATTAGCATATGAATTTTCTTCCACCCATTTGGTAAAGTATCCAATTTTCACCAAGATAAAACGATGTTCATTTGACGCCTTTTGTTAGATCATTCTAATCATGTGAATACCCCACATAGAGAAAGTCCATGGGGAAGAAATAACATTGAGAAGTGTTGGAGGCACATGAATTTTGTCGGCATAAATCTGAAATTTATGGCACTTCTTTGCAAATTTGTAAATGTCATATTTCATTGTTAGCCAATAGTAACCTACCCTAAGCATCTTCTTTGCCATCGAATGTCCATTGGAATGAGTACCAAAGGAACCTTCATGGACTTCATGCATTAACATGTCTGCTTCGTGTCTATCCACGCATTTGAGCATGACCATGTCATAATTTCTTTTATACAACACATCTTCATTGAGGAAAAAGTTACCTTCCAACCTTCTCAATGTCTTTCTATCTTTATTTAATGTGCCAGCAGGGTATTCCTGAGTCTGGAGGAAGTGCTTGATATCATAATACCAAGGTTTTCCATCTGAAACTTCCTCTTCTGCAAACACATGAGTCGGTCTATCCAAACGTCGCACTATGATATAAGGTACATCATTCCAAGTATTCACTTGATACATAGAAGCCAAAGTTTCCAAAGCATCCGCCATCTAATTTTCATCTCTGGGAATATGATGGAATTCAACTTTTTTAAAGGAGTGTAATAGTCTTATAGCATATTTGTAAGGGATCAAGCCAGGGTGACGAGTATCCCATTCTCCTTTAATCTGATTCACTACCGAAGCTAAATCACCATATACATCTAGGACTTTGATTCTGATATCAATGGCCTCCTCGAGACCCATGATACAAGCCTCATACTCTGCCATATTATTAGTACAATCAAACGTTAGCCTTGTGGTAAAAGGAATGTGTGATCCATGAGGAGTGATAATCACAACACCAATTCCTTTCCCATAAGAATTCACAGCTCCATCAAATACCATACCTCACCGAGATTCAGGATCAGGACCTTTCCTAGGCAACGGTTCATCACAATCTTTCTCTTTTAGAAACATAACATCCTCATCAGGGAAATCATATTTAATATACTAATAATCATCTACCGATTGGTGAGCAAGATAATCCGCCATCACACTGCTTTTTATGGCCTTTTGAGTACGGTATTCAATGTCATATTCGGGCAATAACATCTGCCAATGGGCAATTCTTCCAGTAAGAGCAGGCTTTTCAAAAATATACTTAATTGGATCCATTTTGAAAATCAACCAAGTAGTGTGATTCAAAATATATTGCCGCAACCGCTTTGCCTCCTAGGCCAGAGCACAACAAGTCTTTTCCAACATAAAATATCGTGACTCACAGTCAGTAAATTTCTTACTGAGATAATAGATGGCATATTCTTTCTTTCCTGTTTCATCCTGATGTCCCAAAATATAGCCCATAGAACTACCCAACATTGTCAGATACATGATCAACGATCTTCCTTCAACGGGGGAGCAAGATAGGAGGTTCAAGTAGATATTCTTTGATACTTTAAAATTCCATTTGGTAATCATTCGTTCACACACAACTTTGATCTTTCTTTAATAACTTAAAGATCAGTTCACACATTGCAGTCATGTGGGAAATGAATCTGGAAATATAATTCAAACACCCAAGGAAGCCTCTAACTTTCTTTTTAGTCCTTGGCGCAGGTATTTCCTGAACTGCTTTGACTTTATCAAGATCTAATTCAATCCCTTTTTGGCTGACAATAAAACCTAACAACTTCCCTGATCGGACACCGAAGGTTTATTTATTTGGATTCAAGCAAAGACGATACTTCCTCAAACACTAAAACAATTTCAACAAATTTTATATATGCCCTTCTTTGGTATGTGATTTGGCAATCATGTCATCAACATATACCTCAATTTATGTGTGCATCAGATCATGGAATAGGTTTGTCATAGCCCTCTGGTACATTGCACCAGGGTTCTTCAACCCGAAGGGCATCACTCTGTAACAGAATGCTCCCTAGGGTGTGATAAACGTTGTTTTTTTCATGTCCTCATGAGCCATTCTGATTTGATTATATCCGGAAAATCCATCCATGAATGAGATTACTTTGAATTTTTCAGTGCTATCAACCAACATATCAATGTGCGGCAATGGAAATCATCTTTTGGACTAGCTTTATTTAGATCTCTGTAATCTACACACATGCAAACTTTTCCGTCTTTCTTCGGCACAGGGACTATATTGGCAATCCACTGAGGATACACTGATGTCCTAAGAAAACTGACATTTATCTGCTTTAACACTTCTTATTTAATTTTTATTGCCATATCAGGGTGAGTTTTTCTTAACTTTTGCTTGACCGGCAGACACTCTGGCTTCAAAGGTAAATGATGTTCCATAATATCGGTATCTAGATCAGGCATATCTTAGTAAGACCAAGCAAAGATGTTTACATACTCTTTCAATAGTTAAATCAACCTACTCTTTACATCAGGATGCAGCAATGCGCCAATTTTGACTTCCTTTGGCTCCTCCTCTGAACCCAAATTGATGGTCTCCAACGGCTCTTTATACGACTAATGGCATTTTCCTCGCGCTTGAGCAACCGTGAAACCTCTTTTAGAATCTCATCATATTCTTCTTCTTCTATCCCAAACACAGGGTATTCAAAGTTGGGATAGGGTGCAGGGTCATTGTATTCAACAGGTTTATTAATTAATCTGCACATGTGATTTATGATTGCTTTTTAGAAACGGACACATATATCAAGTGATTATGCAGATTTATTTACAATTATTATTTATTCCAAAAAGGGTTTTTTCTGATTATCATTTTCCAGGAAAAAATCAGAAAATAAAGACACAATTAGGGAAATCAAAGACAACTTTTATTTATGATTTTAATGATCAAAGCAAACAAATAAGCTCGTACAATATTTACTTTCACCTTGTGCAAAGTGAAATCTTTTTTCAAAGATAAACAAAAACAAATTACTTTGAGATATGGATGCAAGTGAGAACATCAATAGTGACCCGGTTCTGGACTCTAACTCCTGGTGTGACATAATTTTCCATCTCTTGTTCTTCTCCATTCTCCACAATAGCATTAAATCCAGAAACAGTTGGATGGAGGTAGCCTCTACTGCAAAAAATATCCTGATAGCTGCTCACAGTAGACTTTGATTTTAAGCTTTCAACTTTGCCATTCTTTGCAGAGAATCCCAAGCCAGCCTTATTCTTGTTTACCGGAGTATCAACAATTTTCCCCCATACTTTACTTGGACCATTGCGCACAACCTGCTGAATCTTTGAATGAAGCCATAGAATTATCATTCTCTCTTACGCTATCAACGGACAGTAGGGCTTGGAAATGCGTCCCAACAACATCTTCGTCTACTTCTACAACACTGAAAGATGATAGATGAGATATCAGTAATGCTTTCTCTCCATTTATAATAACCACTTTTCCTTCGTGCACGAACTTCAGCTTTTGGTGTAGAGTGGAAGTGACAGCCTCTACTTCATGTATCCATGGCCTTCCCAGAATACAATTGTATGCGGGCACAATATCCATCACTTGGAAAGTGATCTGGAACAAGTGAGGGCCTATGAGAATAGGCATATCGACTTCCCCAATAACAGACTTCCTTGATCCATTGAAAGCCTTAAAAATAATACCACTAAGGTGCATGGGAGCCCCTTGATATTTCAACTTCATCAGCGTATTCCTTGGTATAACATTTAAGGCAGACCCATTATCAATCAGCACATTTGATAATGAATCATTTTTACAGATCATGGATATCTGGAGAGCCAGATTGTGATTCCTTCCTTCGTCAAACAATTTGTCATCGCAAAAGCTTAGGTTATTACAAGATGTAATATTACCTACCACACTATTTAATTAACCTAACGACATATCTTATTCCATGAAGGCTTGGTCTAACACCTGCATTAAAGATTCCCTAAGGGCAACATAATTCAACAATAATGCTAGGATAGATATCTTTGAAGGATTCTGTAATAGCTTATCTATAATTTTGTAATCGCTCATTTTGATAATCTTCAAAATATCATCCACGTCTTTTTCCAGGGTAGCACCACTGGACTCTCCTACAACTTTCTTATTCTTAACACTTTCTGTAACTTTCTTCTCATCACTGACATTTCCCCTAATAACTGGTGCAAATATACGACCACTACGAGTCACCCTCCTAGTTTCAGCAATATTCTCAATACTAGACAAAGGCTGGATGGGAACCTCCACACCATCCTCTAAAATAGTTGCATTGTACTTGTATGGTACAACTTTATTTTACTTATAAGGAATGGGCCCTGGAAAGAAAATTACCACTGGGGCAAGAACTGACTTGCTACAGTATTCAATTTCAACGGGAACAGAATCATTAAAACAAGGCACAATTACGTTCACACCTTCTTCAGAAAATTTGGGTATCAACGAATCAACGCTGGAAAACATATCCTCATCTAAGGAAAAGAATTCATCTGTCGAAGCATATTCATCATCTGATTCATCTTCAGTCAAGCAAACCTCGATCATATTAACCTCATGGTAATCATCTCTTTGGCATGACACCTTGATTGTTCCATTATCCAATAACAACTGAATGCATGTTCTTACAATGGAACATCCTTGGGAATCCCTGCAACAAACCCGGCAAGATCCATAGTCATGCTCTACCTGACCAGCCATGTGGAAGAAAGTAGCATGCAATTGCACTAGATCATCATTCATATGGTCAACATCAAAGATCCTGAACACTCCAGGATATCCAAAGACCATGTTCACTTCCTCTTCATATTCTGCCCTAGACCTGATTATATGGATGAGGCCCTCATCCATCATCTTCTGCAAATTAACCTTTATCTTATCACACCCCTGTATATCAGTACTTTAGATACCACATCCAGCATGATCATGCGTATAGTAACTAAACTCGCAGAGGTTTGCATGCATCTTTACCAAGTATCCTCTGACTAAGTGGATATCTTAAATCTGAAAATCCCCTGGATAACCAGCAACCATGTTGACAGCATTCGTTCCTCCATGCTTTGGCAGAGGATTATCTTTTACATTAGGACTGACATCTTTGAAGGATAAAAGTCCATATCTAACCATTTTTTGTACCTTTGGTTTCATAGGATAAAATTTTTCCACATTATGCCCTGATGCACCTTGATGAAAAGCGCACGTATGATCTGCCTTATACTACCAAGGCAAAGTGGATGGTATAGTAGGAGGTAACCTGGTCTGGACCAACTTTTTCTGAATCAATCCTGGGAGTAACTGTGCATAACTCATAGGGATGGCGTCAAAAGGTTCTTTTCTCTTATTCTGTTCTTGACTTCCCTGAGGGGCTGGTCTTTAATAAGCCACTGTAGTCGAAGCCGTATTGACAATTGGAGTTACTAAAGCAACCTGTTGGTGACGTTGATGATTTCTTCTAGGAGGATTAACCCTTCTCTCTTGAATAACAACATTTGTCTCTCCCTCTTTCTTTTTAGCAAATCCAAATGATGGTTTTTTTGTATTGCCAGAATTTTCACTTTTTGTCATACGACCTTCTCTTACATCTTCTTCTAAACGGACGCCCACTCCCACCATTTTATTAAAATCATTGGGTGCACTTGCCACCCTCTTTTCATAATAGAATGCACCTAGTTTCTTCAGAAAAATATTTGTCATCTCTTTTTCTTCCATTAAAGGAATCACCTGGGCAGCTACTTCACGCCATCTCTGCGCATATTCTTTAAATGACTCCTTGTCTTTCTGGACCATGGCCCCGAGTTGATCACGGGCAGGTGCCATGTCCACATTGTATTTGTATTGTCTGATATACGCTTCACCCAAGTCATTTAAAGAATGAATATTGGCACTATCCAGGCTCGTGTACCATCTCAACGTTGCACTGTTCAAACTGTCTTGAAAGAAATGAATTAACAGACGTTGATCATCTGTATGGGTATACATTTTCCTTACATACATTACTAAGTGAGCACGAGGGCAAGTGTTGCCCTTGTACTTTTCAAACTCTGACACTTTGAACTTTGCAGGTATCTTCACATTTGGCACCAAACACATAGCATTCACATTTTTCCCAAACAACTCTTTTCCTCTGAGGGCCTTCAACTCTTTCTGCATCTTATCAAACTTGTTTTGGAAATTGTCCATTCGATCATAGAAACCCAAGCTTTCACTTGGTGGAGGAATAGGGCGATACACTTCATCATTAGCAAACAGGATCACATTCACCGAGGGAGGTGCAGCATAGTGGAACTCATTTCTAGCAACAGGGGAAACATGCACCACAGGAGGTGCAGGAGCAGAAACAGTCTGAACAAGTGGAGAAACTTGAGCATCTTGGTTATAACCTTCTGGTATAAAGTTCTCTGGCATTCCCCAAGGGTATCTCGGAGGCATACGATTTTGAATAACAGTAGGTGGAGTAGCAGAAATAGGAACATTCGGAGCTTCGATAGTAACCATTATCTATTGAGGCTGAGAAATTGGTGGCTGATCCTGAGAAGCAACCAAATATTCCATCAGAGCAGTGAGATTTTCCATACCGGCATTCATAGCAGAAACTTCCTCGTGCAGCTCGCGATTTTCTTATTCTAGGTTATCCATCTTTCTTATGAGATTTTCTCGAGTATTATACTAATGAGACAGCTTGTTGAACAAAGTAAAGAAGCTCAGTAAGACACTTGGATATGTACAAAAAATTCAAGAAGTATGTACAATATGATGCATGATATGTAATGCACATGATTTATTTATTATTAACATTTCAAGGGACTCAACGATTTATTGACAATTTGCAAATATCAAAGTAATAACACATTTGAAATACTGAAAAATCTTATTATAATAATCTCAAAAACGGATTATACTTTTTAGTACAAGTTTCAATAATCCCAAGTACAAGATGAAAATGAAGTCTAAAACCCTATAAAAGAAAAGTTGGTGGAGATCACTTTACACGTTGACGCTTCCCTATAAGCCTGGCAATCTGAGTCATCAACCTTTGGTTTTCTTCTGCATACCTAGCGGCAACCTCCTTCTAATCATCCAAGTCAGGAAGTGAACAACTAGGTCCTGATTGAGGTTTAGAGGAAAATAAATCCTCTTGCCTCTCCATCGCCTCTACAGCACGACTCTCAAGAATTACAATCAAGTTGTCTTTCTCTTTTAGGTATGCTCGGTAGGACACCTCTAAAGTCTGGCACTTATTCTTTCAGGCATCCTTTTCTTGCTGCATCCTAACTAAAGCGAGCTGAAGTTCTTCCACATTGTCTAATAGGGGAGGAGTTGTCTTTACAAACATATCAGGCATGGGTGCTTCTTGGGAATGCGACATCTTCAACTGGATGGCTCTTGCTTGTACACACTGAAGATAAGGCTCCAAAGAAACAGCCCCTCTAGGTCTCAAATCCTTCCCACTCTTCCTGTGAGTGTGACTCTAAGCCTTCATAATCTCCTCTTTAGCGTCCTTATGAACTTTCTACCTCTTTTAGGAAGAAACTACTCAAATGAATACTATTTGGCTTATCCCTCATCGGATATCCAAGTTGTCGTTGTGCAAGAACAGGGTTGTAGTTAATTCCTTCCTTTGTACCAAGAAGAGGTACATTGGGGAAACTACCACAATTGTCTATAATCTATACATCATAGTATGCCTGATAATACCAAACAATATCTGAATGAGTGAGGGCCATAATCTTTGAAGCCCAACGAGGTTCCTTCCTGACATCCCAGAAAGCATCAGATCGAGGTAAGTGAGAAATAAACCACTGATACAACAAAGGAGTGCAGCAAATGATCATCCCTCCATGACAAGAATCCCAAAGATGAATAGAGTAATAGGCATCACCCAATAATGTAGGGACTGGGTTCTCAATCATAAATATCCTGATGGCATTGATATCCACAAATTTTTTGACATTGGGAAATAAGAACAATCCATAAGCAAGTAGAGCAAAGATGGCCTCAAAAGCAATCGTACTCTTCATCCAAGCAAAGTAGCGAGCTTTCTCCAATAAGAACTAAGCTGGCAATCCTCTAATCCCTCCTTTGGTAGTCATGTGGACTTCAACCTTATACTTTCCCAAATGGATCAAAGCAGCAATCTCATGGGATTTTGGCTCCCCCTCCAAACCAGTAAAACGAACACGGTTCGTAATAGGTAAACCCAGCAGATAAGGATACCCCTCTAAGGTAGGAATCAACTGATAATCAGGAAAACTAAAGAATCGATACATTGGATCATATTATTGGACCAAAGTCGAGAGAATTCCCTCCTTTATCCTGAGCTTTAGAAGAGAAATGATGGACCCATATTTCCTTCGAAAATCTATAGAACTCTTGATTTCGGGAATTAGACTCATCATCTCATCTATCTTGGGATCTTTGAAACTGTATTTCTCAGTCTTTCTCTTTCCGGAATCCATGTCAAAAAACATACCTGAGATGTTCATAAAGAGTCAACTTTTAGGTCCCTTGAAACAAAATGTCTTTAGCAGATGCTCATGGGTGCATGAATTCATGATGCAACAATCACACATAAGATCATAAACATAAGGTTCATAGGTTCAACATCACGAGCATGAGGTCGAAGGTACTACCCATAAGGTATGATCTGAAAGTTATCACCTGCCGAACAAGGTTCTAAAAGGTTCCCAGAGTCTACATCCTTCCTTCAGATATTACCAATGTCCCGATTGACTCAATAATTAGTAATATTCTCAAGAAAAACTCGTCCGAGCATAGTATCGTTTGACAACCATTTCTGGATTACTCCCTCATAGCTTCCGCACTACACCTAAAAGGCAAAGATGGGTTAAAGGTTCTACGGTCCTTAGTTTCAGCAGGCTCCCAAGTCAAAAGCAGCACGTCTTCCTGATTACTCAGTAAACGACACTGCAGTCAAAGGGGCCTCCACTGAGTGGGGGATCTCATATCTCCTTTTTTGGTATTAATCCCTCAAATTTAACATGACTATATCGCCCGTCCTATCTTAAGTTTGCCCAGGTCCGGGTATAGGACTTATGAGAAATCACTAAGCACCCTGAAAACCAGGAAAATCTAGACAAACATATATACACCATATAACATATAACACATAATAGCACATATACAGATATAAACAAAGATAGGCTCAAGCCACTTAGGTATGGACTGGAAAGAGGTCAATCTTTCCCAAGTAAATTCACCATTTTTTTTCTGTAGCGGTAGAAATATTGAGACAAAGCCATTGGATTGACTTAACTCGCACAGATCAAAATAAAAATTGCCACTGCACTTTATTATTTCAAAAGGAATTGGAAAAGAGCAAATAACCCAAAAAGAGGGGGTAAAGAATCTAGGTAAGGCGGTTGGTTATGCAAAGGGAAGGTATTAACACCCTAAACATCTATGGTACTCCGTAGGAACCTCTTTGAAAATCTGTATATTTTGGCTATAAAATATTGTATGCAAAAATATATTGTGGGGGCTAGAAAAGAAGTATATTTTTTATGATTTTTGCACCCGCCGCGGTTGTGAACCTTTAGTGCCTACGTACCACCTTTCGTACAATAGGGGGTCAGGGTACTTGTAGTTCACCTTTTAAAATTTTAAAACACAAGTGTGTTGGTTAATTTTAAGAGACAAGACATCATCATCTTATCCAAGTGGAAGAACATAATTACTACCCACAGTTATGAGAAAAGCAGAACTTGTGTCATCTCAAAGTGCAGGATATGGCTTGGATTTTAAAATCAACAAAGCCACGCTCAACACCCAAGTGGAAAATATCTCACTTCACTATATATCGTAGAAGTATAGTAGCTCACATCACTACAAGGATTGACAAGAGTCTAATCTTTTGAGAAAATTTTAAAGTAAAAAGCAAAAATGGCAAAATGGTTTGAATGAGATTGATTGAATTTTAATCTTCTCACAAAAATGTCAAGGTATTGTTAAGTTGATTAAAGTTTAATTAAGAAAATATTTTTGAAAATACATGGACCTAAGTCCAAGTTTATTATGAAAGCAATTCAAGTTTAAAACAAGAATAGTTTTGAAAAGGAGGGAGGATATTTTTGAAATTAAAGAAGATGGAAGGAGATGAAGGGACTATCCTAAAGCATAAGGTAAAAGCTAGGGAAAAGAACCGTCTAACAACCAAGAAGCCAACACTTAACACAATGAGTCAATGTAGAATTACATCCTTTGGATTTGAAATCAAACAAGCAAAGATAATAAACCTCTTAAGAAAACCAAGATTCAATTGCATTAAGTCTTCAAAAATTGGGCAGAGTAACAGTTGTATACAAATGAATTCCCGATCACAAACAAAGCATGTAATCACAATAACCTGCACACAAAGCAAACAAACAACCCAATGTCTTGGGATAAACCCCAAGAGCTCCAGACAAGATAAAAGTTGAGGTCACAAGGTCTCAAGGTTGGTCAAGGTCTCTAATCCTAAGAACAAGAAGTCCATCACTCCATAATGCCAATGATAGTAACCAAATATTCCAAGTAACATTAAAGATTTTAGGATTCAAATTGATTATTAGGTATCTTCAAAAAAAAGAAATGAAAAGCTCAAATGAGCCAAATAAAAATTACATAAAATTAAATGCTCAAGTGAGCAAAGATGAAAATATCATGAAATGTAAATGCTAAAATAAATGTGCCTAAAGTAAAGGCATAAAGTAAAAGAATAAAATAAAGTCAGTTGTTAGAAATTAGCTGTTAGTTGAATGACCATCTTGAAACTTACATTTGGAACTCATTAGAGGATTGGTAGAACCAAAGCCTCCTAACAATGAACCTCAACAACAAGTTGCATTTACATTTTGTCAAGTATATCATCCATTTAAGAATTTTTAAGGCAACATTAAATGATCAATGATGTTTAAGTGGTCCAATTTGACCAAAATTTATGAATATTCATTAGAGGATTGGTAGAACCAAAGCCTCCTAACAATGAACCTCAAGTTTATTGGATCAAAGGGTTCAAATTAACATACTTGGGCTTATATAGAAGTTGCACCTATTTTGAGGTCGGTCAATAGCAATCTATGTACCATATGTTTTAAGACATGATATGGAAAGCATGCTCCAACAATATTTAGTACAATTGAGAGAGAGATGAGATGAAGAAGAAATAGGGTAAAGAGTAAACCATGTTTTAACCAAAAATTTAATCAAACTATTATTACTATCCTTAATCCATTTTTATGGAGTTAGACTCAACATTATGGATTCATTGATGTTAATAAAGTTTATGATCAAAATTTCATAATCCAAGATCAGCCAGAATATGTACAAAAAATAAAATAAAATTTAAAAATAAAAGAAAAATGTTTTAAATGATTTTTAAATTTGGAAATAAGGGAAAATAGCAATTATATTCAAAACACTTAAGAAAAATTAAGTGAGACCATAGAAAAATCAGAAATGAACTCAAATATTTTTATGAAATTTTTGATAATTTTTTAAAGTCAAGAACTATTTTTAAACTAATTTAAATTTCTCAAATAAAGGAAAAAAAGATCAAAAATAGTAAGAAATAAGATAAAATTCCACAAAAAAATCAGAAGGTCAGAATGATGAAAATGATTTTGATAAAAAATTTAAGAATTTAAAAATATCAAAATGTATTTTTAAAACAATTAAAATAAAGAAAATAAAGTAAAAAGTATGAAAAATATCAAACATCAAAATAAAAATATGAAAAAATATTCGCAAAGTCAAAAAATAATTCAATGTATTTTTGAATATTTTTTTGTAATTTTTGGATAAAAAATAAAAGAGTTATGAATTTTTGAAATTTAAAATAATTAAAATTTAAAATCAGAAAATAAAAATAAAACTAAAAAGATGTGGACCATCAGATCATAGTCAAAACGCGTTAGTAAGCTGATAAAATGGACCAGACATGTTGTGCTTGATATGGACTTTATTTAAAAACGCACTGGATCAATAAAAGACCAACTAATAAAAATAAAACAATTGGCAAGTTATCATTGGTTGAGACGATATATGTCATCATCTTCAACCTCCAGACACCCAGCAAATAGGGCAAACCTCAAGTCATTGAATTTGTAAATTTAGGCGCTCATAGTGGTACCAATAGACAAGTCTCTTCAAGACGTGCCTTCATGCGTATTTTCCAGAAGTCAAAATATTCACCACAAAATAGAGGAGGCTTGGTGTTACTACCACCATCTCTGAAAACGGGATTTTGATTTGTGGAAGCCATTCTGGATCTTTTAGGAACAGGTTACCTATAACCTTCTCTGAGGCCAATTGTAAGTACGAAGTGCGCCTAAGAGGGGGGTGAATTAGGCACTTTAAAAAAATTATGGTTTTAGTGATGATGGATATTATTTTTATGGATTATGGTGAGTTTATGAAAGAGTAAAGTGAAGAAAAATAAAGAGACACAAGCAATATATCCTGGTTCCCCTCACAGTCCGAGAGTACTCCATTCCCCTTTTGACATGAAAGAGATTTCCTTATTGTGGCAAACTTAAACAAGAACTACCCAAAACCAAGAACAATCCTCTTGGACCAAGAACAATCCTCTTAGATTTTCACTATGTCAACAATGAGAACAATCCTCTCAAAGTGACTTCACTTGTATCCAACAATCTTGGAAATACAAGATTTATAAAACCACTTAAACTTATTTCCAACAATCCTGAAAAATAAGCAAGTATATAGCAATATTTGATTTGAGTGAGTTTGAGTAGCAATGATCACTTTGAGTGATTTAATCAATGAATTGATCTTCTCTTCCAATGATAATAGTATACAATGACTCAAGATATATAATGCTCAAAGTTTTCTGGTTAATAATATGTAAAAGTGTGCAGAAAACTTGTGTATGAAAATGTATAGCAGTTTGAGTTTGATTTTTGAAAACTCAGAAAATATAATTGGAAGAGGTGTTGAAATGATTTTGAAAATGAGTATTTGTATGTTCATAGCACCTTTTTGAAACATCATGAAGTTCTGAACATGAATCATGAACAATTGCCAAGATTGAGTGAAAGGTTTCCATGAAATGGTGTTATGAACAGGCATGTGCAAAGCTGTTGTTTTTCAAAATCGTGCAGCATGCAATTGAATGCACCCTTTGTGTAAATCGATTGCACGGGGTTTCAACAACTAGAATTTCAAATATTTTGAGTGTGCAATCGATTGCACACGAGTGTAAATCGATTGCATGTGAAGTCAATAGCAAAAATTGATTGAGTGCAATCGATTGCATAAACATGCAAATCGATTACACTTAGAAACAATAGCAAAAGATTTGAAAAATTGAAGCATGCACTCTATTGCACTAATATGCAAATCGATTGCACTTAAGTAAAAAATGATTTTTAGCTTAGAAAAACTTGAGTAAAGGTTTGTACAATATAAAATATTTCTTTTTACCATTGAGCATCTATGTCTTAAGTTCAAAGTAAATATTATCATTATACCTTGAAATTTTTCTAAGTGCTTGAACTGAAGACTTTATTCACAGATGCTTTTAGCTGAGTCAAAAATCTTTGCCTTCTTTGTCAATCATGGTTTGTCTTCATCAAAACAAAATTTCATTTGAGAAGCTTTCTTTTACATTCTCCCCCTTTTTTATGATGACAAACGATCTTGCTTGATGTGTTGTAATTTCCGGGTAGAGCTTCTCCCCCTAAGATGCATAACTCCCCCTTTGTATGAGAAGGTTGGAATCTTTTGAATTTGTTCATCTTGGTTGAAGAGTACCTTAAAAATTTAAGACAAGGAAATATACAAGCATAAAGTACCACATCCTTCTCCCCCTTTGACATTATCAAAAAGAAGGGAAAGATGAAAAAAAATAGAGAGTAATAAAGCAATATTCAAGGGAAAACTTAATTAATCATGCTTCACAAATAGTCTAATGATTACAAAGAAATTTAACAACAAACAAGATGTAGAATAACAGAACAAGGACATAACAGAAAAAAGTAGACATAATAAAGTTGGACAGAACTTTATGGTTGATTCATGTCCCGGTTGTTATAGAACCAAGATCCTTGATTTGGAAATTGTTGTTGTAGAGGAGGTTCTGTGTAATGTTGTGGAGGTGCAGCTGGATTATTTGGGTCATATGGTGGAATGTGAAGATGAGAGTAAAGGTAAGAGAATTGTTGGTTCACATCTGTGTGGAAGTCATTAATCCACGTTGTTGTAGAATCGTTGTAGCATTCCATTGGTTATTGATGTTGGTATTCATAGAAACAAATTGTTGAGACATGAAATCCATAAGATCTTGATTGCTTGGACCAGAGGGAGCAGTAGGTGGAGGAGGCACAGCTTCACCACCTTCAACTTATTAATTGTTCCCTTCATCACCAACCACATCTTCACCAATGTAAGTTATAGTTTGTGTTTTTGGATTATAATGAACACCCATTCTTGAGTCAACATTCTTGATTGAAATCTTATGCAGATTTGGATCCATATTGACTTTCTCAAACCCATCAAAATCAACTCCAAATTCTTCCATAATTAAATTAACAAAGTAAGCATATGGTAGAAATTTCGATTTTGCATCAACTCTCAGCATATGAACCATTATGAGCCTTGCCCAATTAACACTTATACCTTTCTTTCTTGCATAGATCAGCTGCATTTCTAGGTCCATCACGGTGCAGTGGTTTCCAGCCTGTGGAAACATAATATAGACCATAAAATAATAAAATAGTCGATCGTCTATATAAAAGTTACATGTACTCCATGAGTCTCTAGAGGGAATCACTTTGCCTAGACCACGAATCCTTTTGGCACGGAATTCAGCTTCTCTTAATCTCCCAATTCTATAATAAAATTCCTTTTTCCTATAGTCATCCCATGCTTCGTTTTCAGAGTCGTACAAAGAGCTTCCAATGTAGGGAATATGTAGAATCTCACCAACAACCTCAGGGGTTAGAAAGATTCGAGTACCCAACACATATGACACCATCTTGCCTTTGTGAGGAGTTAAATTGCTGAAAAATACTCTTACCAGATCCAGATAATATGGACCAAATGATGAAATTAATGGTTCTAGTCCATAAGCAATTAAATCATTTTGAAAAGAGAAACATTTCTGGGGAAAGGATGATAGCATACCATATTTAGGATTGGACACTATCTTTCTTTGAAAATCCTTTGTGAATCTTGCTTCTTGTTCTTCAGTGAGAGATGAGATTAAAGGATTCTCAGAGGATGAACCAACCTTTTTCTTCCCTTTCTCTGAAGCTGACACCTTTCGTTTGCCTTGAAACCATGGGTAAGGTATTTTTAGGGTTTTGAAGGTTTTAGGTTTTTGAGGGAAGGATGTTTGATGAGTTGAAGTTTGGATATGATTTGTGAGTAGATAGAAATGAGTGGGTTGTATTATATGTAATGAAGTTTAATTTGCTTTTCAATAGTAGAGATGAGCTTGGGAATATGGGAGAGAGATAGGAATTCTAACTAACAAATATTTTTGTCATAAAAGCATGTTACAGTGGATGCAATCGATTTGCATACAGATGCAATCGATTTGCACATAAAACATAAGCAAAATAAAACTGAAACGCACAGAGTGCAATCGATTTGCAATTATGGTGCAATCTATTTGCACTTATGGTGCAATCGATTTGCACTGAAACAGAAAGGTCAAAATTAAAAACACTCGGTGAGCAATCGATTTACACTATTATGCAATCGATTTGCATCAACCAAAAATGACCAAAAACATATTTTTCTTAAACTTAAACACCACTTAACATATATATTCACATATAGCACGGTTAAAACAAATATATAAAATTATAACAAGGATAGAAAGCACATTATATGTCGTGTTCATCAAGAATTCCAAGCTCTCGTTGAATCTTGTAAAACGGTTCTCTTGCCAAAGGTTTAGTGTAGATATCGGCAAGTTGATTATGAGTATCTACAAATGTCACCTCGACGTCTCCTTGAAGTACATGATCACGAAGTAAATGATGTCGTATATCTATGTGTTTGGTTTTTGAATGCATGATCAGATTCTTCGTAATGTTTATTGCACTTGTATTGTCGCATCATAGAGGAATGCATCCTAGATCGAGTCCGTAGTCACGAAGTTATTGTTTGAGCCACAAAATTTGAGTGCAACTATTACCCGCTGCAATATATTCTGCTTCGGTCGTTCTAAGAGCAACGCATGCTTATTTCTTGCAGGCCCATGATACTAATGCATTTCCAAGGATGTGACAAGTACCACTTATGCTTTTTCTATCAGTTTTACAACCTGCATAATCCGCGTCAGAATAACCAACTAAGTTGCAAACACTACCTTTAGGATACCATAATCCGACATTTGTTGTCTCCTTGAGATACTTCATGATCCTTTTCACCGCCGTGAGATGAGATTCCTTTGGATTTGCTTGGAAGCGAGTGTGATACGGTGGGAGAACTGACTATATTTTTGCGTTTTGTTTTCGCAAATGTTTCAGTTGAGCAAGAGTCGCCACCGACTTTTTATTTTATCATAAGGAAAGGTTAAAAAGCACAGCAAAAAACCTTTGAGATGTTTTCTTGGGTTCGGGGAGTAGATTATAGAAAGGGAAGGTATTAGCACCCTTTCTATCCATGGTTATCCATGGGCTCTTAGTTACTTGCTTAGATCAACTTGCCTTAATTTTCAATTGTTTTGAAATGGTGCTGTGTGTGTGTGGGTTTGAAAATGTTTTGAAAAGAAGCCAATGTGGTGGCAACCTTTGTAATGATCCATGTGGGGATGTATACAAAGGTGTACGTCTTTTGAAAAAGTTTTCAATGTTTTTTTTTTCGAAAGTTTGTTTTGAAAGTGTATTGTGATGTGTTGTTTTGAAAAAAAATAGGCAAGTGTTTTGTTTTTGCAATTTGGCAAGTAACCAAGAGCTATCTACCCTAATTTTCTCAAAGATTATCGCTATGTTTTAACCCTTTTAACAATTTTGTTCCACCATTGTATTTGGTGGACAATCTTGTGTTAGGATGTGAAAGGGACAGGCGCGGGTCATCGTTTAGACCATAATTGCAATGGTGCCAAGTATCTTTGGGAAATTTTTTCTTTATGGGACTTGATCATTTTTAGGCAACTTTCGAAAGCGTCATCGAGGGACTATGATCATTTGAATTGTTTGTTTTGCCCAAAGAGACCTAACATGCAATATGGCCCAATTTTGAAAGGCAACAAGTGGAAGTAACCCTAGGGGTGTTAGTGTGCAAGTGTGTTTTATTGCATACAAGAGTTTTTTTTCTTTGAATTAGGATTTTCTATTTCATTGATTTTATCTTGCCATACACGTCCTAATTACTAGCAATAAGAAGCGGAAATATAAAATCCTACGCTATTACAATAATTAGGGGATGGGGATACACATTTGTACATGGGGGGTTCAACGAGAAAAATAGACAAAAAAGAAAATAGCAAAAAACAAGATATAGAGAGAGAGAGGGAGCCATTGCGCTGCTGAGAGGTCATCAGAAGTTCTGACTCAGATCCGCTGCCAGATGATCAACCTCTTGGTTAAACTGTATGAGTCAGAACTTCTGACTCTGGCACCTGCAAAACAGAACCCTGTTAGTGGGGAAATCAGAAGTTCTGACCCCCCTGCGCTGCAAGACAGAAGTTTGTTAGTGGAGAAACCAGAAGTTCTGATTCTGCTGGAAAGGCAATAACTCTCAGAGGTTCTGATATCATTGACAGCAAAACAGGCTTCAGATGTGCTAACGTCAAAGTCAGCACTTGGCTTTTCCCTGTACTAATCAGAACATCTGCAATTTTGTTGTTATTCCACAAAACAGGAAACATATTTGGAACAGATCCAGCAAATGTCAAAATGTTTCAGAGGGCAGAACCAACAAGGTCACAGGCAAGTCCTACACTGGCTCAGAACATTCTGAGGTATGAAAATCCTCAGAATATAAACAGCAACAACATGATATTTACATTATGTTTATTTGAGTATACACAGCTGATGATGCTTAGCAGCGTGATGAAGGTCAGCAGGTGCTTACCTGGCTGTTGGAAAAGTTTGTGGGTGAAGGCTAGCTTTTGGCTCTGGTGGTGTTCTGGACAGATTCTCTTTTTGGAAAAAGGCAGGTGAAGGTGTACGCGTATGTAGGGTCAGAAGTTTGAAAAGAGGTTTTTTAGTTCATAAAGAAAACTGGGTATTGGATAAAGTTTGAAGATGAGAAATTCAAAGTTATGAAACAAACTGGGGATTTTGGCAGAGTTTCAGAACACTATTTTTCTAAGGGTTTCTGTTTCTCTCTTAGCAATTTTTTTCTGTTTCTTGAACGCCTTTGCAGTGGACAATGACTCTCTATTTATAGGAAAAGTTCTTGTGGGTGCCTTGAACATTAAAGCGCCAACAGAGTTTGAACTGTTCTTTGACAGAAATTCCTGGGAAGTTGTGATAACAGATAGCCTTCAGCCTAGGTTGCAGCAGTAGGCGTGGATTGGAGAGAAGTGACCTCTTAAGTGGGCGGTGGCGTGTAGTCCCATGTCAGAGTCTGCAGAAAAGCGTTTTCCAAGCCACACGTGAAGGGATTACTTGGATGAATATTCAGGAGTGGTTGGAAGCATTAATGAGCATTAAATGGTGATAAGACCTATCAACATCAATATTATGGTAATGGAAACCAACGTTGAATCAGCAGTTCTGTTTCAAAAGGAACAACGTAAACCATGCTCTGGCCTTGGCTTCCTGTTGTCTTAGTAAGTTCTGGGGATTCTCCTGATTTTCTTGATACGTTCCTTGGATTTGCTTCTGGACCTCCTGGGCTTAGAGATTTTGTATCAGTGTAACACCCACTCTTCTGACCTTTTCATCTTCTGATTTCAGTATGTTCTGAAAGAGCCTTCAGACTTCCCTGCTTCTTTTGTATTCCTTTAGCAAATTTTGACTGAGCTTGCGTAAATGCTGAAAGAGTCATGTTCTGTCTGAGGCTTACATACTGAACCACGTTTACAACTTCTGATTGAGCTGATGTAGCTGCTGAAGAGCCAACTTCTGACTACGCTGAGCCAAGCTTGCAACTTCTGGCTGTTTTTATCTGGAATTGGTCCAGAAGTTCTGAAACGCTGATTTTTTTCTTAAACACTTATCATCCTTTTTTTTTTAAAGAAACATTTCAAGTGTTCAGAATTTAATTAATTTCTCAAGATAAAAGCGTTGTCTTTGGAGCTTGTGTGATCATCTTGCTCTTGAGATTGGTCTGCTTGGGTAAAAAAAGATAACTCAGGACTTGGATTTGTTTCAGAGGGACCTTGAAAATCCAAGATGATTTCCCGAAGAAAGAGAGGGCAAATTTCGGGGTACAACAGTTTCCCCTGTTCAATCTTCTTGAACCTGAAGAGTTAGATTGACAATTTTTCCTTTCGTGACTCGAAGGTAAAAGGAGATTGGACACTAGAGTGCCCGGAAATTTTCACTCGCATAGTAGAGTATCAGCAATGTGATGGCGGGAATGGGCTTATAGATGCCATTTGGAGAGATGGTGGATAGAGAGATGGGCTTATAGATGCCATCGGGGGATGTGACAGAACTTTATCGGGAATGGGCTTATAGATGCCATTTGGAAGTGCTGATCGCATAAGAGATTCCTTAGCGAGAACTCGTGTACTTTGAGAAAGGAAGATGGTTTCCTGACTTGTTACAGGTGTTGATCTTCAATCTCTTCATGCAGACACGCCCTGGCTAGATACAGGTATCGAATCTACAATCGGTTGCTCACAGATGTGCCCTGGATGGATACAGGTATTGAATCTGGAATTAGTCGTCAACAGATATGCCCTGGCTGGATACAGGAATCGAATCTTCAAACTCTTCAGACGTGCCCTGGCTAGATATAGGAATCGAGTCTGGAAATAGTTGTCAACAGATATGCCCTGGCTGGATACAGGAATCGATTCTGGAAATAGTTGTCAACAGATATGCCCTGGCTGGATACAGGAATCGAATCTGGAAATAGTTGTCAACAGATATGCCCTGGCTGGATACAGGAATCGAATATGGAAATAGTTGTCAACAGATATGCCCTGGCTAGATACAGGAATCGAATCTTCAAACTCTTCAGACGTGCCCTGGCTAGATACAGGAATCGAGTCTGGAAATAGTTGTCAACAGATATGCCTTGGCTGGATACAGGAATCGAATCTGGAAATAGTTGTCAACAGATATGCCCTGGCTGGATACAGGAATCGAATCTTCGAACTCTTCAGACGTGCCCTGGCTAGATACAGGAATCGAGTCCGGAATTGATCACTCACAGATGTGCCCTGGCTAGATACAGGAATCGAATCTGGAATTATGACGGTTGAAGGTAGCTGTCTTTGGGGTTGTCTTTTCCCTGAAAAGGCAAAACATCGGTTGTATGCAATGTCATGATGTATGAAATGCATGATGTCATGATGTTCAACATGAGATAGTGTTGTATGCACTTTATCATGTATGTAAGCAAGATGTATGAAATGTGAAATGTTTATGAATGTATTTCTGTCTTAGGAAAATAAATCCTTGACGACCGGCCGGGGAATTAAATCCTGGGCTGACGTTGAAGAGTAGAGTTCTTCGCTTCCGCTAGGGATGACGGTTGCAAGAATACACCGGTAGGAGAAGATGACTCCGTTGAGGAATACATTTGTTGGAGAGATTACTCTGTGGGGAATTGCTCTGTGGAAGAGATACTTTGCTGAAGTTTTGATGAGAGGCCCGCTGAGGATTTCAATGATGGATTCCGCTGGGGATAATGATGATAAACTCCGCTGGGGATACCAAAGATAAACTCCGCTGGGGATTGTGTTGATAAGTTACGTTGGGGAACTTTGATGAACTCCGCTGGGGATAGGAAGAACTTTGCCGAGGGCGATCTTCCGTGGCCATTAGCTGAGGATAACCCAATTATAAACCCTTATGAGGAATAACTTTGAACAAAGCTCGGGAGAGACGTTCGTACTCTGCAGGGGATAAGCTTCCAGAATCTACTGGGGATAAGCTTCAAGACCTGCTGGGGATAAGAATTCCACCTTCCTGGGGAAACTGTTGGAATTGCACTGGGGTATTGGTATTCCGCCGGGGAACCATCTTAGGTCAAGACTGCCATGGATGCTTGTTAATGAATGCCTATACTCCACTGGGGAATGTTGCTATCTTGTCTTACTCTGTGGGGAGTTGAGAGAACTTGATCACATCCTTCAGTTAGATCTATCTTGGTACCTTGGCGGACAAAGCAACCAGACTGCATCAAACAACTTTACATTGCCCCTGTTTCTGATGTCACCTGTAATTAGTCTTTTGTTTTATATGCAAATAAATATTTATGAATCAGCAATTTAATGTCAAATGCATATATCAAAAATGAACATTGGACGTTCTTCGCAAGACAAAACAGAAAAAGGAAAAACAATGGGCAATTTGTTTGGAGAAGTGAACTTGTATTGATTTTGAAATTTGCCTGTGAATAGGCGTTTTTGTACAAGAGGCTGACATCCTAGTAAGAGAATACCGCCGAATAACATAGAGTTTATACAATTTTGAAAAAGGAAACAAAACATCTATGTGCACAATATTTCCACTGGGTTCCAACTCTGCTATCGCCTTTATGTCTTCAAGCGTCTCATCACTTTGCTGCTTAGTTGAAGATGAAGCTGATTGGTCGATGCCGAAGTCTGAGCCAGATAGTTGATGCCGAATTCTAGATGCAAGGTGATCCAATGAGACATAGTGTTACGCTTTATCCCTAACTTTTGCCTGGACCGCCCTTTCGGGTTTTCAGTCCACCGGGATACCCATTTTTGCCCAAGCCGCCTTTTCAGGTTTTCGACTTGCCGGGTGTACAGGTTTTTTTTCATTTCATCCCTTATTTTTGCCCGAACCCTTTTGGTTCGCCGGGAAGCCCTTATTTTTGCCTAGGTATGTCAACCTAGCGGGTCTTTTTATTCATGCGTAGTATCTTTTTACTACGTCTGCATTGGCGGGGTGAGGAAGGTCGTCACCATCCATGGTGGTTAGAATCATGGCTCCTCCTGAGAACACATGTTTAACCATAAATGGCCCTTCGTATGTAGGGGTCCATTTGCCCCAGGGATCACTTTGAGGAAGGATGATGCGTTTGATTACCAGGTCCCCAACTTGATACTCTTGTGGTCTGACTTTCTTGTTAAATGCCCTGATCATCCGTTTTTTGATACGTCTGACCATGACAGATAGCGGTGAGTCTCTTTTCGTCAATTAGGTTTAATTGATCAAGTCGAGTCTGGATCCAGTCATCTTCACTCAAGTATGCATCCTTCATTATCCGGAGAGAGGGTATCTGGACTTCAAATGGCAAGACTGCCTCCATGCCATAGACCAAGGAAAAAGGAGTTGCCCCGGTTGACGTCCTTGTTGAGGTACGGTACCCATGAAGAGCAAATGGTAACATTTCGTGCCAATCTTTATAGGTCACTGTCATCTTCTGCACAATTTTCTTGATATTCTTATTGGCTGCTTCTACATCCCCATTCATCTTCGGCCGGTAAGGAGAAGAGTTGTGGTGTCGTATCTTAAATTGCTCGCAGAGCTCAGTAATCATCTTGTTGTTGAGATTGGTACCATTGTCCGTAATGATCCTTTCCGGGATGCCGTACCGACAGATCAGGTTATGCCGGATGAAACGTGCCACGACGCTCTTGGTTACCGTGGCATAGGAAGCTGCCTCAACCCACTTCGTGAAGTAATCGATTGCTACCAAGATGAAGCGATGCTCGTTGGATGCCGTCGGTCGGATCTCACCGATCATATCAATGCCCCACATTGCAAAAGGCCAAGGTGCCGTCAGGACGTTCAGAGGGACCAGAGGGATATGCACCTTATCAGCATAGATCTGGCATTTATGACAAGTTCGAGAATGTTGGTAACAATCGGCTTCCATTGTGGACCAGAAATATCCTTCCCTAAGGATTTTCTTCGCCATGGTGTGTCCACTGGAATGTGTTCCGAATGTACCTTCATGCAGTTCTATCATGATCTTCTCTGCTTCAACCTTATCCACACAACGCAGTAGAGTTGAATCATGATTCCGTTTGTAGAGAATGTCGTTGCTGAGGAAGAATTTTGCCACAAACCTTCTCATGAACTTCTTGTCGTTGACAGATGCACCTTCAGGGCATTCCTGAGCTTCCAAGTATCTCTTCACTTCATGATACCAGGGTTTTTCAGTCACCTCTTTGGCCTCAAGATCGCAGCAGTATGCGGGTTCGTCCAACTTCCAGATAATGATCCGGGGAGCCTCATTGTCCCATTTGACTTTGAACATCGAAGACATCGTAGCTAGTGCATCCGCTAGCTGATTCTCCTCTCTTGGGAAGTGCTCAAAAGTTATCTCTTCAAAGTGGGGAAGCAAAGTCAGCACATACTCCTTGTAAGGAATAAGATTTGGGTGTTTCGTATCCCACTCGCCTTTGATCTGATTGATTACGAGAGCGGAATCTCCGAAGACACTCAGAAACTTGATCCTTAAGTCGATGGCAGCTTGAAGACCCATGATACATGCCTCATATTCTGCCATGTTGTTGGTGCAGTTGAAACACAGCTGGGCAGTGAGTGGAGTATGAGTTCCTTTGGGAGATATGATTACAGCGCCGACGCCGTTACCCAAAGCGTTGGAGGCTCCGTCAAAATGCATAGACCATTGGGATCCTTCCTCAGGTCCTTCATCCGGTCCAGGCACTTCACAATCAGTTACCACCATGATGTCTTCGTCCGGAAATTCAAAGTTCAATGATTGGTAATCGTCCACAGGTTGGTGTGCCAAATGATCTGCCAATACACTTTCTTTGATTGCTTTCTGAGTTATATACTGGATATCATATTCTGTCAAGATCATTTGCCATCTTGCTATTCTTCCAGACAGAGCAGGCTTTTCGAATATGTACTTGATGGGATCCATCTTTGAAATCAACAGAGTGGTGTGAGTCAACATATACTGTCTCAGCCGGCGAGCAGCCCATACCAGAGCGCAGCAAGTTTTCTCAAGCAGTGAGTAACGAGACTCACAGTCGGTAAACTTTTTGCTCAGGTAATAAATAGCGTGCTCTTTTCGGCCAGACTCGTCATGCTGCCCCAGCACACACCCCATCGAGTTGTCAAGTACTGTCAAGTATAGTATTAGAGGTCTCCCTTCCACTGGTGGCATAAGAATGGGTGGCTCTTGGAGATACTCTTTTATCTTTTCAAAAGCGGCCTGACATTCATCGTTCCAACGTACTACTTGATCTTTCTTCAGTAATTTGAAGATTGGCTCACAAGTAGCAGTTAGATGTGAGATGAATCGGGCAATATAATTCAGTCGTCCCAGAAAGCCTCTGACTTCTTTCTCTGTCTTAGGAGTCGGCATCTCTTGTATGGCTTTTACCTTGGCCGGGTCCACCTGAATACCTTTATCGCTCATAATGAAACCTAGCAATTTTCCGGACCTCACCCCAAAGGTGCATTTGTTTGGGTTCAACCTCAGCTTGTATAACTTCAGTCGGTCAAATAGCTTCCGCAGATGATCAAGGTGCTCCTCCTCAGTTTTGGACCTTGCAATCATGTCATCAACATATACCTCAATCTCATGATGGATCATATCATGAAATAAAGCAACCATGGAACGTTGGTAGGTTGCCCCAGCATTTTTCAACCCGAACGGCATGACCTTGTAGCAGAAGGTGCCCCACTGAGTCACAAAGGTGGTCTTTTCCATATCTTCCGGAGCCATCTTGATCTGGTTATACCATGAAAAACCATCCATGAAGGAGAACACCTTGTGTTGAGCAGTATTATCAACAAGAACATCGATGTGAGGCAGGGGGAAATCATCTTTGGGGCTTGCCCTATTCAAATCCCTGTAGTTGACACACATTCTGACCTTTCCGTCCTTCTTTGGTATTGGCACCACATTAGAAACCCACTGAGGGTAAGAGGTCATTGCAAGAAACCTGGCATCGAATTGCTTCATAACCTCAGCTTTGATCTTTTCGGACATCTCTGGGCGCATACGACGGACCTTTTGCTTTACCGGAGGGCAGTCTTCCTTGGTAGGCAGGTGATGAACTACAATGTCGGCGTCCAAACCAGGCATGTCTTTGTAAGACCAAGCAAATATCTCCATGTAATCATGTAGCATCTGGATCAATCGTTGCTTCATGCTGAGCTCTAGATTAGCCCTAATCTTGACCTCTTTTCTATCTGTCTCAGTGCCCAGGTTCACTGTTTCCACCGGCTCTTCATGTGGTTGAATGGCCCTCTCTTCTTGAAGAAGCAGTCTTGCGAGTTCACCAGGCACTTCGCAATCATCTTCACCTTTGTCTTCGGCCAAGTTGATCGGATTCTCGAAGTCATAACTGGTGGTAGCAGAGCTGTTACTAGTGAGATCCAGAGTGGATTGAAACCTGTATAAGTGAGTGTGTGTAAATATAGCTGTTTTGCAATATATAACACAGAAAGAAAAAGAGCGCAAGATTTGAAATGCAACAAACATCCAATGTTTTGATTAATGATATATGGAAATGTCATACAAAAATCCCTCACAAATGGAGCTACGATGCCCCGGGTAGGACACCGAGCCAATAAAAGTTTCAACATATTGTTTGTTACAAATTGGAAATCAGAAGAGTTAATTACTGCGTGACAAATGTGATAGGTGTAAAATCCTTTGCCGTCCAGTTGCTTGGTCCGTTGCTGGTGGTCGGATAGATCCAACTGTCAAACTCTGCTTCCTCTACATCCTCCTCGATAGCATTCACCCTTGGATTGGTTATGAACACTGGAGCCTTTTTGATCCTTTCCTTGCGCACAGCCCTCTGAGCCTCTGCAGTAAAGCCCAGCCCAAACTTGTCATTCTTTTGAGTGAAGTCAGGAAGCTGACCCCAGTTTGCGCATTTGCCTTTCTCGATTACAGCCTGGGCATCCTTCAAGGACGCTATCTTCAACGGAAAGCCTTCTTCAACCACTGTTTCAGCCGATGCCAACGTTGGAGGTACTTCCTCAAAATGCTGAAAGGGGGTTTCAATAAACTCCCCGTCCATCTCGATATACCGGAATGAATTCAAGTGACTAACCATGTATTCCTCCTCACCCTGCATAGTAACAATTTTCCCTTTGACAAGGTATTTGAGCTTTTGGTGTAGAGTGGATGTTACTGTCCCAGCCTTGTGAATCCAGGGTCGGCCCAACAAGCAGGAATAAGATGGACGAATATCCATTACATAGAACGTTGAGTCGAAGACTTGGGAACCCACACAAATAGGAATGTCTACCTCACCGTGCACCATCCTCTTAGAACCGTCGAAGGCTCTAACAATGATGTTACTAGGTTTCAATTCCAGGCCCTCACAATCCAAGCGATCCAATGCCTTCTTGGGCAAAACATTCAGGGAAGAATCGGTATCCACCAACACGTGTGCGAGAGTAGTGCCCCTGCACTCTATAGAGACGTGCAGGGCATCATTGTGATTTTTCCCTTTGGCGGTAAGGTCAGCATCCGAGAACCCCAAGCCATTGTCAGCTGTCAAATTAGCCACACAGTCAGTGAATTGATCTGCAGAGGTCTCTTGCGGCACATGGGCCGTTTTCAGAAATGAAATCAGGGCTTTTGCATGGGCCTCTGAGCATAGCAGCAATGATAGCATAGAGATTTTGGAGGGGGTATTCCCCAACTGTTCAACAACATTGAAGTCACTCTTTTTAATGATTTTCAGGATTTCCTCCATCTCTTGTTGGGAGGCTTCAACAGCAGTCTTTTTTGGTGCCTCCGTCCTGGCAGGCAAATCGGTAGCAACTTCTTTGCCTCGAGCATCAGAGGACTCGGCGGCAGTAGTAGACATAGGAACTTGATTCGGAACATGCACACTTGCGGGTGTGATGGTAAGAGGTTTTCGGATAACTGGCGATGCAATGTCAGGCGAGAAGAGCCTGCCACTGCGGGTAATCTTGGCGGGACCAGTAATATTACTGATACTGGTATTGGTGTTGAACTCCAGATTCACTCCAAGTACATACACGTCTGCCCCATAGTGCCATGGGACAGCTTTATCAGACTCATAGGGGAGAGGCCCCAGAACAGTAATAGTAATGGGTGCAACAGACATAATTTGGACTGGCTTCCTCGGGGGAGCTTTAGTAGGATTGTAAATTGTGACAATAGATACTTCTTCAGCGGAAACAAATGGAACAGCAGTTTTCTTGAACATAATTTCTTTGCTATCCATCAGGCTTTGGATGCCTGATTTCAGCAGCGGACAACCGGTAGGGATAACAGCACACCGGAGGCAACCCTTGCTACAACCCAGAAATAAATCGGCTAGTAGTAAGTTCCTCTTAACAGTCAAAAGAGGGGTAGAAACATCATTCACCAAAACAGCATACAAGTCTTCCTCAATGGCATTTACCCTATGCTGGGGCATAGGAGCAGTTACAACATTTGGCCTCTCAGGCGCCTCAAACTGAATTTTCTTCGCGTCGATAAGGTCTTGCACTTTATTTCTCAAGGCCCAGCAATCATCAGTAGTGTGCCCAGGGCTATCAGAATGATAAGCACACCGGGCATTCGGGTTATATTTAGGAGATGCAGTATTCACGACCTTTGGGGCCTCTTTGATGGTCACCAAGTTGGTTGATAACAGTTGCGGTAAAACTTGTGACAAGGTCATACTCAGTCGAGTATACTGCCTCTTGGGCCTTTCACCTCTTTGTTGATTGTACTGCTGAGGATCAGCAACAGGCTTTGAAATGACCAAGGCATTGACGGCTTGGCGACTTTCTGGCTTGACTTGTCTTCTAGGACCATAGACTGCACCTGCTTCCTTCTTGAAAGGCTTTTTCTCAGTACTTGTGGAGGCAGCTTTTTGTATCTTTCCTGACCTGATGCCAGCTTCAATTCTCTCGCCCGTCAGGATCAAATCCGTAAACCCAGCGGAGGAGTTACCAACCAAATGATTGAAAAATGGACCAGACAAGGTCCCTAGAAACATATCAACCAGCTCACGATCAGTCAATGGAGGTTGCACCCTGCCAGCCAAATCTCTCCATTTTTGTGCATATTCTTTGAACCCTTCGCCCGTTCCTAGAGACATACCCTGAAGTTGGGTACGCGTAGGAGCGAGATCAGAATTGTATTGATATTGTCTGTAGAATGCGGTCGCCAAATCTTCCCAGTGTCGGATACTAGTTTCATCTAGTTGATAGAACCACTCAAGCTGTGACCCCGAAAGGCTATCTTGGAAGAAGTGAATCCAGAGATTTTTATCTGTCGTGTAAGGTTGGATCTTCCTTACGTACGACCTTAGATGCAGCTTTGGACAGGAAGCCCCGTCATATTTGGCAAAGGCAGGCGCCTTAAACTTGTGTGGGATTACTACCCCAGAAGATAACCCCAAATCTCCGAAATCCAGCCCCAACACATTCTGAATCTCCATGGCGCTCAAGAGGTCTTCTAATTGCTTGTATCTGTCAGCAGCATGTGGGTATTGTTCGTCATTGTAATCTATCTCGTTGTCAGAGACTGCAGGACTAGGAGCTCATCCCCCTTGGGGACTGTCTTTCTCAGCAGAGGAAGTAGTTGGATCAGCCTAATTATGGAGTGTATTCCCAAACCTGCGTCCGGTGTTGAATAACGCAGTCCTCTTTTTCTTCTTCTTCTTCAGGAGTAGAGCCTTCAACTCTTGCTGACCTTGGGCCAGGCTCAGGACCATTTCTTGAAACTGGGCACTTTGGGCCTGAAGGGCCTTGATTGCTTGCTCACTGGATGAATCTGGATCCATGATGACTGTTCAAATAAATAGCGAAGAAGATTAAGCAACCTGTGAAAAAGGGTACCTGCTATGCATATGGTGCAATGAGATGCGTATGTTTTATGTTTTCAAAGACAAACAAGATTCAACTTTGTAGACAAAAGGGAAACACACTTCATTAGATTCAAATTTTAAATTGTTCAACAACTTGCCCTTAGGCCTTACAGGAATGAAAAATACTGAAAAGGAAATAAAAGCTATAAAAGGAAATATCCAAAGCCTATCAATGCTCTCATGGCCTCCTCTTCTCAGTGTGGATGTAGTTATTCAGGACCCACTCTTCCTCCAATTGCTTAGTCAGCCTCTGGATCTTCCGTTCATGTTCGTTGAACTTTTCCCGATAAAAATCTTGTTCTTCCTTTAGCTGCGCCCAAGATCTCTTCATTGTGTCAAAATCAGTGGGTATCTGAGGAGGGAGGACAGTTGGAGGAACCCCATCTTCATCAGGAGATTCAAGAATGATAGGTCTGACGGCTTCGTACGGCATAACTAACTTCTGAGCACGGATGCGGACCCATCTGCAATAGGGTTCCATTGGTAGAGAGGTCTTTGGTCCCAACTCATGCGGGTCAGCTTTGTGAATTATGTCCCAAGCCTTAATGAATCCATGGCGTAGTTTGTCACTGTCTACCTGAAATTCAAAATGGAAGTGAGGAACCAACATCTCATGAGGCCCCACTCTTTTGGCTCTTCCAAACTGGCGGAGAGCTAAGCATGGATTATAAGAGATTCCTCCTTGGATACCAATCAATGGGACATTAGGGTATTCTCCGCAACGGTCAATAACAACCACCTCATCCAAACCTCTGAGAGTCCAAGTGATGTCATTATCAGTGAGAGACATTAACCTATGAGCCCAACCCTTTCCTTCTTCATTCTTCAGCACGAACTTAGGAAGGTGCTAAATAAACCACCTCACTAGCAAAGGAGCACAACACCACGGAGTTCCCCGTTTTCGAGCAGTACGAGCATAGAGTTGTTGCAGGATATCACCCAAAAGAGTGGGTACAGGATTCCGAGACATGAAGATCCTTATGGCATAAATACTGATAAAGGTGTCAGGATTGGGAAACAATACCAGACCATAGATTAAGAGAGCCAGAATGTCTTCGTACGCCTTGAAGTCTAAGTCATTCCAGAAATCATTAGCTTTGCCAACCAGAAACTTGACCAAAAAGCCCTTAACTCCACTTCTAGTTTCCCAGTTAGCCAATACCTCTTCTTTGGTCAAGGGGAGAACTGCAGCAACCTCTTCAGGCCTAGGAGTCTTTTCCCAACCAGTGAATGGAGTTTGCTCCAAAACAGGGATACCAAGCAAATCAGAGAATTCTTCCAGGGTAGGGACCAGCTGGAAGTCTTGAAAGGTGAAGCAATGATACAGGGGATCATAAAACTGGGTCAGGACACTTATCAGTTGTTGGTCCCACTTTGCAGTGATCAAGCCAAGGAGAGAACCATGCCTTTTGATGAAGGAAGTAGTGTTTGGAATCCTACCAACCAAATCTTTGAGCAGAGCTGGTGGTTGAACAAAGTTGAGCCGGATAGTATTCCTACGCACGGGCATCATGATGTCCTACAAAACAGAGCAAAGATGAAACTTTTTTGTCTTTGAAATGGGTTAGTCCTTATACAGGATGTATGCAATGGTATTATGGCATGATGCTATGATGAAGCACACCACAAGTATTCACACAGGCAAGCATGATAAGGCACACAAGTCACACAAGACAACCCTTAGGTTTCAGGCCAGCATGAAGTTTAGGTATTACCCTCTTTTAGTTTCGTTGGTTAAAACCTGTCCTATCAAAAGTAACCGGATTCTAGAGGATCTCAAATCATTGACTACCCTCAATCGGTCATAACTCCAGCATCGCAATCTTTTCTTGCAGCCATAACCATCGCGAGAGTTTAGCCTCAATGAGTGTAGCATACTGCTACTGTTCTATGGCCAAGTTTGGTCAATTTAAGGTTCTAAGGTCGGTTGGTGTTTAATGACTCCTTATAAGACCCATATTCTCCTTGTTACAACACAAGGGATATCGGTACAGACCAAGGTTCCACACCAACGTAGCCACTGCTTCACCCATGTCGGTCTACGCCGGACAGGTCCCTCACAGATTATGCTACCTAAAAAGGGTATTCCCCAGATCCGGGTTAGGATCTATGAAACTCCGATGCAAAGCCCACAAATATAAAAGCAAACAAGGCAAACAATTGAAAACAAAGGTGATCTAAGCCCTAAGGTTACTCCACTTTTAATTTCATTCCCCAGCAGAGTCGCCAGTTCTGTGATACGGTGGGAGAACTGACTATATTTTTGCATTTTGTTTTCGCAAATGTTTCGGTTGAACAAGAGTCGCCACCGACTTTTTATTTTATCCTAAGGAAAGGTTAAAAAGCACAGCAAAAAACCTTTGAGATGTTTTCTTGGGTTCGGGGAGTAGATTATAGAAAGGGAAGGTATTAGCACCCTTTCTATCCATGGTTATCCATGGGCTCTTAGTTACTTGCTTAGATCAACTTGCCTTAATTTTCAATTGTTTTGAAATGGTGCTTTGTGTGTGTGGGTTTGAAAATGTTTTGAAAAGAAGCCAATGTGGTGGCAACCTTTGTAATGATCCATGTGGGGATGTATACAAAGGTGTACGTCTTTTGAAAAAGTTTTCAATGTTTTTTTTTTGAAAGTTTGTTTTGAAAGTGTATTGTGATGTGTTGTTTTGAAAAAAATAGGCAAGTGTTTTGTTTTTGCAATTTGGCAAGTAACCAAGAGCTATCTACCCTAATTTTCTCAAAGATTATCGCTATGTTTTAACCCTTTTAACAATTTTGTTCCACCATTGTATTTGGTGGACAATCTTGTGTTAGGATGTGAAAGGGACAGGCGCGGGTCATCGTTTAGACCATAATTGCAATGGTGCCAAGTATCTTTGGGCAATTTTTTCTTTAAGGGACTTGATCATTTTTAGACAACTTTCGAAAGCGTCATCGAGGGACTATGATCATTTGAATTGTTTGTTTTGCCCAAAGAGACCTAACATGCAATATGGCCCAATTTTGAAAGGCAACAAGTGGAAGTAACCCTAGGGGTGTTAGTGTGCAAGTGTGTTTTATTGCATACAAGAGTTTTTTTTCTTTGAATTAGGATTTTCTATTTCATTGATTTTATCTTGCCATACACGTCCTAATTACTAGCAATAAGAAGCGGAAATATAAAATCCTACGCTATTACAATAATTAGGGGATGGGGATACACATTTGTACATAGGGGGTTCAACGAGAAAAATAGACAAAAAAGAAAATAGCAAAAAACAAGATATATATATATATATATATATAGAGAGAGAGAGAGAGGGAGCCAGTGGGCTGCTGAGAGGTCATCAGAAGTTTTGACTCAGATCCGCTGCCAGATGATCAACCTCTTGGTTAAACTGTATGAGTCAGAACTTCTGACTCTAGCACCTGCAAAACAGAACCCTGTTAGTGGGGAAATCAGAAGTTCTGACCCCCCCTGCGCTGCAAGACAGAAGTTTGTTAGTGGAGAAACCAGAAGTTCTGATTCTGCTGGAAAGGCAATAACTCTCAGAGGTTCTGATATCATTGACAGCAAAACAGGCTTCAGATGTGCTAACGTCAAAGTCAGCACTTGGCTTTTCCCTGTACTAATCAGAACATCTGCAATTTTGTTATTATTCCACAAAACAGGAAACATATTTGGAACAGATCCAGCAAATGTCAAAATGTTTCAGAGGGCAGAACCAACAAGGTCACAGGCAAGTCCTACACTGGCTCAGAACATTCTGAGGTATGAAAATCCTCAGAATATAAACAACAACAACATGATATTTACATTATGTTTATTTGAGTATACACAGCTGATGATGCTTAGCAGCGTGATGAAGGTCAGCAGGTGCTTACCTGGCTGTTGGAAAAGTTTGTGGGTGAAGGCTAGCTTTTGGCTCTGGTGGTGTTCTGGACAGATTCTCTTTTTGGAAAAAGGCAGGTGAAGGTGTACGCGTATGTAGGGTCAGAAGTTTGAAAAGAGGTTTTTTAGTTCATACAGAAAACTGGGTATTGGATAAAGTTTGAAGATGAGAAATTCAAAGTTATGAAACAAACTGGGGATTTTGGCAGGGTTTCAGAACATTATTTTGCTAAGGGTTTCTGTTTCTCTCTTAGCAATTTTTTTCTGTTTCTTGAACGCCTTTGCAGTGGACAATGACTCTCTATTTATAGGCAAAGTTCTTGTGGGTGCCTTAAACATTAAAGCGCCAACAGAGTTTGAACTGTTCTTTCACAGAAATTCCTGGGAAGTTGTGCTAACAGATAGCCTTCAGCCTAGGTTGCAGCAGCAGGCGTGGATTAGAGAGAAGTGACCTCTTAAGTGGGCGGTGGTATGTAGTCCCATGTCAGAGTCTGCAGAAAAGCATTTTCCAAGCCACACGTGAAGGGATTACTTGGATGAATGTTCAGGAGTGGTTGGAAGCATTAATGAGCATTAAATGGTGATAAGACCTATCAACATCAATATTCTGGTAATGGAAACCAACGTTGAATCAGCAGTTTTGTTTCAAAAGGAACAGCGTAAACCATGCTCTGGCCTTGGCATCCTGTTGTCTTAGTAAGTTCAGGGGATTCTCCTGATTTTCTTGATACGTTCCTTGGATTTGCTTCTGGACCTCCTGGGCTTAGAGATTCTATATCAGTGTAACACCCACTCTTATGACCTTTTCATCTTCTGATTTCAGTATGTTTTGAAAGAGCCTTCAGACTTCCCTGCTTCTTTTGTATTCCTTTAGCAAATTCTGACTGAGCTTGCGTAACTGCTGAAAGAGTCATGTTCTGTCTGAGGCTTACATACTGAACCACGTTTACAACTTCTGATTGAGCTGATGTAGCTGCTGAAGAGCCAACTTCTGACTACGCTGAGCCAAGCTTGCAACTTCTGGCCGTTTTTATCTGGAATTGGTCCAGAAGTTCTGAAACGCTGATTTTTTTCTTAAACACTCATCATCCTTTTTTTTTAAAGAAACATTTCAAGTGTTTAGAATTTAATTAATTTCTCAAGATAAAAGCGTTGTCTTTGGAGCTTGTGTGATCATCTTGCTCTTGAGATTGGTCTGCTTGGGTAAAAAAAGATAACTCAGGACTTGGATTTGTTTCAGAGGGACCTTGAAAATCCAAGATGATTTCCCGAAGAAAGAGAGGGCAAATTTCGGGGTACAACAGCGAGCACATAGACAAACACTAAACATTATGTCAGGACGGCTTGCCGTCAAATATAATAAGGAGCCAATCATACCTCGATACTTTATAATGTCGATGGAAATACCTGATTCATTTTGATCAACATATGTATCGGAACCCATTAGTGTAGACATTGCCTTACAATTATCCATGTCAAATCTTTTCAAGAGTTCCTTGTAATACTTGGATTGGTTGATGAAGATTCCATCTTTTAATTGTTTGATTTGAAGTCCAAGAAAATAATTCATTTTACCCATCATGGACATCTCAAATTCTCCTTGCATCATTGTTGAAAATTCTTCACACATTTCTTGGTTTGAAGATCCAAAAGTGATATCGTCAACATAGACTTCAGCTAGCAAAGTGTCATCTTTGATTTTCTTGATAAAAAAAGTCTTGTCAACTTTACCCTTTTCAAAACCTTTTTCGCATAAGAAGTTGCTTAACCGATCATACCATGCCCTTGGTGCTTGTTTCAACCCATAGAGAGCTTTTCTCAATTTAAATACATGAGATGGATTCTTGAACTCTTTGAACCCCGGGGGTTGCTTACGTAGACTTCTTCATTGATATATCCATTCAAAAATGCGCTTTTGACATCCATTTGGAAAAGCTGAAAATTTAATGAGCAAGCATAGGCAAGTAAGAGACGAATACCTTCTAACCTTGCAACCGGAGCGAAATTTTCTTCAAAATCTATTTCTTCTTCTTGATTGTAGCCTTGTGCTACCAACCTTGCTTTGTTCCGAACAATTATTCCATTTTCTTCAAGTTTGTTTTTAAACACCCATCTTGTTCCAATAATGTGTTTGTTGCTTGGCCTAGGGACAAGTTCCCAAACTTGATTCCTTTCAAATTGATTTAACTCTTCTTGCATAGCGATAATCCATTGGTCATCACCTAAGGCTTCATCAACTTTGGAAGGTTCAATTTGAGAGACAAACTCCATGTTTAGGCAAGCATCTTTGAGATTTAGTCCTGTTGTCACACCTTGACTTATATCACCAATTACTTTATCGATAGGATGATCTCTATGAGTTATCCATTCTTTTGGTAGATCATTGAGATTTGATTCTTGTTGGGACGATTCTTCATGTTGAATTGGTTGATCTTTGGAAGTATTTTCTTGAGGTCCTTCTAGTATTTCATCATCATCATCACAAACAATATTATCCTCCTTGGAGGGGTTAGTTTCACCAAAAGATACATGCATTGATTCTTCAATTGTTAAAGTTATTTTGTTATAGATTCTATATGCCTTATTAGAAAGAGAGTAGCCAAGAAAAATACCTTCATCGGATTTTTCATCAAACTTACCAAGGTTATCTTTTTCGTTGTTTAAGACAAAGCATTTGCATCCGAAAATGTGAAAGAAAGCAATGTTTGGTTTCCTCCCTTTGAAGAGTTCATATGGAGTTTTCTTCAAGATCGGTCTTATGTTAACTCTATTGCTAACAAAACATGTCGTGCTCACCGCATCCGCCCAAAAATATTTTGGAAGATATGAATCGCTAAGCATCGTTCTTGCAAGTTCTACAAGAGACCTATTATTTATTTCTACCACTCCATTTTGTTGAGGAGTCCTTGGTGCCGAGAAGTTGTGAGATATTCCATGTTCTCCATAAAATTCTTCAAATAGAGCATTTTGAAATTCTCCGCCATGATCACTTTTTATGGAGGCAATTGTTAGAGACTTCTCATTTTGAATTTGTTTAGCATACTTCTTGAACGCCTTGAATGGATCACTTTTTTGCACTAAAAAGAATGTCCAAGTATATCTAGAGAAATCGTCAACAATAACCAAAGTATATACATTACCTCCAAAACTTCTTGTTCTTGATGGACCAAATAAGTCCATATGTAACAATTGTAGTGGCTTTGTAGTAGACACCACATTCTTAGATTTGAAAGTTTATTTTGTTTGTTTCCCTTTTTGACAAGCATCACAAAGTCTATCTTTGACGAAATTTATCTTAGGAAACCCAATGACAAGATCATGCTTGATTAGTTTATTCAAGTGTTCCATGTGAATATGAGCAATTCTTTTGTGCCACGGCCATGAATCATCGTTGTTCGCCATGAGACATTTTACCTTCAAATATGGATCATCAAGGGAAATCATGAATATATTATTGATTCTTTTACCTTTAAGTATAACCTCATGTGTGACTTCGTCTTCTATCAAGCATTCATCCTTGTTGAACTTGATCTTGAAGCCTTTTTCACAAAGTTGGATAATATTAAGAAGATTGTGCTTTAGTCCTTCAACATAAATAACATCTTCAATGGATATGAAAGGTGGAGTACCAACTTTGCCTTTGCCAAGAATTCTCCCCTTATTATTGTCTCCATATGTGACAAAACCCTTGGCCTTTAGAAATAGTTTTAAAAATTGGTTTATGTCTCCCATCATATGCTTTGAGCAACCACTATCAAGATACCAAAGATTGCATGTGGTCTTCAAGCATACCTCATTGTCTTCATCATCGGAATGGTGTGAGGCCATCAATGCTAGATTTGAACTTTCATCACTATCGGAATTAGATGGGGAACTTATTTCATTATCCTCCCATGCAACATAAGCCTTTTTGTTCTTGAATCCCTTTTTGCTTTTGTAGCCACCTTTCTTGGAGAGTTTCGGACAATCCGGCTTGATATGACCTTGCTTACCACATTCATAACATGTGACTTCTTGTGTTGATATGGAAGCTTCCTTTTTCTTGAATTATTTCTTTCTTTTTGAATGAGAAAAGGATTTGTCATTTCTACCAAAGAACTTACCAAGCCTTTTAACAAGAAGCATGAAATTTTCATCTTCTTCCGAATTGCCTTCCTTTTCAACTTCCTTAGAATCTATCTTTAAAGCAATATTCTTGGATTTCTTCTCTTGATTTTCATGTTTTTCAAGTCTTCCGAGTTTCGTTTCATATTCTTGAAGTTTCCCAAACAATATTGTGGACATCATGGAGGAGAGACTTTTCTTTTCTGAAATTGCCGTTACCTTTGGTTGCCATTCCCTGGTTAAGGACCTAAGTACTTTTAGATTTAGTTCATCATTCGTCAAAGTCTTACCAAGAGCACTTAGATGATTTGTCAAGTGCACGAATCTCTTTTGTAGGTCAAGAATGGTTTCTCCGGGCTGCACTCTAAATAATTCGTATTCTTGACTCAGCGTATTTAGTCTTGATCTTTTAACTTCAACGGTTCCTTCATGAGTTTGTACCAAGGTATCCCATATTTCTTTCGTTGTTTTGCATGCCGAGACACGGAAAAATTCATCCATGCTAAGTGCACCTTGAAGAAGGTTTATTGCCTTTTTATCATAGAGATCCTTCTTCTTATCATCTTCGTCCCATGCAGTTTTAGGCTTTGATGAGCCAGCACCATTGATTACCGTTATAGGCATAAATGGACCATTCTCAATGGCATCCTATATTTCTTCTCCTTGTGCTTCTAGATGTGCCTTCATGCGTATTTTCCAGAAGTCAAATTATTCACCACAAAATTGTGGAGGCTTGTTGTTACTACCATCATCTCTAAAAATGGGATTTTGATTTGCGGAAGCCATTCTGGATCTTTTAGGAACAGGTTACCTATAACCTGCTCTGATGCCAATTGTAAGTATGAAGTGCACCTAAGAGGGGGGTGAATTAGGTACTTTAAAAAAATTATGGTTTTAGTGATGATGGCTATTATTTTTATGGATTATGGTGAGTTTATGAAAGAGTAAAGTGAAGAAAAATAAAGAGACACAAGCGATATATCCTGGTTCCCCTCATAGTCTGAGAGTACTCCAGTCCCCTTTCGACATGAAAGAGATTTCCTTATTGTGGCAAACTTAAACAAGAACTATCCAAAACCAAGAACAATCCTCTTGGACCAAGAAAAATCCTCTTGTATTTTCACTATGTCAACAATGATAACAATCCTCTCAAAGTGACTTCACTTGTATCTAACAATCCTGGAAAGAAAAGATTTATAAAACCACTTAAACTTATTTCCAACAATCCTGAAAAATAAGCAAGTATATAAAAATATTTGATTTGAGTGAGTTTGAGTAGTAATGATCACTTTGAGTGATTTAATCAATGAATTGATCTTCTCTTCCAATGATAATAATATACAATGACTCAAGATATATAATGCTCAAAGTTTTCTGGTTAACAATATGTGAAAGTGTGCAGAAAACTTGTGTATGAAAATGTATAGCAGCTTGAGTTTGATTTTTGAAAACTTAGAAAATATAATTGAAAGAGGTGTTGAAATGATTTTGAAAATGAGTATTTATATGTTCATAGAACCTTTTTGAAACATCATAAAGTTCTGAACATGAATCATGAACAATTTCCAAGATTGAGTGAATGTTTTCCATGAAATGGTGTTATGAACAGGCATGTGAAAAGCTGTTGTTTTTCAAAATCGTGCAGCATGCAATCGATTGCACCCTTTGTGTAAATTGATTGCACGGGGTTTCAACAGCTAGAATTTCAAATATTTTGAGTGTGCAATCGATTGCACACGAGTGTAAATCGATTGCATGTGAATTCAGTAGCAAAAATTGATCGAGTGCAATCGATTACACTTAGAAACAGTAGCAAAAGATTTGAAAAATTGAAGGATGCAATCGATTGCACTAATATGCAAATCGATTGCACTCAAGTAAAAAAAATGATTTTTAGCTTACAAAAACTTGAGTAAAGGTTTGGACAATCTAAAATATTTCTTTTTACCATTAAGCATCTATGTCTTAAGTTCAAAGTAAGTATTATCATTATACCTTGAAGTTTTGCTAAGTGCTTGAACTGGAGACTTTATTCACAAATGCTTTTAGCTGAGTCAAAAATCTCTGCCTTCTTTGTCAATCATGGTTTGCCTTCATCAAAAAAAAGTGCATTTGAAAAGCTTGCTTTTACAGAGTTAAGGAAGAAATTGAATTGAAAAGTGGCGGAAATAAGAATTCGAAATCACAAAAAAAGGGTGTTATGGAGAGAGTTTGACAGAGTGATTTAGAATCTTCAAGCTTGAGAAAATGAATAAGGGATGATCCTATATTTATAGGGAAGTGAATTTAATGCTCAAGCGTGTGAAATGATGAAGTTTGGAGGGAAATCGTGTGAAGTTGACAACAAGAAAAGTGTGACTTGTAATTTGATTAAAACTTATCCAATTCTTGCGTTTTATCATGCTAATCACTTCTGGAGGTTCACTAAATGTGATTAGAAGCAAAAACGCACAGCAATTTTATGTTTAGAATCCAAAACGAGGATTTCAAATTATAACTTTTCGAGAAATTACACTTTCAAGTTACCAAATTCAAATCAATGGTATTCTCAACTCAAGGGGTCTTAAGACATGATTCTTGAAGCTTTAGAAAGATGAGGTTACAAGCTTTATAATGTGCAAAAAATGGGATCAAATGGATGCTTGATCTGAAATTTGCAATGAGTCAAAGTTGAGAAAAAGAGGTTGACTTTCTATACTTAGAAAATTTCTAAGTTTTTCTTCAAAAATGACTTGTAATCTCTTGCATCCAAACATGGCCTTCCAGTTGAAATTTTCTCTTGACCAAAAAAGATGGAGTGAAGTATATCTCTTGAATGACATTTTGAGATTTGAACCATTCAAAATATCCAAAAATTGAGAAAGTGATGACTTGTTGAAGTTGGCAAAAATTCATGAAATGACCTATAATCTTTTGCATCCTTAGGGCATCTTCCATCCATTTTTAGACTTTGCACTTAAAGGATGGGTTGAAGTTCTCAAGATAATTATGTAAAAGTAATGGGTTCAAGGTGATAAAAATTGACCAAGGTATGATCATTTGAAATCACCTAATGGAATTTGAGGGTTCATCTAGAGGACTTTAAATCATTCTTCATCACCATGTTTCTTCCACATAAAATTTCCTTGGAACTTTTGAAGTGATTTTCTAATAACCCTTTAAAGAGAAGCATGTATTTGTAATCAATCAAAAATACCAAAAGATGAGTAAGATATACTCCTTTGAAGTTCAAAACCCTAGCTCCTAGAGCAAGAAAATGTCTTGGGAAACCTTTGCAATTTTGACCTACCTCTTTAGACAAATACTTTTGTGATGTGAATATGAGTTGTTGAGGATGATAAGGATAAAGTGTAGCAACCAAAACCACTTTCAAATCTTGAGAATTGAAGGAGATGTGCACTTGTGATCAATGAATCAAAGGGTTTGCCCAGTTGAGTCAAACTTCTTCAATCAATCCTTGTACCTTTGAACCATCTTTGACAACTTGAAGTATTATAAATCATAATAGACTTTGTCATGATATTGATTCATAGTATCTTCAATTTTGAGGCTTGAGTCTCAAATAAGCTTTGTTGAGGAAGGCATAGAAATGAACTCATGAATCCATAGATCAATCTTGATGGAATGTGTTGTGCTTTCTCCTATAATCATCATCAATTGGGGACGACACTTATTGTATTCATTATTTAAAGGATAATCAAAACATAGATGATTAACAAAATACAAGTCAAGGTGCTTGGTAATTCCCCATAGATCAAATCTAAAGATAGGGAGAAGAACCAAACCCTAGTGTGTGATCTTGTTGTGATTAAATTGATATGACGTGATAGGGGGATCATAGGGTCAAAATTGGAGCACAAAAAACACATCCATTTGACATTTTGTGATTTACTTCACTTATGATACCTTCATCAGGGTGACTATCGATTAAATCCATGTTTTTTTCTATCTGTCCCTCAGTAGACAGACCTGCGTTGGGCTGATATTTCACTAGCTCAGAGTTTGTGAATTCACAAATATCCTCTCCTAGTGCTTCATTAGTTTTCACGTGGGATGTTTCAACACTATTTCTGACATCCTCCTTTTCTTTAACAATTTAATCTTCAATTCTCACATTGATAGATTCCATAGCTATACCAGTTCTGGAGTTATAGATCCTATTAACTCTTATGCTTGAAGAGTAGCCCATAAATATCCCTTCATCCCCTATGGAACTATTTTTGTCCACTTGATCTTTAGTACAAAATATTTGGCATTTACTTCTAAAAACATGATTTTTTTTACTTTGGGTTTCCTTCCTTTCCATAGCTCATAAGGAGTAGAGACCATACCCCCTCTCAAGGTGATCATGTTATGAATATAGCACGCAATATTCATAGCTTCATCCCAAAACTCAAATGGTAGTTTCTTAGAACTAATAATAACTCTAGATGATTCTTTTATTGCTTTAGTCTTTTGTTTAATAATTCCATCTCCCTGAGTTTTCCAGGAATAAGAGAATTCATGACTTATTCCTTCAGAATCATAAAATTCAGAAAAAATTCCATGCATAAACTCGTTGTCATTATCATTTTTTATCTTTAAAATCACACTCATCTTTTCTTCTTGAATGCTTTGACATAAGACTTCAAATGTATCTTATTTCTCTCTTAGAAAATTCATCCAGGTATATCCATAATAATCATCTATAACCACGAAGATGTACATTTTCCCCCTAGGATCTCTATCTATAATGGTTCCATTACATCCATGTGAAGAAGTTCCAGAACTTTGGTAGTAGTCTGATATTGCAACATTGGATGTGACATTATAGACTGCTTCATACTATCACACGCATCACAAACTTCTCCTTCTTCAATCTTGAGATCTGGTATATCTCTTATAACTCCTTTAGATATGACTTCCTTCATTCTTTTGAAATGAAGATGTCCAAGTTTTTTGTGCAATAGCTTCACTTCATCCTCCTGGATTGTTGAGCAAGTTGAAGAATAAGCAATTATTTGAGATTCCCATAAATAGCAGTTTTCTTTTGACCTAACCCCTTTCATTAGAACACCTTCTTTCTCATTTTTTACTAGACATTCTGATTTTTAGAAGTTGACTAACAAACCTTGATCAAACAGTTGACTTAAGCTAAAAGATTAGCAGTCAATCCTTTGACAAACAACACATCTTCCAACCTGGGATCACCATCATACATCAACTTTCTTACTCCTTTGCTTTCTCCATTAAAACCATCACCAAATCTAACAGAGCCTGTAGGGTGAGGCTTAACATCCACCAACATCTTCTGAACCCATGTCTTATGTCTAGAACATCCACTATTAAAATACCAGTCTTCACTTGTTGAATCTCTCACAGAAGTATGAGCTATAAGGTTAATGTCCCTCTTTTTAATACTCCTCTTCTTGCTCGCTTTATTAGTCTTGGGATGAATTGTAGAGCTTTTAACTCCATGTAATTTGAAGCGGAATGGCTTTATGTGACTAGTATCTCCATATTAGTGACATCTCCAAGTAGATTGAGATTGATTTTGAAATTCATTGTTTCTACCAGGATGTTGTAACAAGTATCTGGACATGTTGATCTCTCTCTTCTTCTCAGCAAGAAAGACCTTCTCCTCTGACATTCTCTTCAGTTTATTATCAAATTGATACTGATCTTTGGTATCTTCATTTTCTTTCACCATATTAATTGAATTATTTAAGTTATCAATGTTGGTATTTAAGCGAGTTACCTCAGTTTGAAGATGAGAGACAGTTCTCAAAAGATGCTTCCTTCCATTCTCCAACTCAGTGGTGACTTCCCTCTGTTCTTCCTCTTTCTTGAGGCTTTCTTCACACCTGTCATAGGGATCCTTGTAGGATACATCTAGATCTTCCTAAAGGTCAATCTCATCACAGTCATCTACTTCATCAGCCCATTTTCCAGATAGAGCCAACACAAGTTTGGCAGACTTAGACTCATCTTCATCTTTCAAATTAACATCATCAGACCAAGAAGCAGTGAATCCTTTCTTCTTCTTTTTGAGAAAGGTGGGACATTCTGGTTTTATATGACCATAACCTTAACACTCATGACACTGAATGTCATTGCTTTAACTGACCTTTTCTTCAGAAATAGTGTTCTTCTGAAGATTTTCTGTATTACTAATGTCAGATGAGATGTTCCTGACATTTTGCCTTCCTCTTATGTCCAACCTTTGTAATACCCAGTTGAATTACTTTTCAAGAAGAAAAATAGTATTAGAAAGATCCTCATCAGTGTCCAGTTTTTCCTGACCTTTATCACCCTCAGAGTTGGATACAAAATCTATGCTTTTATTCTTTTTCTCAGCTTTGTCACCAATGGCCAACTCAAATGTTTGAAGTGACCCAATGAGTTCATCAACTCTTATGTTGTTGATGTCCTGAGCTTCTTAAATAGTTGTGACCTTCATATCAAATTTTCTAGGTAAAGACCTAAGAATCTTTATGACCAACTTTGCTTATGACTACTATGGATGGCGAAGACTTCCCACATCTTGTGAACACGGATATAATTAAAAAAATACTACACATAAAATGATCCGCTAGGTTGACACACCTAGAAAAAATAAGGGCATCCCGGTGAACTAAAGAGGTTCGGGAAAAAATTAGGGAGATATGCAAAAAATTGTACACCCGGCAAGTTGAAAACCCGAAAGGGCGAATTGGGTAAAAATGGGTATCTTGGTGGGCTGAAAACCTGAAATGGAGGTTGTGATCGGTGGATCTGGAACTGACTGTTTAACGCTGGATCGCGAAATGTCGCGGAAGCAAGAGTCGCCACCGTCTTTTATTTTCTCCAACATGGACAGGACAAAAGCACAGCAAAATTCCTTATGAGATAGTTTCTCGGTTCGGGAGGTAGATTTATAGAAAGGGAAGGTGTTAGCACCCTTTCTATCCGTGGTTATCCACGGGCTCTTAGATACTTGCTCATTGTGTTTTCAAAAGTGTTTGTTTTCTTTTCAATTGTGAGTGAGTTTGAAAAAGTTTCTTTGAAAGTTTCAGATCGACTCTTGTATCAGTCCTCAAGAGTGTTTGAAAAGTTGTTTTGAAAGCTTTTTGAAAAGTGTCGGTGTGAAAAGAGTTTTTGATTTGTTTTGAATTAGAGCAAGTATCTACGAGTCATCTTCCTACCCTAAGGAATTAGGCTGTGTAAATGTCCTTAAGGTAGTGCCATCCCATCATTGAGAGGTGGGTAGCACCACCGTTGGAGGTGTTCGGGTCAATTCGATTGTAGGGACAGTGTGGGCACCAGAGCAACAGTAGGACACCTTAGAAGCTACCCCTATGCCATAGATCATGGACATAAGGACTTACTAAAACGTCCTATACTCGACGACCACGTTTCGAGGGGCAAGGCAACAGTGAGGCGTACCCTAAGAGTGGTGTGTGAATTTGTGTATCGTTTTCAGTTATGTTTTATCTTGTCATGCATTTGGTGATCTACGCTTTGATTTTATTTGGGCCATTCATTCTTTCACGCAAAATTTAGCAGTTAAGGGGTGCGGAAATTAAAGTATGGAAAATAAAGTCCTACGCTATTACAAGGCGCGGGTCTATACATCGCCAAATTAACAAAGACCCATTTTTTAATAAAATGCAGAAAGTAAATAAATTTCCTAATTACTATTACAAGGCTTTGAGCAATTACATAATATTTAAAAGAAACATAAGAATAAATGCGCGAAAAGAACTTAGAATCGAGTGTTCGAGGGCGTTGGACCCTTTAAAGAAATTAAATGAAATTAAAGATTAATTAATGATCAAATAAAGAAAAGAAGTTATTTTTTTTATGGTTTTTGGTATTTATGAAATAAAGAAAACTTAAAGTTTAAAAGAAACCCTAATTCTAAATATTTTTATTTATTAAAGAAAGAGATTAAAGTTTTAACCTAATTTACCCTAATTAATTAATGACATGTTTATTTACAAAATAATTAATAGTTAGTGATAATAATAAGAAGAGGAAATTATTTAAGAAAAGAATAAAAATGCTAAAAACCTAATTTCTACATATTTTAGTTATTTAAGAAAAGATTAAAATAAAACCTAATTTTACTAAATTGATTATTAAAAGATTTATTTACAAAAATTAGTGAATTAAATGTTAATAACAATAAAACATTTTTTGATTTTTTTTCTGCATTTTGTATTATGAAATTTAATTTTGTGAATTAAATAAAACAAAAAAAAAGCAATTAAAATAAAAAGAAGAAAAGAAAAAGAAATTAGAAAATATGATGCAAACCATGGGGGTGTCTGACCCAATCTGGGAGGTTTATTGAAGCAAATAGGCCCATTGAATCAGACCCTTTTTGACTTTTCCAGCGCTTGCATGCAGAGTGTTTGACCAGTGCGTATGGTAGACAGCACATTCTGGCCTTTGGATTGACCTTCAGGGACACTTGGCTGGCTTGGACATGGGGTTGCATGATAAACCCTGGGAGAGGCGCTACACTGGAACATGCTAATGAAAAAATTATGAAATACATAAGGGGACCTGGGAATCGAACCCAGGTCCCAATACCTGCATGCCACTTCAATTGCCAACTGAACCAACGCGCGTATCTGTTATTTGGATAACTAAGAAATATAATATGCAAAAGCGTTCGTTAGTGGTGTACACAATAAAATACGCGCCATTATTTGAATACTCCAACCACGTCTGGACACATCAGCGTCTTCTTCATCTTTTTGCCTGTAAACAAAAGCAAATAGCGGGGGTTTTAAACCCCCACTAAACATGAACGGGAAAAATAGTGATTAGCACATAAGCAATTATAAAAAGGGCGCGAGGGGTGGCTTTGCTTCATTTGGATGTCACGAATCCAATGGTATAGGTTTTAAGGCTTGATTTTACCATATGTGTGAACCCCTAAATTCAAGCTTCTGAAACCCTAAAATGCTTTAATGGCAACTTTGGATACAAGCGTTCTTAGTTCAATCAAATGGCACCAATAGCTTCAGAATGTTCTTGTTAGTATAAATCAAGCATTAAAAGTCATGAATCATGCATGGAATTCAAAATATGATTATGAATAATTTGGAAAAGAAAGCAGTTCTGTTCTACCGATTCTCTGCACGTGGAGGTTTGGTTTCGATTGGAATCGTTTCCTGGATGTGTCAGAAGTGTATTGGAATGGTTTTTTGGCTTTGAAACGTGCAGTAGCTATGAAAACAGTTTCAAGGTTTTTTGTGAAAAAATGCAAGTTTTTTATTGATTCTCTGCGCAGCTTCTTGTGTCTAATGGAATCGGTTTCACTTGTGCACATGTATATGAATAGAATTAGGTTAACAACCAGCCCAAAATCCATTGATTTAATGCTTTTGAATATTTGATTTTCCATATCCTTTCCAATCTTTTTTTATGCCAATTATGCCAATTATGGAAGATTGTGTTCCCTTGAGGTAGTACACGAGATATTTGGTTCATAAATGGAAGAATATGCTGCACAAAAAGATTCAAAACCTTTGTTTAGTATTTTTCTCATGATTAATTTTAATTAAATGAATTAATAGGATTAAAAATTCAATTAATTAATGAAAAATAAGAAAATAACTCCCTTTTAGCTTAATGGGTCGTGCATAGCTTTTGGGTGATGATTCATGGAAGAAATTGAGGCCCATTAGCATTTTTGAGGCATTTGAAGCAAAGTTGACTTTTCAAAATTCCCAAAAAATTCCCAACTTCTACAAGGCATATCTTGCTCAATTTTTAAGCTTTGATCATGTTCTTTGACATTTTGGAAAGTTCTTGAAGTCCTCTAACCAATGCCTTTGGTCCCATGTCATTTTGATCTACCAATCTCAAGTTATGGTCTTTGACTTAAAGTGCCTTTTTGTTGACTTTTGAAAATGACCTATAATGTTGAGATTGATAACTTTTTGTGAGAGCATTTCTTGGACTTGAAGTGTGAATATGAGTTGTAGGAAATGTCATTCTCTTCAAAATGAGCTTTGGATGGAATTTTTCTGATAAACCATGTGGAAGTTATGCCCTGGTCAATTTGCAGTTGACTTTTCCAACTGTCCAAAAATAGAAACTTTTGCATCTTGAGACTTTTTGAGCCATGCTTTGAGAATCATGATCAAGAATTGATCAAATGATGTTTGTGGCTTCAAAATAAGATGATGACCAAAAATTTGGACTTTTGACTGTCAAATGACCATTTTGCCCCTACAGTTGACTGTGAAGCAATTAGGGTTTTTGACTGTGCAATTTGATGTTGTGAGTCTTGAAACTTGGCATATGGATGTTTTGTCAATGTATGTAGGCATGTGCGACTTGTTTGGACCCTTGGAAACTTCAATTTCTTTGCCAGAACCAAAACCCTAATTTTTGACTGTTAGGAGGCAATTGGACTGTGCAACCCTTGGGAGATTTTGAAGCATGATCTTGGAAAATCTTGAAGAATATGGGAGGGAAAATTTTGGGGTACAACAGTTTCCCCTGTTCAATCTTCTTAGACCTGAGGATGTAGATTGGCTGTCGTGCCTTTCGTAATCCGAAGGTAGAAGATGATTGAACACTAGAATGCCCAGAAATTTGCACTCACATAGTAGAATGTCAGCAGTATGATGTGGGGAATGGGCTTATAGATGCCATTTGGAGAGGTGATGGATAGGAGGATGGGCTTATAGATGCCATCTGGAAGTTTGACAGTACCTTGTCGGGAATGGGCTTATAGATGCCATTTGGAGACTGTAGTGGTAGTTGTGGAGAGATGGGCTTATAGATGCCATCGGGAGATTGACGATCGCATAAGAGATTCCTTAGCGAGAACTTGCGTACCTGAGAAAGAAAAATAATTACCTGGCCTGTTACAGGAGTTGATTTTCAAACTCTTCGTGTAGATGTGCCCTGGCTGGATATTGGTATCGAATCTTCAAACTCTTCAGACGTGCCCTGGCGAGATACAGGAATCGAGTCTGGTAATGTTAGTCGTCAACGGATACACCCTAGCAAGATACAGGAATCGGATCCTCAAACTCTTCAGACGCACCCTGGCAAGATACAGGAATCGGATCTGGTAATGTTAGTCGTCAACGGATACACCCTGGCAAGATACAGGCATCGGATCCTCAAACTCTTCAGACGCACCCTGGCAAGATACAGGAATCGGATCTGGTACTGTTAGTCGTCAACGGATACACCCTGGCAAGATACAGGAATCGGATCCTCAAACTCTTCAGACGCACCCTGGCAAGATATAGGAATCGGGTCTGGTACTGTTAGTCGTCAACGGATACACCCTGGCAAGATACAGGCATCGGATCCTCAAACTCTTCAGACGCACCCTGGCAAGATACAGGAATCGGATCTGGAATCAGTCGTCAACAGATACACCCTGGCAAGTTACAGGAATCGGATCTTTAGTTGCGACTGTTGATGGTAATCATCTCGGTATTAACCTTTGTCCTGAAAAGACAAAACGTTAGTTGCATGCAACGTCATGATGTATGACATGCGTGATGTTCTCAAAAATAAGTGAGATTGTATGTTTATGATGCGTATGTGCATGCTATAATGTATGAAGATGTGATGTTTATGCATGTATGTTTTGTCTAGGAACATGAATCTTTGACGAGTGCCGGGAAGTTAAATCCTGGGCTGATGCTGAATAGAGCTTTGTTTCCGCTGGGGACGATTGTTGCAAGAATACCGGTAGGAGAAGATGACTCCGTTGGGGAATAAACTTGGCGAATGGATTACTCTGCGGGGAGAAAAAATACTCTAGCGACCTTGCTGGGGACCAATACTCTGTGGGAAGAGAGGTACCTTGATGAGATGTTGATGATAACTCCGCTGGGGATATCGTTGTTATGTTATGGAATTACTAGACTTCGCTGGGGATAGGAAGATTTTGCCGGCGACGATCTTTCTGTGGCTTTTGGCTGAGGATAACCCAGTTATATCCTGGTAGGGAAATAACCTTTGAATGAAGCCGGGAGTCGCGTTCGTGTTCTGCAGGGGGGAAGCTTCCAGAATCTACTAGGGATAAGCTTCCTGCTGGGGAGATGATTCAGCTTTCCTGGGGGAATCTTTAGACTGGACTCTCCTGGGGAAATTTTTGGAGATGTACTAGGGAAGTGGCTCCACTGAACGTCTGGTATACCGTCGGGGAACAATCTTAGATCCAGACTGTCATGGATGCTTGTTAAGAAGATTTGTATATTGCGCTGAGGAATGTTGAGATCTGCTGGGGATACCCAACTTCCTTAAGGCTGACAGGATAACTCTGTTTGGGGAGAGTATATTGACTTGCTGGCTCACTCTCTGGGGAATTAAGATATCCTGGTTATGTTCTTCAGCTGAACTTACCTTGGTACCTTGGTGGACAGAGCAATTAGATCGCTTAGACAACTCATTATTGCCCCTGTTTCTAATGTTACCTGTAATTAATCCTTTGTTTCGTATGCAGATATTTATGAGTTAGCAATTATTGTCAAATGCATATATCACAAATTGAACCTTGGACGTTCTTCGCAAAACAAAACAAAAAAAGGAAAAACAATTAGCAATTGATCTGAAAAGTGAATTCATATTGATATTTGAATTTGCCTGTAAATAGGCGTTTATGTACAAGAGGCTGACGTCCTAGTAGGAGAACGCCGCCGGAAAAGAGTTTATACAATTTGTGAAAAGGGAAAACAAAACAGCTATGTGAAAAGAATAATCCCACTGGGTTCCAACCCTGATATCGCCTTTATATCTTCGAGCATCTCATCACTTTGCTGTTCAGTTGACGATGAAACTGATTGATCGATGCCTTTTGAACTTGATAGTTGATACCGGATTCTGGATGCAAAGTGATCCAATGAGACATAGTATTACGCTTTAATCCCTAACTTTTGCCTAGACCGCCCTTTCGGGTTTTCAGTCCACCGGGATACCCATTTTTACCCAAGCCGCCTTTTCAGGTTTTCGACTTGCCGGGTGTACATATTTTTTTCATTTCATCCCTCATTTTGCCCGAACCCTTTTGGTTCGCCGGGAAGCCCTAATTTTTGCCTAGGTATGTCAACCTAGCGGGTCTTTTATCATGCGTAGTATCTTTTTACTATGTCTGCATTGGCGGGGTGAGGAAGGTCGTCACCGTCCATGGTAGTTAGGATCATGGCTCCTCCTGAGAACACATGTTTAACCACAAATGGCCCTTCGTATGTAGGAGTCCATTTTCCCCTGGGATCACTTTGAGGAAGAATGATGCGCTTGATTACCAGGTCCCCAACTTGATACTCTTGCGGTCTGACTTTCTTGTTAAATGCCCTGATCATCCGTTTTTGATACGTCTGACCATGACAAATAGCAGCGAGTCTCTTTTCGTCAATTAGGTTTAACTGATCAAGTCCTGTCTGGATCCAATCATCTTCGCTCAGATCTGTATCCTTCATTATCCGGAGAGAGGGTATCTGCACTTCGATCGGCAAGACTGCCTCCATGCCGTAAACCAAGGAAAAAGGAGTTGCCCCGGTTGACGTCCTTGCTGAGGTACGGTACCCATGTAGAGCAAACAGTAACATCTCGTGCCAATCTTTATAGGTCACTGTCATCTTCTGCACAATCTTCTTGATATTCTTATTCGCTGCTTCTACAGCCCCATTCATCTTCGGCCGGTAAGGAGAAGAGTTATGGTGTTGTATCTTGAATTGCTCGCAGAGCTCAGTGATCATCTTATTGTTGAGATTGGTACCATTGTCCATAATGATTCTCTCAGGGACACCGTATTGACAGATCAGATTGTGCCGAATGAACCGTGCCACGACATTCTTAGTTACAGTGGCGTAAGAAGCTGCTTCAACCCACTTTGTAAAATAATCGAGCGCTACTAGGATGAAGCGATGCCCGTTGGATGCTGTAGGTTTAATCTCGCCGATCATATTTATGCCCCACATTGCAAAAGGCCAAGGTGCATTCAAGACATTCAGAGGAACCGGAGGAACGTGCACCTTATCAGCGTATATTTGGCATTTATGACATGTCCGAGAATGTTGGTAACAGTCGGCTTCCATGGTGGACCAGTAATATCATGCCCGAAGGATTTTCTTTGCCATGGTATGTCCACTGGAATGCATTCCGAAGATACCTTCATGTAGTTCTGCCATGATTCTTTCCGCTTCAGTCTTATCCACACAGTGCAGTAAAGTCGAATCATGGTTTCGCTTGTACAGAATGCCATTGCTGAGGAAGAACTTCGCTGCGAACCTTCTCAGAAACTTCTTGTCATTGACAGATGCACCTTCAGGGTATTCTTGAGCTTCCAAGTACCTCTTCACCTCATAGTACCAGGGTTTCTCAGTTACTGTTTCAGCCTCGAGGTCACAACAGTATGCCGGTTCGTCCAGTTTCCAAATAATGACCCGGGGAGCCTCATTGTCCCATTTGACTTTGAACATGGAAGACATCGTAGCTAACGCGTCCGCCAACTGATTCTCCTCTCTTGGAAAATGTTCAAAAGTTATCTCTGTGAAATGGGGGATCAATGTCAACACACATTCTTTGTAAGGAATAAGATTCGGATGTTTCGTATCCCACTCGCCTTTGATATGATTGATCACGAGAGCGGAATCTCCGAAGACACTCAGAAACTTGATCCTTAAGTCAATCGTAGCTTGAAGACCCATGATGCATGCCTCATACTCCGCCATGTTGTTGGTGCAGTTGAAACATAGTCGGGCAGTAAGTGGAGTATGAGTGCCTTGAGGGGATATGATCACAGCGCCAATACCATTACCCAAAGCGTTGGAGGCTCCGTCAAAGTGCATAGACCATCGGGATCCTTCCTCAGGTGCTTCATCCGGTCCAGGTACTTCACAATCAGTCACTATCATGATGCTTTCGTCCGGAAACTCGAAGTTCATTGACTGATAGTCGTCTACTGCCTGATGTGCCAAGTGATCTGCCAGCACACTTCCTTTGATGGCTTTCTGAGTCGTGTACTGGATGTCGTATTCTGTCAAGATCATTTGCCATCTTGCTATTCTCCCAGACAGAGCAGGCTTTTCAAATATGTACTTTATTGGATCCATCTTCGAAATCAACAAAGTAGTGTGAGTCAGCATATACTGTCTCAGCCGGCGAGCAGCCCATACCAAAGCGCAACAAGTTTTCTCGAGCAGTGAGTATCGGGTCTCACAGTCGGTAAAATTTTTGCTAAGGTAATAAATGGCGTGCTCTTTTCGGCCAGACTCGTCATACTGCCCCAGCACACACCCCATCGAGCTGTCAAGTACTGTCAAGTATAGTATTAGAGGTCTCCCTTCAACCGGTGGCATAAGGATGGGTGGTTCTTGGAGATACTCTTTGATTCTGTCAAAAGCAGCCTGACATTCATCGTTCCAACGTACCACTTGATCTTTCTTCAGCAGCTTGAAGATTGGTTCACAAGTAGCAGTTAGGTGCGAGATGAATCGAGCAATGTAATTCAGACGTCCCAGAAAGCCTCGGACCTCTTTCTCTGTCTTGGGAACTGGCATCTCTTGAATGGCTTTAACCTTGGCAGGGTCCACTTGAATACCCTTATCACTTACAACGAAGCCTAGCAACTTTCCAGATCTAACCCCGAAGGTGCACTTGTTCGGGTTCAACCTCAGCTTGTACAGTTTCAAACGGTCAAACAGTTTCTGCAGATGGTCAAGGTGTTCCTCCTCAGTTTGGGACCTTGCAATCATGTCATCGACATACACTTCTATCTCATGATGGATCATATCATGAAATAAAGCAACCATGGCACGTTGTTGCCCCAGCATTTTTCAATCCAAAAGGCATGACCTTGTAGCAAAGGTGCCCCACTGAGTAACAAAGGTAGTCTTTTCCATATCTTCAGGAGCCATCTTGATCTGATTATACCCTGAAAAACCATCCATGAAAGAGAACACCTTGTGCTGAGCAGTATTGTCAACCAGGACGTCAATATGAGGTAGGGGAAGTCATCCTTGGGGCTTGCCCTGTTCAGATCCCTGTAGTCAACGCACATTCTGACCTTACCATCTTTCTTTGGTACCGGCACCACGTTGGCAACCCACTGAGGGTAAGAAGTCACTGCTAGAAACCCGGCATCGAATTGCTTCATAACCTCAGCTTTGATCTTCTCGGACATCTCTGGACGCATACGGTGGACCTTTTGCTTAACTGGAGGGCAGTCTTCCTTGGTAGGAAAGTGATGGACCACAATGTCGGTATCCAACCCAGGCATGTCTTTGTATGACCATGCGAAGATCTCCACATAATCATGTAACATCTGAGTCAACCGTTGCTTCACGCTGAGCTCCAGATTGGCACCAATCTTAACCTCCTTTCTATCTGTCTCAGTACCCAGGTTTATCGTTTCCACCGGCTCTTCATGTGGCTGAATTGCCCTCTCTTCCTGGAGTAACAGTCTTGCAAGCTCGCCAGGAACTTCACAATCATCTTCACCTTCGTCTTCGGCTAAGTTGATCGGATTTTCGAAGTCATAACTGGCAGTAGCAGAGTCGTTACCAGTGAGATCCAGAGTGGATTGAAACCTGTATGGGTGAGTGTGTGTAAATATAGTTGTTTTTCAATATATAAAGAAAGAAAGAAGGAAAGAGAGCACAAGATTTGAAATGCGAAAAAACGTCCAGGGTCTTTATTCATGATATATGGAAATGACAACTAATATGCCATCACAAATGAAGCCAACGGTGCCCCGGGTAAGACACCGGGCCATAAAGTTTCAGTTTATTGTTTATTACAAATAACAAAACAAAGGAATTCATTACTGCGTAACAAAAGTAACAGGTGTATGATCTTTTGCGGTCCAATTGTTCAATCCACCGTCAGTCGTCGGGTAGATCCAGCTATCGAACTCTGATTCTTCCACTTCATATTCATCCCCAATAGCATTCACTCCTGGATTGGTGATGAGCACAGGAGGTCTTCTGATCCTAGCTTCGCGCACAGCCCTCTGAGCCTCTGCAGTAAAACCCAGCCCAAACTTGTCAGTTTTAGGAGTAAAATCAGGGAGCCTGCCCCAGTTAGCACATTCACCTTTCTCGATTACAGCCCGGGCGTCCTTCAAGGAAGCCATCTTCAAAGGAAATTCTTCTTCAATTACCGTCTCAGCTGACGCCAATGTTGGAGGTACCTCTTCAAAATGTTGAGAGGGGGTTTCAATAAACTCCCCGTCCATCTCAATATACTGGAAGGAATTCAAATGACTAACCATATACTCCTCCTCTCCCTGCACAGTAACAATCTTCCCTCTGACAGGGTACTTGAGCTTCTGGTGTAGAGTGGAGGTCACAGCCCCAGCTTTGTGAATCTAAGGTCGACCCAACAAACAGGAATAAGATGGACGAATGTCCATCACATAGAACGTTGAGTCAAATACTTGAGAACCCACACGAATAGGAATGTCCACTTCACCATGCGCCATCCTCTTCGACCCGTCAAAGGCTCGGACAATGATGTTACTAGGTTTCAATTCCAGGCCCTCACAATCCAACCGGTCTAAGGCCTTCTTGGGCAACACATTCAGGGAAGAACCGGTGTCCACCAACACGTGACCAAGAGTAGTGCCCCTACATTCTATGGAGACATGCAGGGCATCATTGTGGTTCTTTCCCTTGGCGGTAAGGTCAGCATCCGAGAAACCCAAACCATTGTCAGCTGTCAAATTGGCCACACAGTCAGTGAATTGATCTGCAGAGGTCTCTTGTGGCACATGGGCCGTCTTCAGAAATGAAATCAGGGCCTTGGCATGGGCCTCTGAGCACAGCAGCAATGAGAGCATAGAGATCTTGGAGGGGGTATGCCCCAGCTGTTCAACGACATTGAAGTCACTCTTCTTGATTATCTTAAGAATTTCCTCCATCTCTTGCTGGGAGGCTTCAACATTCACAGACTTTGGCGCCTCCATCCGGGCAGGCTCATCATCAATCCCTTTGCCCCGAGTATTAGATGACTCGGCAGCAGGGGAAGCAACTTGATTAGAAGTGGAAACAGGTGTACTTGCAGGCGTAATTATGAGAGGTCTTCGGATAACTGGTGGCGCAATGTCAGGCGAGAAGAGCCTGCCACTGCGGGTAACTTTAGCTGGACCGGTGATATTGCTAATGCTGGTACCGGTGTTGAACTCCTGCTTTATTCCAAGCACATATACATCTGCCCCATGGTGCCATCGGACAGCCTTATCAGATTCATAGGGGAGGGGCCCCGGAACAGTAATAATAATGGGTGCAACAGTCATGATTTTAACTGGCTTCCTCGGGGGAGCCTTGATTGGATTGTTGAAAATTGTAACAACAGATACTTCTTCAGCGAGAACACAAGGAACAGCGGTCTTCTTGAACAGAATCTCTTTGATGTCCATCAGGCTTTGGATGCCTAACTTCAGCAACAGACAACCAGTAAGTGAAACAGCACACAAAAGGCAACCCTCGCTACAACCCGGAAATAAACTGGCTAGCAACAGGTTCCTCTTAACAGTCAACAGAGGAGTAGCTACATCATTCACAGAAACTGCATACAAGTCTTCATCAACAGCATTTACTCCATGCTGGGGCATAGGAGCAGTCACAACATTTGGCCTCTCAGGCGCCTCAAATTGTATTTCCTTCGCATCAATAAGGTCTTGAACCTTATTCCTTAGGGCCCAGCAATCATCAATAGAATGCCCCGGGCTGTCGGAGTGATAAGCACAGCGGGCATTTGGATTATATTTAGGAGATGCAGTGTTCACGACCTTCGGAGCCTCTCTGACGGTCACCAAGTTGGTTGATAGCAGCTGCGGCAAGATTTGTGACAAGGTCATACTCAGCCGAGTGAATTCTCTTTTGGGTCTCTCACCCCTTGGTTGATTAGCTTGCCGAGGAGCGGCAGCAGGCTTTGCAATCACCACCGCGTTGACAGATTGGCGGCGCTCTAGTTTATCTTGCCTTCTAGGCCCATACACAGCACTTGCCTCTTTCTTAAAAGGTTTCTTCTCAGCACTTGAGGACGCACCTTTCTGAATCTTACCTGATTTCATGCCAGCCTCTATCCTTTCCCCAGTTAGAATAAGGTCTGTGAACCCTGCAGATGAATTACCAATGAGATGATTAAAGAACGGCCCGGATATGGTCCCCAAGAACATGTCTACCAATTCACGGTCTGTTAACGGAGGTTGCACCCTGCCAGCCAGGTCCCTCCACTTCTGCGCATATTCTTTAAAACCTTCTCCCGATCCTAACGACATACCCTGGAGTTGGGTACGTGTAGGAGCGAGGTCGGCATTATATTGATACTGCTTGTAAAAAGCAATAGCCAACTCCTCCCAGTTACAAACCTTGGTTCCATCCAGCTGATAGAACCATTCGAGATGAGTCCCTGAAAGACTCTCCTGGAAGAAGTGGATCCACAAGTTCTTGTCCACAGTATACGGCTGAATCTTCCGCACATAAGATCTGAGGTGCAGCTTAGAGCAGGACGCCCCGTCATACTTTACGAAAGATGGTGCTTTAAACTTGTGCGGGATGACCACACCAGAAGATAAACCCAAGTCTCCGAAATCCAACCCAGGCACTTGTTGAATTTCCATGGCATTCAGCCGGTCTTCCAACTGCTTGTATCTGTCTTCAGCTGGAGGATATTGTTCCTCATTAAAATCAGTCTCGTTGTCAGAGACCACCGGACTTAGAGCCCTTCCCCCCTGGGGACTGTCTTTGCCTACAGAAGAACCAGCTTCCTCATTCTGCAGTGTGTTACCGAATCTCCGGCCCGTGTTGAATAGAACAGTTTTCTTCTTCTTCTTCTTCTTAACCAGCAGAGCCTTCAGTTCCTCTTGACCTTGAGCCAAACCCATGATCAGCTCCTGAAATTGGGCATTCTGAGCCTGAAGGGCCTTGATAGATTGCTCGGTAGATGATTCAGGGTTCATGATGCTGAAATAAACAGCGAAGAACAGTAAGCAACCTGAAAAGAAGAGTACCTGCTATGCACATGATGAATGGAATGCGTATGATTTATGTTTTCAAAGAAAATCGGGAACCAACTTTGTAAACAAAAAGGAACACACTTCATTAGATTCAACTTTGAAATTTAAATGGTTCAACAGATTGCCCTTAGGCGTTACATAAAAAATGGAAATACTGAAAAGGGAAATAAAACTGTAAAAGAACATCCAAAGCTCATCATTGATCCCAGGGTCTCCTCTTCTCAGTACGGATGTAGTCATTCAGAGCTCGCTCATTCTCCAACTGCTTTGTCAGCTTCTGGATCTTCAACTCCTGCTCGTTGAACTTTTCCCGATAAGAATCCCGTTCTTCTCGCAGTTGCGCCCAAGACCTCTTTAATGTCTCATAATCAGTAGGTATCTGAGGAGGAAGGACAGTTGGAGGAGCCCCATCTTTATCAGGATACTCAAGAATGACGGGTCTGACAGCTTCATATGGCATACCTAACTTCTGAGCACGGATGCGGACCCATTTGTAGTAGGCTTCCATAGGTAGAGAAGTCTTTGGTCCCAACTCTTGTGGGTCAGCTTTATGAATTTTGTCCCAAGCTTTGATGAACCTACGACGCAGCTCGTCACTATCCACCTGAAACTCAAAACTGATGTGAGGTACCAACATCTCATGAGGCCCTGCTCTTCTGGCTCTTCCAAACTGACGGAGATCTAGACATGGATTAGAACAGATTCCTCCTTGGGTACCAATTAAAGGAACATTAGGGTATTCTCCACAACGATCAATAACAGCTACCTCATCCAAACCTCTGAGAGTCCAAATGATGTCCTTATTAGTGAGAGACATTAACCTATGAGCCCAACCTCTTCCTTCTTGGTTCTTTAGCACGAACTTGGGGAGGTGCGAAATAAACCACCTCACCAACAAAGGGATGCAACACCACAGAGTTCCTCGTCTTCGGGCAGTACGAGCATAAAGTTGTTGCAGAATATCACCCAAGAGAGTGGGCACAGGATTCCGAGACATGAAGATCCTTATGGCAGTGACGTTAATGAAGTTATCAGCATTAGGGAACAAGACTAAACCATATATTAAGAGAGCCAGGATGTCTTCGTACGCCCTAAAGTCCAGGTCATTCCAGAAACTGTTAGCCTTACCAACCAAGAACTTGGCCAAGAAACCCTTAACTCTGCTTCTAGTCACCCAGTTGTCCATTACTTCTTGGTGGGTCAAGGGAAGAGCTGCAGCAACCTCCTCAAGCCTAAGAGTCTTTTCCCAACCAGTGTAGGGAGTCTGATCCAAGATAGGGATACCAAGCAAATCAGAGAACTCTTCCAGGGTAGGGACCAGCCGGAAGTCTTGAAAAGTGAAGCACTGGTACAGAGGGTCATAGAACTGGATCAGGACACTCATCAGTTGTTGGTCCCACTTTGCCGTGACTAAACTGAGAAGAGAACCATGCCTCTGGATGAAAGAAGTGGTATTTGGAATTCTGCTAACCAACTCTTCAAGTAACTCAGGTGGGTGAACAAAGTTGAACCGGATAGTATTCCTTCGCATAGGCATCATGATGTGCTACAAAACAGAGCAAAGGTGAAACCCTCTTGTCTTTGAAATGGTCGGTCCTTATGCAGGATGCATGCAATGTTCATGATGGCATGATGTTATGATAAAGCACACCACAAATATTTACAAAGGCAAACATGATAAGGCACACAAGTCACACAAGACAAGCCCTTAGAGTTTAGGCCAGCATGGGGTCTAGGTATTACCCTCTTTCAGTTTGTTGGTTCAGACCTGTCCTATCAGAAGTAACCGGGTTCTAGAGGATCCCAATATCACTGACTACCCTCAATCGGTCATAACTCCAGCATCGCAATCTTTTCTTGCGGCCAGAACCATCACGAGAGTTTAGCCTCAATGGGCGTAGCATACTGCTACTGTTCTATTGGCCAAGTTGGGTCATTTAAGGTTCTAAGGTCGGTTGGTGCTTAATGACTCCTCAGAAGACCCATATTCTCCTCGTTGCGACACAAGGGATATCGGTACAGACCAAGGTGCCACACCAATGTAGCCACTGCTTCACCCATGTCGGTCTACGCCGGACAGGTCCCTCACAGCTTATGCTACCTAACAGGGTATCCCCAGATCCGGGTTAGGATCTATGTAACTCCGATGCAACCCACAATTTAAAGCAAACAAACACAGCAATTGAAAACACAAGTCTGAGCTATCCTAAGGTACACCTCTCTTTGAGTAGTTCCCCAGCAGAGTCGCCAGTTCTGTGATCGGTGGATCTGGAACTGACTGTTTAACACTGGATCGCGAAATGTCGCGGAAGCAAGAGTCGCCACCGTCTTTTATTTTCTCCAACATGGACAGGACAAAAGCACAGCAAAATTCCTTATGAGATAGTTTCTCGGTTCGGGAGGTAGATTTATAGAAAGGGAAGGTGTTAGCACCCTTTCTATCCGTGGTTATCCACGGGCTCTTAGATACTTGCTCATTGTGTTTTCAAAAGTGTTTGTTTGCTTTTCAATTGTGAGTGAGTTTGAAAAAGTTTCTTTGAAAGTTTCAGATCGACTCTTGTATCAGTCCTCAAGAGTGTTTGAAAAGTTGTTTTGAAAGCTTTTTGAAAAGTGTCGGTGTGAAAAGAGTTTTTGATTTGTTTTGAATTAGAGCAAGTATCTACGAGTCATCTTCCTACCCTAAGGAATTAGGCTGTGTAAATGTCCTTAAGGTAGTGCCATCCCATCATTGAGAGGTGGGTAGCACCACCGTTGGAGGTGTTCGGGTCAATTCGATTGTAGGGACAGTGTGGGCACCAGAGCAACAGTAGGACACCTTAGAAGCTACCCATATGCCATAGATCATGGACATAAGGACTTACTAAAACGTCCTATACTCGACGACCACGTTTCGAGGGGCAAGGCAACAGTGAGGCGTACCCTAAGAGTGGTGTGTGAATTTGTGTATCGTTTTCAGTTATGTTTTATCTTGTCATGCATTTGGTGATCTACGCTTTGATTTTATTTGGGCCATTCATTCTTTCATGCAAAATTTAGCAGTTAAGGGGTGCGGAAATTAAAGTATGGAAAATAAAGTCCTACGCTATTACAAGGCGCGGGTCTAGAATTTTTTTTATTAATAACCAAGTATTAAAAAAATATTTCGCAAATAACAGGGTTTCGGAAAAAATTACGCAAATAACCATGTTTGAGATGGCTCCATAAAGGAGGAGCCATCTCATTTGGCGCATCCTCCTATTTTTATAAGGGAGGCGCCATCTCATTTGGCGCCTAAGGGCAAATGGCAAGCCCTAAGCCAAATGAGATGGCGCCTATGTGGAAAAGTAGGTCAAAAAAAAAATTTTTTTTTTCCTTTCCTGTGCGTTGCGTATTAGACAGAGATAACCAAAATTGATTTTTTATTTGAAAAAAAATAATTACATTCAACTGTTTTACATTTAAATAACAGTAAAAAAATAGATACAAAAAATACTGAAAAAAAAAAGATACATCAATGATCCCCAGGAACCCGGTAATGACCCCCAGTTCCGCATCCCCGTCCTCGCCTTTCTCTTGCTGGGTGCCGTCTCGTTTCCTGTTGCGGCAAGGTCGATGGCCCAGCGAAGTCAATGCGATCCGAATCCATAAAATCAGTAAGATCTCCGTATCTCGAAGATCCGCTCTGGTACAGTCGGTTACCCATGCCCTCGAAGTTTGGTCGTGTTGGCGGTGGGTGGGGTTCCATGGTTGGTCGGTAGCATTGGTCGTCTGAGTATGGGGGGTAGAAAGGAAATGGATCTTGGGGTGTTTGGTACTGTGGATGTTGGGTTGTTTGGTGATATGGTGGTTGATGGTAGGTTTGGTCGGGTTGGTCGTAATCGTCTGACATTCCCATATCAGGGCTAAGGCTGGATGTTGAGGGCCCCATATTGGGATATGTGGAAGACTGAAATTGGGTATGGGGTATGTGGGTTTGCTGGTATTGAGGTTGGTATTGTGGTTGGGTTTGAGGCATATCTGGGTATTGGTAGTTTGGCGGTGACTGTGGTTGGTAGTACGGCATTTGGTTGTAGTTGTGTTGTGGTGGGGAATGTGGTTGTGTGTTTGTTGGTCTGTTTCTTCTTGGGGGTGGGTTTGAGGTTGAAGGATTTTGGGTTTGTTGGTGGGGAATCGAGGGTTGTGCCCATTGTGTGCGTGGGTCAACCAAGTACCTCGGATGAGACACGTGCATATCTGGGTTACTAACCGACCTGTACCACGACATATATTGATCGGTGTGTCGCATGTTACCTTGAGTAAGGAAAACAGGGGATTGCAAGATGTAGCGGTGACGCCTTTGCCACATTTTACACCATTCTGGAGCAAAGTCTTTCCAGTTGGTTAGATTCCACTGGGCGTCGACCCTTTTTAGATGCCAGGGGGACAAATCTGTTGGGTCACTTGGTATCTCTTGGATCATTCCGAACTGCATCTTCACGCGGTCGCTGTGGTGCATCTCCACAATGTTGAACCGAATGAGTGCAGTCTTTGCAGTCCAAGTTGCTGCATCCTCTGGATTTGGAGAATGGTCCAAACCCAAATATGGTCTCCAGACGAACTGCGATAAAATTTAAATCAGGTAAGCGCAAAAGTAATGTATAAATAAATAAAATGACCAAAAGTTAAAAGCTACGACTTACGTCATCTGGGCCTAGGTGATCCAACAGATTCCGGTAGAGTGCGACATTGAATCTGGGATTCTTGCCGTAATCCATACCCCTCACGCAGTACCTATAGGAAATGAGAAACATGTTATTTTTAGCATATATTTTGGAAAGAGAAGAATAATTATAAATGCTATAACTTAATGACTTACTTTGTTGCGTAAGGGAAAGAAAGTGTGGAAAGAAAGTGTGGTTTATGCCGTCAGGTCGGACACAATCGCAAAAACTGTCCGAATCGGGCGTCTGGCTCGACCACATAAATTTTGTAATACAATAAATCTTTTCAATATTTGTGTTGTAAACATTATGGGTTTTCCGTTAATAAAACTGTTCACACAATTTAAGAAATTCAATATAGGAAATTACATTAGGGTTTTCGCGTACAACAATGATTAACGATAATCAATCTAGGAAATTAAATTAGGGTTTTCGCGTACAACAATGATTAACGATAATCAATCTAGGAAATTACAACTGTTAACACAATTTCATCTGACCCATGCATCATCAGCATTACATCACTGTCTGTTTTGACTTCCTCCAACCACACATTAGGTCTTCCTGTCGCATGCGAGGTTGTTGTTCGTTTTCGCTGGATCCTTCGAATTTTTTCCCCCTCGGCGATGTCTCCATCTAGCCACCGCATCAACTCCCGCTTCAGACGCTCCATGGAGTGAATGTGCCAGAATTTCATTTTCATCGCGGGTTTATGGAGCCATCTCAAACATGGTTATTTGCGTAATTTTTTCCGAAACCCGGTTATTTGCGAAATATTTTTTTAATACTTGGTTATTAATAAAAAAAATTCGCGGGTCTATACATCGCCAAATTAACAAAGACTCGTTTTTTAATAAAATGCAGAAAGTAAATCAATTTCCTAATTACTATTACAAGGCTTTGAGCAATTACATAATATTTAAAAGAAACATAAGAATAAATGCGCGAAAAGAACTTAGAATCGAGTGTTCGAGGGCGTTGGACCCTTTAAAGAAATTAAATGAAATTAAAGATTAATTAATGATCAAATAAAGAAAAGAAGTTATTTTTTTATGGTTTTTGGTATTTATGAAATAAAGAAAACTTAAAGTTTAAAAGAAACCCTAATTCTAAATATTTTTATTTATTAAAGAAAGAGATTAAAGTTTTAACCTAATTTACCCTAATTAATTAATGACATGTTTATTTACAAAATAATTAATAGTTAGTGATAATAATAAGAAGAGGAAATTATTTAAGAAAAGAATAAAAATGCTAAAAACCTAATTTCTACATATTTTAGTTATTTAAGAAAAGATTAAAATAAAACCTAATTTTACTAAATTGATTATTAAAAGATTTATTTACAAAAATTGGTGAATTAAATGTTAATAACAATAAAACATTTTTTGATTTTTTTCTGCATTTTGTATTATGAAATTTAATTTTGTGAATTAAATAAAACAAAAAAAGCAATTAAAATAAAAAGAAGAAAAGAAAAAGAAATTAGAAAATATGATGCAAACCATGGGGGTGTCTGACCCAATCTGGGAGGTTTATTGAAGCAAATAGGCCCATTGAATCAGGCCCATTTTGACTTTTCCAGCGCTTGCATGCAGAGTGTTTGACCAGTGCGTATGGTAGACAGCACATTCTGGCCTTTGGATTGACCTTCAGGGACACTTGGCTGGCTTGGACATGGGGTTGCATGATGAACCCTGGGAGAGGCGCTACACTGGAACATGCTAATGAAAAAATTATGAAATACATAAGGGGACCTGGGAATCGAACCCAGGTCCCAATACCTGCATGCCACTTCAATTGCCAACTGAACCAACGCGCGTATCTGTTATTTGGATAACTAAGAAATATAATATGCAAAAGCGTTCGTTAGTGGTGTACACAATAAAATACGCGCCATTATTTGAATACTCCAACCGCGTCTGGACACATCAGCGTCTTCTTCATCTTTTTTCCTGTAAACAAAAGCAAATAGCGGGGGTTTTAAACCCCCACTAAACATGAACGGGAAAAATAGCGATTAGCACATAAGCAATTATAAAAAGGGCGCGACGGGTGGCTTTGCTTCGTTTGGATGTCACGAATCCAATGGTATAGGTTTTAAGGCCTGATTTTACCATATGTGTGAACCCCTAAATTCAAGCTTCTGAAACCCTAAAATGCTTTAATGGCAACTTTGGATACAAGCGTTCTTAGTTCAATCAAATGGCACCAATAGCTTCAGAATGTTCATGTTAGTATAAATCAAGCATTAAAAGTCATGAATCATGCATGGAATTCAAAATATGATTATGAATAATTTGGAAAAGAAAGCAGTTATGTTCTACCGATTCTCTGCACGTGGAGGTTTGGTTTCGATTGGAATCGTTTCCTGGATGTGTCAGGAGTGTATTGGAATGGTTTTTTGGCTTTGAAACGTGCAGTAGCTATGAAAACAGTTTCAAGGTTTTTTGTGAAAAAATGCAAGTTTTTTATTGATTCTCTGCGCAGCTTCTTGTGTCTAATGGAATCGGTTTCACTTGTGCACATGTATATGAATAGAATTAGGTTAACAACCAGCCCAAAATCCATTGATTTAATGCTTTTGAATATTTGATTTTCCATATCCTTTCCAATCTTTTTTTCATGCCAATTATGGAAGATTGTGTTCCCTTGAGGTAGTACACGAGATATTTGGTTCATAAATGGAAGAATATGCTGCACAAAAAGATTCAAAACCTTTGTTTAGTATTTTTTTCATAATTAATTTTAATTAAATGAATTAATAGGATTAAAAATTCAATTAATTAATGAAAAATAAGAAAATAACTCCCTTTTAGCTTAATGGGTCGTGCATAGCTTTTGGGTGATGATTCATGGAAGAAATTGAGGCCCATTAGCATTTTTGAGGCATTTGAAGCAAAGCTGACTTTTCAAAATTCCCAAAAATTTCCCAACTTCTACAAGGCATATCTTGCTCAATTTTTAAGCTTTGATAATGTTCTTGGACATTTTGGAAAGGTCTTGAAGTCCTCTAACCAATGCCTTTGGTCCCATGTCATTTTGATTTACCAATATCAAGTTATGGTCTTTGACGTAAAGTGTCTTTTTGTTGACTTTTGAAAATGACCTATAATGTTGAGATTGATAACTTTTTGTGAGAGCATTTCTTGGACTTGAAGTGTGAAGATGAGTTGTAGGAAATGTCATTCTCTTCAAAATGAGCTTTAGATGGAATTTTTCTGATAAACCATGTGGAAGTTATGCCCTGGTCAATTTGCAGTTGACTTTTCCAACTGTCCAAAAATAGAAACTTTTGCATCTTGAGACTTTTTGAGCCATGCTTTGAGAATCATGATCAAGAATTGATCAAATGATGTTTGTGGCTTCAAAATAAGATGTTGTCAAAAAATTTGGACTTTTGATTGTCAAATGACCATTTTGCCCCTGCAGTTGACTGTGAAGCAATTAGGGTTTTTGACTGTGCAATTTGATGCTGTGAGTCTTGAAACTTGGCATATGGATGTTTTTTATGTAGGCATGTGGGACTTGTTTGGACCCTTGGAAACTTCAATTTCTTTTCCATAACCAAAACCCTAATTTTTGACTGTTAGGAGGCAATTGGAATGTGCAACCCTTGGGAGATTTTGAAGCATGATCTTGGCAAATCTTGAAGAATATGGGAGGGCAAATTTTGGGGTACAACAGAGGTCTAGGAAAAAGTTAAAGATTAAAACGTATGACTATGTCCCGTGGGATCTTTATAGCCAACCTTATTACCAAAGTCCAAAATTTAAATGGTCTAAGATCAATCCAATCAACTTCTTTCAACAGCAAGGGATGATGTTCAAGGACATATGGGTAATGTTGGGGTTGTAACACAGTGATATCACTTTCACATGGCTATTATTTTTGTTTTCACTTTGTATTGTTTCCATTCTTTTGACGATTTCCTCTTACTAGGATCTCGGTCTCTTTGTACAAAATGCCTATTCATGGGCAAAACATTAATACAAATATACTTTAAAGTGCAAACTTTCTGTTTTTTTGTTTTGAGTGCAAAAGTGTCCAATGACTAAAATTGAATGAGCATATGCATATGAACATGATTAAACTTTTAACAAATGCATGTTTAAAAACAGTGACATGCATCTCCTTAAATGCATTCGAGATATCCCCACAAAGTTATTTCAATAACATTATCCCCATAAATTTGGAATCATAAAATCCCCTGCCAGAGTTTCAATCTCCGGAATATCCTCTCCCCACTTGAGTTTGGTCTTAAAAGGAAGCCTTATGGAATTTTTCCTAAAGAGACATCTCCCCGGTAGTTCGTCAAATATCCTCTTCAACAGTGTTTATTTCTCCAATAAACTACAGATTCACCAACTTGAGTTTGCCTATCATACTATTACAAATTAAGGGACCGCAACTCCTAATCTCCAGTGGAATTCTCCTCAACACAACAGGAATCCCCGGTGGAAGCATCATGTCCCGCATCTATCAAGGATATGCTTCAACAACATTTTCACATTCATACATCATATAACATACATAACATATACATACAACATAATCTCATTTATTTTGATAACATCATTAAACCATGCATACATTTGCATGTAGCTAACCCCTTTTTCCTTGTAGAAAAATCGTCGATCAAAAGACCTCTTCAGGACCAGAATTGAGTCTCCCAGTTAAAGACAGGCAAGCCATCTAGTTTCAGTATGAATCGACCAAAGATTCATGCTAATGTTTAATCCAGTTTCTACCATCATCTCTCCAAATGGAATCTATAATCCCATTCCCAAACCAATACATCACCGAGTGCAAATTTTTGGGCACTTTAGTGTTCAATCATCTTTCACCTTCAAGTCACGATAGGCGGATCCGCCAATCTAACTCTTCAGGTTCAAGAAGATTGAACAGGGAAAGCTATTGTACCACAAAATTTTCCCTCTTAATTTTCAATAATTCTCTCACAAGACCTCCATTAGTTCAACACTGCACAAGGTTTGACCAGCTCAAGACACCTCTTTGAGCACTGATGACTCAAAATTAGGTTTTAAGTTTATACAAGGACAATTGGACTTTTAATGCTTCATATGACTTTCATGGATCATTTAGGACTCTCAATATTGCTCATGTCAAGTTTCAAGCTTTGATTCACATTTTTGCTCAGTCAATTGATCAGTTGACCTAAAATCAACTATATTGGGAGAAAAGTCAATTGTGATCAATTTACAGTCAAACTTCACAATGGTTGATCCAAATCAACATTATGAACTCATATATGTCAATTGATCAATTATGGATGACAATTCCTCAAGAAATATGATCAGATCACCAAAAGGGAAAAATGGTTGACTGAAGAGGCTTAATTTTTTATTGTTGACCAAATGCATGACTTGTTGGTTTGAGACATGATATCAAGAATCAAAATGCATAATTTTTACCTAATGGCATGGTTCAAAACATTTCTTATGATCAATTGATTGATAGTTAAAATTTGGTCAATTGATGAAAAAGTCAATTGTACACTGAAAAGTCAAACTTTGACTTTTTGATCAAAATCAAGTTTCAAAAATCATATTTCATAAATACATGTAAATTATGAAGATTGTTCATCAAGAAATCAAAATTCAAGATTACTTTTAAAAAGTCAAAGTTCTAAACACTTAGAAATTTTTCTAACTGTTAATAAAAAAACATGATAATTTCATAACTTTGTGCCAAATTTCCACTATAATGCAAGATGATTCAAAAAAAATTTCAACATGAAAGTTGTAGATCTCAGTGAGATCTAAAACTTTTTAGGACAGGATAAGTTCTAAAAATTCTTGGATCTCAAGTTATTAATTTATGAAGACATGTGCATGAAACTAAAACTACAGTGAAATTTTGAGCATTTTAAGTCAGGATTTTGACCTAACTTCTTGGCCAAGTATCACATAGTTCCAATTGGAGGTTGCAAAAGTGATTCAAACAAGAATTGTAGAGCATGTTACATGCTTTCTAAAAAGTCAAATAACTCATTGAGATCATGTTTTATCTAAGATAATTGAAACCATGAAGTCAGGGTTTCATTCTTGTTTTGTAAGGCAAATTTTGTGATGAACAATTATCCAATCTTCAAGCATGCTGTACAAATATCACTTTGAAGGTCTCAAACTTGTGTTTCACTCCATAATTAATGTTTTACACAACTAATTAGGCCCTTATCCAAGTTCTTGAAGCTTTGTCCAAATTGATTTTCCATTTATGGCACAAAGTTACCATTTCCATTTTGATAAAGCATTTCTTTTGCAATTGTCAACTTCTTGAGCATCTCAATTGTTTTCTCTTCACACAAGAAAAGTCAAAGCTAAAAGAAACATGTCTAAGGCCTCTACCAATTCAAACCGTGCTTGTACAACACTTTGAGACTTGTCTTCTCAGTTTTCATCAAAAGCAAGTTATAGAGCCAAAAGGCTAGAACTCAGAAACCTTGAGTGCAATTGATCTCTAACATATTCGATACATATACACAAGTCTATTGCAGCATAAGAAACGAGCTGAATCACCCTAAAATAGTCCCAAGCACTCTGCAACTCAAAATCGGCCACAACTTGACAGTTTTGAGTTTCATATAGCCATCTCCAAATCCACTCGTGCGTATTGAGTTTTAACCATCCAAACACTTTACATACTTCATATACAAGTGATCCAAGGCCCTGTTTCCTGACGGTAATCATTCCATCATCATCCACCATTTTCAAAACTGAAGCTTATAACTTGACTTGAGTTGGGAGTTTCAGTTATCCTCAAGGCCAAGTAGGAGTTGGAATACACTCAAGGAGGTCCAGGAAAGCTAAAGAGATCATCAGGCCATCTCAAAAGTTGCTCAAACTCCATGCACGAATCCAACTACAAGGGTAAGTTTTCAAACTTCAATATCTTGATACAAATATCTTTTATGCATACATTTAGAAGTAAAAATGTAGATTTCATTGCCTTGAAGCTAACCATGTCCATAGTTTTCATTTATATTACCTGAGCTTAGAGAATTTTAAGATTGAAATTTCTGAAAAAATTAGGGTTCAGATTAGGGCTAGCAAAATTCTCATTCATCTTTGATTTATAGTTTTAGTGATTTATATTTTTGGAATCGTGATAGAATTTACTACAACTTTCATGTTTGCATTTTCCATTTTTGTTGAGAAATGAATGAGATACAGATGGTCTGGCTGGTGCAAGGTTGAAGGTAAAGTTCAGACCATGAAAGTGTTTTGTAATATATTGTTATGGTTTTGTTTTATAGACCGGATGTATAGCCACCCTAATGGTAAGGCAGCGCGCGTATTATGTTGAGGGCGTGGGTTCGAGCCCCAGCGCTGTCATTTTTCATCTTTCACTAACATTTTCTTTTTTTTTTTTGGTTCCCAACTAGCGCGCTTGGGCCTAGAGATTTTAGGCCTGGGATTTTTGCTGACTTCCCACCCCCCCAGTTTCACTCATAACACGCAGGTCCTTTACCTTTTTTTTTTATTTGCTGATTATACAAAAAAAAACAGGCTTTTGGGCCTACAACAAATAAATTGTTTTTGTTTCTAACATACACTCCCAACCCATTTTACACTCCTGACCTTTTTATTTTATTTTACTTTTTCTATATATTTTTATTAAATAACAAAGACAAAAAATATTTTATTTATCATACTATATGCTTATTTTATTTTTCAAGGAAAAAAACACCAAAACATTTTTATTACATATTTGTTTTATTTTTTTTAATCAATTAATATTTAGACTGGGGTTTAATTTATTTTTATTTAATTTCAAACTAACTTAGAATTTAGGGCTTCTCTTAACTTAATTTATTTTATGCTATTTTAGTTAGTATTAAAATCTTTTCATAAACACACTAAAAAATATTTTCTTTTTTAAATTAAGTTAATTTATTTTTTCTTTTATTAAATCATTTTCTTTTAGTTTATTAGATTAAAACAAAACCTATTTTCTTAATAAATCAAAACTAAAACAAATTTATTTTCTTTTCATTCATGCCTTGTATATTATTTATTTCAATTTTTGTATACTTATCCATTAAATTCAATATGGTTGTAATGGATAAATAGGTTTAATTTTTTGCAATCCCCATTTGTAAATATGTATACCCCATCCTCAAATGATGTAATAGCGTAGAATTTATTTTCCGTAATTTATCGCTTTCATATAAATGCTAGTAATTAGGGTTTGTATAGAAAGATAAAACCAATGCTTAGAAAACCTTGACTCAAGATAAATCAAGCATGAAATACAAAACACTTGCACACTTTGCACCTCTAGAGTTAACTCCATTTGTTGTCTTGAGAAAATGGTCATGATATGCATGTGAGACATCTTAGCAAAAACAATCAAAAACACAAGATCATAGTCCCTCGATGACGCTACGATTGTTGCCTTACAAAAATGATCTTAGTCTCTTAAGAGAAATACTAAGATATCTCGCAATATTGTTATCCATGACTATACGATGATCCACGCCCGTCCCTTTACATCTAAAGATAAGGCTACTTACTAATCAATGGTGAGATAGCAATATCAAAGAAAGAGAGAAATGGACAAAAGACTTTTGAGTAGTTAGAACATTCTTAGTTGCTTGCTCACAATCCATCTTCAAAAACAAACATCTTTTCAAACACACCAAATACTTTCAAAAAACATGAAATATTTTCAAAAAAGTCCAACACTTTGTATGCATTCTTATAGAGACGAGAATCATTATAAAGTTTGCCTAAACGAAGATGCTTTTCAAAAATACTTTTAAAACCCGCCACAAACACATTTCAAACAAAGCAATGTCAAAAATGATTTAGCAAGCAACTAAGAGCCTATAGATAACTATGGATGAAAAGGGGGCTAACACATTCCCTTTTCATAACCTACCCCCCGAACTCAAAAAACATCTCAAAAGTCTTTCCTGTTCTTTTCACCCTTTCCTTATTGGATAAAAGAAAAGTCGGTGGCGACTCTTGCTATCCGCAACAATTACGATAAAACGCAAAACATCAAAGTCAACTCTCCCACCGTATTACAGAATGGATATCACATATAGTAAAAAAGGTAGTGGAAAATAGATCTAGGTAGTTTTGGTATGTGGAGCAAAGACCTATAGATTTATTGATAATGAGTGTATATAAGTTGGAGAGAAGTTAAACGACTAGAAGTAGAGGAATACCTATAAAAATTATAAGAAAGTTTAATATAAAAGATCTTAAGATTAAAGATTTAGATAGATGCATCATCTTGGATATAACATTATGGCCAAGTATATGCATGTAGCTGATTTTGTTTAATGGAATAACTACTAAGAAATATGTGCTATCCACGGGTCCTGTTTGGATTTACATTACACATATACTAAATACTCATTTGTAAAGTTTGAATTCATATTTAAATTGATTAATATTGACATGATTATAAAATATAGATTAATAATATGTACCAACTTTTAAGTATTGATTCGTACTTATAATAAACCGTTCGGATTCACTTTATATGTGTATCAGACCATCATTTTTAAAGTATGAATTTATTCTTCAATTGATTTACATTCAAATAGTTACAAATATAGGCTAATAATATATACTAACTTTTAAGCATTGATTTGTACTTATAATAAATCGTACAATCGATTATCTAACTTCAATTATATAAAACAGCAACAAAAGAAAGATTTAAAAGATGAACATTAAAATAAAGAGTCTACATCTGATAATTCATAAATAAATTCACATCTACCCGTATACAATCTACCACTGTTAAGTCTTCAAAAAAGTATTAAGTCTTGAATGTTAATCTGATTTTGTTAAAAAGATTCTACAAAGTTAGAGATTAAAGACAAAATTCGTTATATATATAATTAGAAAATAGATAATAAAAAACATATTTAATTCTATAATTAAATACATATAATTAAAAATAAATATTTAATATTATTTATTAAAATTAATAATGTAATTTAATCACTTCTCCTCTATTTTGAAAAAGACATTCGCCTCATCTCAATTATATAAAATGGAAGGGGTGTCAATAAAAAACAACAAATGACATGTGTGAGCAATTTCAATAAATTAGGAGCAAGTATTTCATTAGTGTATGTTAGATGAAAAATAAGATAAATTAAATAAAAATAAAAATCTAAAAATTCATAACAAATTTTTTTATTATCACATGGAAACTTTAAACACCTAAGTGATACAAAAATCAATAAAAAATAATGAACAATAGTTTCTCTTCAATAAAAAATTATTTAATAAATTATAAAAACTAATTACAGGGCAGCCATGTAATCATTTCTTATTTAATAAGGTTATAATTGATCTAAATTAAAAATTAAAAACTTGTTCTAACTACAAAAATAAATAGTTGTATATCAAAGTTGTTTTTCAGATTCAAAATCCTTCTCAACACACTCAACGCATCACATCGAGGCCTATAATTCAGATACATCCTATATTGATTCAATTTCCGCTATTATCTCAAAGCTTCATAACAATGAAAAAATCAAATAAATTCTAATCAGTTATTATTTTAATTCGTGATTAGATTAAACATAGGATAGAAGAGTATTTTGACAGAACTTCAATAGCATTTTGACACTAAAAGAGTATAGAAGAGAATATTTATCAATTATGTCTATTGGCTTTGTTCCTTAATTATAAGGAGTGTATTTTTATTTGAGAGACACCTTAGTGAGAGACACACCACTTGTCAAATGGGTGTTCTCACTTATAAAGTGTTCAATCTTCTCTTTTATAATCAATGTGGGACTTCTTCCTCATACTTGATTACGTTAATTTGAAATAAGAAAAATAAGATTATCATTATAGTTTTCCTTAGTTCAGGACATGGATGTTAAAATATTTGTCAACATAATTTTATATCTTTGAGAAGATATATAGTCTTAATAAGCTTTGTTAGTGGTATTAAAGCATTGTAATCGATATGTTGAGGGTGGGGAAAGTGAGAGACATTGTCAGACTATAATGACATTTATAGGAGCATGCTCTATATTTGTCGACTCTGTGTTCCTTTATCAAAGGTTGAAAATAAAAGAATACAAATAAAAGCCTGTTGATGTTAGACTAAAGGTCTATAATTAATTTAAATCATTAATTGCCTCATTTTGGCGATGAACTTTGTGAATTGAACCCCCAATATAGAACATTTTAAAAATGGCTCAAGAGGAAATTTTGCAGAAAATGCTCCTTCACCGTTAGGCAAATACTATGCTTCAAACAATATTGGACCTTTTATTAGAACTGTCTGCATAAAAACATTCTCATCAATAATTTATTCCTATGAATATCGAGATATGTCTAACAATCAATACTACCTAAAGAGTGTAACAACTCATTGAATAATTTGGTCTAGCCTTTCCAAACAGACACTGAAGAATTTTTTTTTCAAGGGAATATCAAACTTTTACATTACTGTCATGATGAGTATCTCTAATCAACAATGTGAATCAAAAGCATCTCAAGAGGAAACACATACCATATGCATTAAGCTAAAAAACACTCAAAAGAGATTGATGCTGAAAGTTTCCAAGATACTTATTGAGCCAAGTTTTATAGACAAAAAATTAATATTATCGAACATAAATTATAAAACCTAAGATACTTATGAGAAGAATAGTTGGTTCAGTTGAAGATGTCATCTTCACATTCTCAAGATCATATAGCCTATGTGTAGCAACACTTGGATGAGCCTTAACCTGTTATTACATAATCCCATATATGAAGATCTAACAAAAAGTTTATCCCACAATTTGATCTGAAGATGATCTCCTGCAAGTATACATCTTGTACTCTAAAACAATGAATTCCACTTACTTAATTCATTATAATCAAAGTGACATTTGAAATAATGATTAGAAAACTGTGTATTTTAAATTTTAATTCTGAATCAAGTACAGGTTTAATATTAGTCCGTTAGTTTTGCCATTTCAAAACAATTTCTCTTTCAGACATTATTGGTGGAATGAAAGATGTTGTTGAGATTGTGATTATTAGTGGTCATAGTTATAGTAATAGATGATGGCAGCAATAAAACATAACCTAACAAAGGCATGCAATCAAGAGAAGATAAAAATAAAGTCTAAATGCAACCGTGTAATGAATATCATAGAATGTAGTGTTTAGGCATCAACGTTATCTTTAGAGAGGAATCCAACATGCTATCTCAAGTGCTTGAGTAGCTTCGTCGATAATCACCAAATAAAATGAATTGCAGTAAAGTTTCTTAGTGAAAGCCCTAATCAGAGTAGTTAATATTACATCTGCAATTTTAATCACGTCTGTAACAACAAGCTACTGCCTTTTTCGAATCTCGCAGTAGCGTTTGGTTGTCCGTCAATCTGAAAGAAATTCTTTCTTTTTTTAGGGTTTAACGGTCAAACAAATTTGAGATGGAGACATTCAATTTCTTTCTCAGCTTCATCTTCTGCAAATCATCAAAGCTTGTTAATGAAAAAGAATTTTAAACACAGATGTAGAGTTTCTAAAAAACTATGAACAAACACAAAAATGAAATCGCAGCATCTGCTATTAACGTTTAGCAGAGCTCAAAACAAAAATGACTACAACGTTGTATGTGACGACGACAGTAAAAGGTGATTCATGCATGATGGTGGTTTGTAGTGCATGGATATCTAAATGCGGTTATGATTTCTGGAAAATGGTGAAAAAAATAATTGATGATTATAGTGTTTAATAGATAAAAAATGGAGAATCTTGTTTAGATATGAATGGAGTGTTGGAACAAAGGATTCAAGAAAGATGATTTTGTTAAAAGAAGAAGAAGAGAAGATAAAGAAAATTGTGAGTTAGTTAAGTGTAACTAACTCTCTAACTGAATGTATATTATTGTTCCATTGATTACAAACATAATGACCCTTTATATAGGCAAATTTCTCAGGCCCAAATACATGCTAAAAGCCCAAATAACTACATAACAAGACTTCTCATCCCAATGTCTTTCTTTAACTCTTCGAACCTTACTTTCTTCAAATGTTTGGTGAATACGTCAGCTAGTTGAACTTCTGTCTTGCAATGTTTTATTTCAAGCTTCCATTTATTGACTTGATCCCTCAGAAAACGGTACCTTCTTTCGATGTGCTTACTTCGACCATGACACACTAGGTGATTCACAAGGTTTATAGCTGACTTGTTATCAACAAACAGCTTCATATTTGAATTCATTATTCTGAGTTCCTCAAGTAGCATTTCTATACATGTTATTTGGTATGCAGCAGATGATGCAGCCACATATTCTACTTCGCATGATGACAAAGCCACACTGCTTTGCTTCCTCGAACTCTAGGAGATTAGAGCTCTTTCGATCATGAAAATGTATCCTGCAATACTCTTCTTTTCGTCTTGATCTCCATTGAAGTCTGAGTCAGTGTATCCATAAACTTCGACATCTGAGTTATTCTTCGATTTCTTTGGTAACAACACACCATGATCAATAGTTCCCTTTATGTATCTCAACACCCTCTTCATTGTGATGAGATGACATTCTTGAGGCTTCTCCATAAATCTGCTCAATAATTCTACACTTTGACAGATATCTGGTCTAGTATTGCAAAGATACCTCAAGGATCCAATGATTTGTTTATAAAGGATCGAACTTACAAACTCATCATTCAATTTCTTTTTCAGCTTTGCTTCAGTCTCTAATAGAGTAACAGCTGCCTTACAGTTGCTCATATGGAACCTCTTCAGTATATCTTGAGCATACTTCGTTTGATGCAAGAAAAATCCTTCTCCGATGTCTTTGAACTCTATTCCCAGGAAATAGGAGAGATTCCCTAAATCAGACATTTCGAATTCCTGTATTAACTTTGACTTTACCTTCATTATCTCAGCTCCGTCTGCTCCTGTAATGAGTAAGTCATCAACATAGAGACATAAAATGATTTGATTGACACTTTCGACATCATTTACATATACTCCATATTCAGAGACACACTTTGAAACCTTCTTTGATTAGGAAGCTATTTATCCTTTTATTCCAAGCTCTAGGAGCTTGCTTCAAGCCATAGAGAGCCTTCCTTAATCTGTAAACTTTCGACTCATGCCCTTTGACGTTGAAACCTGGTGGTTGAGTAACATAGACTTCTTCTTCCAATGGACCATTCAAAAATGACGACTTTACATCAAGTTGGTGCATTTTCCATCCTCTACATGCAGCTATCGAAACAACAATCATGATTGTTTCGATCCTTGCAACAGGCGCATATAATTCATCGATAATACCAGGTTTTTATAGAAAACCTCTGGCCACCAGTCTTGCCTTATACTTTGCAATCTCACCATTTGGCCTTCGTTTCACCTTGTAGATCCATTTCACATCAATTGGTTTCTTGTTGGTTCTTTTGACAAGCTCCCAATTCTTGTTCTTCTCAATGGCTCTAAGTTCTTCTTTCATGGCTTCACACCAATTCAAATTGCTCAAGGCTTCGCCCAAATCAATTGATCCTGCTTTAGCCATCATCATGGCTTCTTCGATTATGTCACCATCTGCATTGATTACTTGATATGGAAACCTCTCATATCCAATCATCCTAGTCGACTCGGTTCTTGTTCTTGTGGATCTTCTTTCATTCTGCACAGGTGGTTCATCATTTCGACTTGTCGAAGCTTCGTTCTGTTCATCTTCTTTGAACACAGTTGTGACTGTATATGAATCTTATCGAACTGAACTTCGAATCCAATCCCACCCTTTGATTTCCTATACAAGAACATCTATACTGATCACTAGTTTATCTTCGATTAGTGAATGCAACTTGTATGCACCAGTCGAATGATAACCTATGAGAACCATGACTTCACTATGATCATCCAGCTTCTTTCTCAATTATCCAGGTACACGCCTAAAACACATTGATCCAAAAACTCTAAGATGACTTACATTTGGCTTCGACCCTGTCCAAGCCTCATGCGGTGTCTTTTCGACCATCTTCTATGTTAGGCATCTATTTGGAATGTATACTGCTGTAGAAGCTGCTTCAGCCCAAAATATCTTAGGCATATTCTTAGCTTTCAACATACATCTCGTCATGTTCAGTACACTTCTATTATTTCTCTTAACTATGCCATTATGCTGAGGCATACAAGTGTTTCCAGTGATTTCTGGTAAACAACCGCTAGTCTTCCAAACTATCGAATAATCTTTATTAACGCTACTCAATCTCTCTGGTAACTCACAGGATCGACTAGATTGATCCTAGGACTCCTTGGATATTAAAGTTACTCTCACAATCGAACAATTATTCATGGTTTCTATTGTACAAGTGTTTGGTTTATTTCGATCCTTCTCTCTAAGAGTTTAAAAATGTGGTCAAATTGTACATGAAAACTAAGTTATACGAATAAATGCTAATCGTAATGCTGATTGAAGAGACATATAAAACTGCATGAAAAATGAAGTAAATGGTTTCGATTTGCAAAGCATTTAACATAAAAGATTTCTGGAATGTAGAAGTTAAAAATGTGAAGAAAGCGTTTAATGCAAGAAATCTATAAATGATTTTAAGTAAAAGGATGCGTTTGAAAAACAATACTTGGAAGTAAAGGTATTGAAAGCGTAACAGTTCTCTGAAATATAAAGTGCTCGAAATATAAAGAAAGCAATAAAACGTAAAACTTTGAGGAAAAGACTTTGAAATGAAAAGACAGTAAATAAAGAAACTTGTAAATGTTATTCGATAAAAAGAAAAGAGGAAAGTACTGGAAATGGTAAAAAGGCTTTCATTAAGTTAGAAATACATGGTGCTATCATACATACATCTCTCTTGCATTCGTTTCCCTTGCCATGTGGTAGTTTGAATGTTATTGAGTATTTTGTATAACAGATATGACACACTTGAAATCCTAATACTAAGACTTCTATTTATACTAATTCGACCCTAACGGTCTCGCTATAGGATCATGCCACGTTTCGAACATGCAAGACAATGCTTCTTTCATCTTTCCACGTGTCCCCAAATGCTCCAACACATAACTTTCAAACTTTGAAAGTCCCGCTTCCATTTAAATTTTAAATGCTTTGGTGTTTCTCCGTTTCGAACGCTCTTCCCAAACCTAGCCTCGCTGTTGTTTCGAGACCCTTTTGGATATGTTCCCATAATCACCGTTCGAAGCTTCAAGCTTTGACACACTCATTCGAAACACTGCTTCTGCAACTTCGAAATATGGTGTTTAATTCCATTTCGATCAGAACTCTTAACCAATTTTAAATTCTAAATAACATTATCAAAATCTTCAGCCAACAAATTGCCCCTTTAAAATATGTATTTCGATCTCTTTGAGAAATACCTATTTTAAACATTTATACAAGATTTTGATAGGATTTTCGAATCATCATAACATTTAATGCCTTTGACTCCAGTCACATCAATCATAGCACCTTTTGGGTTCCTTAACCGCCCAGAGTCACTTCACAGCGTGGTGCAGTTATAAGTAATGGTTGTTTTTGAATCACGCCTATTACCTATATCAATTTCTCGCCACCTCTTCATCACACCAACCCATGATCTCCACGTATCACACTTTTACTCGGTGGATGTTTAATCTTCTCATTATAAAACGTCAATTTACTCTTCCTTTTCCTTTTTTACACTCTAAGTCTTTCATACTCTGAATTTTCACTCTTCTTCTCTCATAAACAATCTAAGCTCTCAAACAACAAAAATGTCTTCTTCCACCTCTTCCCAACTCAAGAAAGTCTCAAAGAAGAAAGGAAAAACTACAGGAGCAACCATGGAGAGTAAAATCGTCACCATTCAAGGCCAATCTGCTCTTGCTCCTCAAATGATTTCCAAAGAAAAAGAAATGCTGTACGCATCACAGGTACTCATCCCTACCCATGTTGCTGGTAAGAGGTTAGCCTTAAATGGTCCTCTTACAGTTTTTGAAATACTAAAGGACACCAGGACAATTTTTCCCGTATGTTATAGCTTCAAACCTTTATTCAACAAAATGGATACCCCTAGGGTAGTAGAATCCCTCAGTTCGAATACCGCAGAAACCCCAATTGTTCCTCCCAAGGACCCATTTGTTTTGGATTATGTAAAAAGCAATTTTAAACCATTTAGATCTTGCCCTACTTCTGATATTGCCTATCAAAATTGGTTCGCGAAAGTAGAAGCCAAAAAATCCCAGCAATGGGAAGAACTAGGCATTTATAACCTCATTAAGCTATCGAAACCTGGATTCACCTATAGCCATCCTTTGCTGTTTGCGTCCCTTTATTTCTGGGATAGTACCTACAACACTTTCCATCTCCCAGGTGGAATGATTACCCCAACTTTCTTTGATATATCGGCTATTACTGGGCTGTTGCCAGTGGGAGAAACTTATGTTCCTGACAACGAAGAACACTCCAGCATAATTGACTTCGAAGTCAAGTTAGCCAGCTTTTCCAAATTTATCAGCCATTATCATGCTGAAGGGGATAATGTGTCTGACATAGAGCATATTGCATTCTTAACCCTGTGGCTGTCTAGGTACGTTTTCTGCAGTAGATCCCTGCAGGTAGCTAGTAGGTTCATTCCTCTAGCTAGGGATTTACACGAAAATCGCAAGGTGTGCCTAAGTGAGTTACTCTTAGTTGACCTCTACGAAAGCCTTAGGTCAGCCGTTTCGAGTCTCAAATCCCACACCTCTAAAAACATTCTATTAGCTGGCCCATTTTGGTTACTCCAACTATGGCTAAACGCCATGTTCGAACCTTCTTTACCAACCGCCAACACCATAGATGAGCAAGATTCAGAAATAAGTGATAGGATAGTCGAAGGCACTAGGCTTCGAAGACTAACTCCTAATGATGACAAGGATGACTTCAAGGTTCAATTCTCGAAGTACATCATGATCCTCTCCAAAAGGCATAAGTTCGAAGAGAGCATGGCGCCTTTTGCTTCGAGGACTCATGGACCCTCTTGGTTCACCATGGCTCTCTCAGAAGCCATCAAGAGCAAGGAGATCCAAGATGTATGGAGAGCTTTCTTGCTTCCTAGACTCATCTCTTCGAGGATAACCCCAGCTAAGAACCAAATTCTTCTCTTTGCCTACCAACCAAACTTCGTTTCGAGGCAGTTTGGCTTATGCCAACTGATTCCTGAACCTTTGTTCCAAACTGAGAGCGCCATTACATCTGGTCGAACTTTCAAGGCAAGGGAAGCCAAGATTCAACAAGAACAATATCAAGGCTTTGCCCAATTTGAGCTGATAGCCTTCGAACCTACCCATCTCGCGGCTAAAGGATTTCTGGAGTGGTGGATTAAGTTTTATCAAACTTGCATGTTCGATACACTTACAATTCGACAGAAACTAATTGATGCCTTCGATGTGCAGGTACCAGCAAAGAAAGGTATGTTTACTCATGCCAAAGAGATAAAAGCTTTTCAAATTTATTTTGAAACTACTTACGACCCCACGCGCTTGGACTCCACTGTGCATCAAGCAGCTGAGACCTTGAAGGAAAAATTTAAACAAAAAGTTTCTAAGCTAAAACTTCCTTCAGGGCTGTCACCTGAGGATAGGTATAGGTTGGCATTCGAAATGCATCCACCTAAATTTCCCAGATTACCTACCTCAGAACTGGCTCTGGCTTGGTTTCCCCCATATCCATGGTGGTTTACTTGCAAAGAGATGTTCAAATATCTTCAAAGGAAACCAAAGCCATCTGAGACTGTGACATGGGCTCGACACTGGCTTCATGATTTCCCAGGACATCTTCGATATGACCTTTCTGCCATGTCAATTAAATCTGATCAAGGCACAGGTGCGAATGCTTGGGAACAATCCCAAATGTCTTTTATTTTCCATATCTTTAACCTTTGCCTTAATTGTTTTGATTTTCAGCTATCAAGATAAAGACTGCTGCCTCGAAATCGAAGGAAGGGAGTGCCTCTCAAACCTCCATTGAAACTACTGAAAAAGCTAATCCACCCGAAACAACTGCTACTGCTGCAACTACAACAACAACAATAACGCCAACAACAAGTGCCCCAATTCCAACGGTAATCACTTAGTTTTTTGATGCTTCGAATTCACTCAAGCTTTTATATCTAACTTCGTTAAAATTCGTTCAGACCAACAAGCTTCCTCCCACTACTCCTAAGAAGCGAAAACCAAGCACTACTGGGGAAGATCCCACTGCTGGAGGAAACTCAAATACTGCTTCGAAGAAGAAGCTAAAGAAAGCTACACCCAAAAGCACTGTTCCGACTAGTGTCTCTGGACTCGACTCCAAGGATGCTGCTCCCTTACCAAAATCCAAAAATCCACCTTCGACCTCCAACCCACAGTTGGAACGCATAGCTAGTAACCTCTCCTCTGAGGGCCCACAGGTAAATCGAACTTCCTCTAAAAATGTTTAACTTCTTATTACCTTGGTGAATATTTTTCTTTAACATTCTGCCACTCTTTGCAGAACATCTTGAATCCCACTTCTACCATTTCGACCTCACCGTCCAGAGCTGCTGCTCCGCTTAACTCCTCTCCTCAAGGAGATTCCAGCAATTTGGTCCAAAACAAAGGTTTTTCCAATGTGGCGGTTTTGGCTGGAACTTCTGAACAGCCAGATGACCAAGGTACCTCCATTCCTCTGAAAGAGGTGAACGAAACGATACTTCAAACGTCTGCAGAGGATTCACAAAGGGTTCTTCAAAAGTCCCCTCTTGAAACTCTTCAAGAGGACCCAAAGGATACTCAGACTAAAGAAGAAAAAGCTGATTCTGGGCGAGAATTCGAAGAATCTGCAGGCAAAGAATCTGAGGAGGAAAACGCCAATGACGAGGAAAACGTCAATGACGAGGATAACGCCAATGATGGTTCGACTGCCGGGACGGAGTCTAACGCACATAGCGGCGAAAGGGATGGTATCGAAGTGGTAGATTGGGACGAAGATGAAGAAGAGCAAGAGCACGAAGCAAATGAAGGGGGTGGTGATGCAATCAACGAAACCCTAGAGGTTGAAACAAACGTGGTTCCCCTACGCGTGGAATTCCCCCAATCCTCTCCGTCTCGAATGACTGACGAGGAACTGGCACTTCTGAGGCGCAATGACCCCATTGGGTATATGAAGGCAAAGTTGGCTCAGAGGGATGTTCCAATCGCTAGGGCTGGCACAAGTTCAACCAGCTATCCTCTTCCCACAGATGAAAGAGTTGTTCTTCTTAACAAAATTAGGAGAACTATTCTCAATGTGGATATCTTCGAAGTGCTTAAGCAAGATAGTACTGCTACCTATACTATGAAGGAGCTGCTCACAAAGGTCAATCTTTCCAACTGCTCTTTGCCAGTTAGTACTCTCTTGTTTGATCTTCAGAACTTGCTGGACAACGTAACTGGCTACCTTCTCCAAGACGAATCTGCTGCCAAGAAGGTTCACGAGAAACGCATTGCCATGGATGCCGCCTATGAACAAGCTTCGAAGCTTTCTCAAGAAGCTGAGGATCAGGCTATGCATCTGAAGCAGGCGAAAACTGAATATGAGGCTCGAGCTGAGTCCATTCTTATTTGGGAAAGGCAGATTCTGGAACTTCAGCAGAAAGTTAAGGAGGCGAAGGAACAACAACTAGCCTTCGAAACTAATCCTGCAGGTAACCAATTCGAAGAGCTTCTCAACCGGGGGCTTGCAGAAATGGAGACTGTAGAGCAACTTAAAGGAGAAGTGGCGACCTTGGAAGGTGCCAGGCGGTTTGCTCAGCAAAGACTTGAAACATTTCGAAGCACCTTTAATCGATTGAAAAATAATGTTTATTTCTAGATTTTTATGTCTGTCTGACCATAACTTTGGCTCTTTACATGTAATATTCGAACAACGCCATTTTGGCATTCTTATCTTGCCATCTTGGCTTTTTATAATATTTTGTTTATGTTGTTATTATTCGAATTTCCCGCAGGCTTGGCTTATATTTCTTTAAATATTTCCCATTAACCTTTAGGACTCGTTTATCATCCAAGAGTTCTTCGACTTCGTATGCATTGTTTGAGAATACTTTTAATATTCGAAAAGGTCCTTCCCAATGAGGTGACCATTTACCTAATGCTTTGTTCTTCTTATCCATAGGCAATATGACTCTCCAAACCAAGTCATTAATAACGAATACTTTTTTCTTCACCCTTTTATTGTATGTTCTGGCCACTCTTTCTTTTTGCCTCATCAGAATTTCCAACGCATGTAATCTAATTTCGTCCAACTCAACTAATTCATTCATCATCATTTCCCAATATAATGCAGCTGGGATTTCGTTTTGTTTCTGGATTCGAACTGATTGCAGATGAATTTCTACTGGTAATACTGCATCATGGCCGAATGTAAGTTGGAAAGGCGTAGTGTTAGTGGCTTCTTTAGGAGATGTTCTACAAGCCCATAACACTTGGTCCAGAGTTTTGTGCCAATTTCTTGGCTTCTTGCCAATATGCTTCTTGATTAATCCTATTATTACTTTGTTTGCTGCTTCGACTTGTCCGTTTGCTTGAGCATAATATGGTGTTGATGTTAGCAATCTGAACCCCATTTCTTGGGCAAATCCTTGCATCTTTCTACCAGTAAATACAGAGCCTTGGTCTGTAGTTATACTTTCTGGCAATCCAAACCTATAGATAATGTGCTTTTGTATAAACTCGATAATTGCCTCTTGATCAGCAACTACCAAAGGTATAGCTTCGATCCATTTGGTGAAATAATCTACTCCTACCAAGATATATTTCTGACCTTTGGACGAAGCAGGATTTATCTCCCCTATCAGATCCAATGCCCATCCTCTGAATGGCCATGGTTTGATGATCGAATGCAACTCACTTGCAGGGGCGTGTTGAATTCCTGCATGTTTCTGACATTCCTCACATCCTTTAGCAAAGTCTATGCAATCTTTGAGCATGCTAGGCCAATACAAACCATATCGAAATAGCAACCATTTCATTTTATGGCCTGCTTGGTGTGCCCCACATGCCCCATTATGGACCTCAGACAATGCTAAATATGCCTCACTTTCTCCTAGGCATTTCAATAATACACCTTCTTGGGTCTTTTTAAACAATTCGTTCCCCATGAGGAGATATGACAATGCTCTATATTTTGTTTTTCTATCCACCTTTAAAGTTGGGTCTGCTAAATAACTCTTTAATGGATTTCGCCAGTCTGTATCTGACAAAGTATTTATGGCTAGAATCTCGAATCCTTGTTTCTCAGCATATCCCAATCTCATACTTTCCAGATCCGATGGTGTGAATCTAGTAGCCATAACTCTTCCCCTTATTTCGACCAAATCTTTAAGATTCTTGGTAGATACTCTATAACCTGAAGCCAACTGTGCTAAGTCATTTGCTTCTTGGTTTTCTAATCTTGGTATGTGTTGAATATCCATGTATTCAAACTTTCTTAATAGCCTATTGACTATGACGAAGTATACCATTAAATTTTCCTTTATGCACTTGTATTCTTTTGTGATTTGTTTGACCACCAATTCAGAGTCTCCTTTAATTTCGACTCTGGTTGCCCCCAATTCCAACAAAGCTTCAAGTCCAACAATGAGCGCTTCATATTCAGCTTCGTTGTTCGAACAACGAGGACCATCCAATTTATACTTGAATTTTGTTGGAATTCCTTCAGGAGAAATTAGAAGGACTCCAACACCACTTCTATTCCTGTGGGTTGAACCATCAAAGTACAATTTCCATGGTTGCATTTCGACGTAACTCATGCTTGTCTGCTCAACCAACGAATGATCCACAATGAAATCAGAAATCACTTGACCTTTCATAGCTTTTAAGGGCATAAAAGTCAATGAATATTCTGTTAAGGCCAGAGCCCACTTTCCAACTCTACTATGCATTATTGGCTTTGAAAGCATATGTTTAATGACATCGAAGTGAGACGAAACATAAACATCAACATGTTTTATATAATACTTGAGTTTCATACAAGAGAAGTATAAACAGAGACATAGCTTTTCTAAATTGCTATATCTGGTCTCTGCATCATTTAGCACTCTACTTAAATAGTATATGGCTCTTTCGACGCCATTGTTATCCTCTTGTGCTAACATACTACCTATGCTAACTTCAGAGGCAGATATGTACAATCTCATGGGCTTCCCCCATGATGGTGGAGACAAAATAGGAGGCTGGGAAAGATATTCTTTTATTTTGTCAAACGCCTCCTGGTGAGCTTCGTTCCATTCGAAGGCCTGACCTTGCTTCAGACGAAGTAACGGAGAGAAAGCTTGGGTCCTTCCACTCAGGTTCGAAATGAATCTTCTGAGGAAGTTAACTTTCCCTAATAGAGATTGCAACTCCCTTTTTGACGCAGGTGCTTTCGTCTCCATTATGGCTTTGGTTTTGTTCTGGTTGATCTCAATTCCTTTCTTGTGGACCACAAAACCGAGAAAGTCTCCAGCCTGCACAAAAAATGCACATTTAAGGGGATTCATCTTTAAGCCATGTTTTCTCATCCGTTCGAATGATTGGCTTAAATGATGCAAATGTGCTTCTGCAGATATAGATTTGATGACTATATCATCAATATACACCTGCATGAAGGTTTCGATGAAGTCATGAAAGATTGAATTCATCGCCCTTTGATAAGTTGCCCCAGCATTTTTTAAACCGAAAGGCATCACCACCCATTCGTAGGTGCCTAAGGCTCCTGGGCAACGAAATGCTGTTTTTGCAACATCTTCTCCAGCAATGAAAATCTGGTTGTATCCAGAGTATCCATCTAACATGCTCAAGTATTCGAATCCTGCAGCAGAATCTACTAGCATTTCTGCCACGGGCATGGAATATTCATCCTTAGGGGTTGCAGTATTTAAATCCCTAAAATCTATGCAAATCCTTAAAGAACCATTTTTCTTAATAACAGGTACTATGTTTGCTAACCATTCAACGTACCTTGTTGTTCTGATGAATTTGCAGCGCAGCAACCTTTCGATCTCAGCTTTAATTTTTGTGAGAACCGCTGGTGCGAATCTTCTGGGAGTTTGCTTGATGGGCCTCTTGCCCTCTTTGATTGGCAGTCTATGTTCGACCAACTCCCTCTTTAAACCAGGAATCTCATCATAATCCCATGCGAAACCATCTTTGTTTTTCCTAAGGACTTCGATCACTTTTTCCTTGAGGCCTGGGCTAAGTTTAGCACTCACGTAAGTTACTCTTTTCGTTTCTTCATCCCCTAAGTTGACTTCTTCGAGCGGGTCCTGTGCCAACATTTTGACACCTGAGTTTATGGGGTCCCTTTCGAAGCCTAAGGGTTCTTTGTCATAGATGGCATCCAACCTTTGATCCATCTCCAATTCTTTGATGGGTGAGCATTTCACACCCCCCCCCCACTGACTTCATTCGTCTTTACAGTTGATTCATTTATTTCAGCCTCTAAGGCCGCTTTCGATTCATTCTCAGCCATATAGGCCGAAATCCTTTCGAAGAAGGTAGACTCAGTCATGGTTAAGGTTGTCGAAGTTCCAGCCTGCTGGCCGTTTTTGTATAGCACCTTCAACTTCCTCTTCTTCACTGATTATTGTTCTATCCCAGTAAAGACCATCATGACGAAGTGTCATGTAGTAGTGGGCGTTTCTAGTTTCATTCATCTCATCGTTTGGGACACATGGAGCAATCTTTGCCAGATTTTTATCATAATCCCTTTTGTCAACTAAATTGACAGTTGACATAAAGTAACTCTGGTCTGCTTCGATGTTTTCCACGATTCCGTCATCTCTCCACAGAACTAGTCGTTGATGCATTGACGAAGGAACTGCCCCCACGCCATGAATCTATTCTCTTCCTAGCAGTAGGTTATAGTTGGCCTTGGCTTCGATAACCATAAACATGGTGGGCCTGCAACTTGAACCTATTGTCAATTCCAACTGGACCACCCCCAGTGTTTTGCCCACTTTTCCCTCATAATTGGATAGAACCATATTATGGGGCTTGATATCTCCTTCGCGGATCTCTAACCTTTTTAGCATGAAATGGGGAATCAGGTTGACTGCAGCACCCCCATCCACTAGAACTTTGTTCACACCATGGACACCTACTTTCGCCCGAATGAAAAGTGGCTTGAGATGATTCTTCATTGCGGGCTCTGGACGTTCGAAGAACGCATTTTGTTCCTCAACAGCCCCATTGTCCATCACGTAGTAGCACACGGGCCTATGTTTCATTAAATCTGTGGTGTCTTCCTCCTCATATTCATTGATTTCGGTTTCCTGCCCAAATTCGCAGGGAAGCACGGACACCACGTTACAGTTCAGGTTGAATGAAGACTCCCCCTCCGATTCGAAGTTATCTGTTATCATATCTTCGTCCTCTTCCGGGCCTGGAGTATATTCCTTTGGTTCGTCTCGTTGGTCTTCAGAAAAAAGCCTCCTATTGACTGGAGGTTTCTCTTCAGTCTGATTTTTTGGTTTGTTGGTGCTTGATTCACCTTGTATCTTCGTTGAAGTATCCCCTTTGTTTTCCATAGCTTCTCTCTCAGCCTTTCGAATCCTTTGCTGTCTGCGCCACTGGGATCTTGACATGGGGTTCCTTCCTTTGTAATTCTCTAATCTTACTTCCTCCCTTTTTTGTGTGTTGAATTGCCTCCTGTATGTCACAGCATGGCGTGCATTTCGTTCAGCACTCCTCCATTTGTCTTTGCCTTTGTCATTTCTGACTTGTAGCCATCTATCGGTTGGCACTTCAGCAGGGAGTTTGAAAGTCACTCTTCGAGCAACTTTGGGGTGAGGGCTATCAGGTCTTCGCTGTTTGTATCTGCTGTCGAAACGCGGGCCCATCTGGGCAGTTTCTTGATGGTTCTAGCAAGGGGCGAAGGGGATCGTTTCGAAGGCCCTGGCCATGCTTTAGTCATACACAGCAGAACATCTTGGGCAAACCAAACACTTAGTTGCCCCTTTGTAGCAGCGAAAAACAAACTCCAACAGACTCTCTCCAGCCTTGGGATAGCACCTAAAGAGTTGGTTATCCTGGCGCCAATTGTTTCCAGTTCGAGCCCTCTGTACCCTTTCGAAATTTGCAGCAATTCTTTGGTTGCAGAGGATGCTGCACCTAGGGCACAATATCATGTCTGGATCTCCTTTGTGGCATGTCATGAGATAGTCTTTGAGAGTAGCATCTCCAGTGTGATTATCCCCCATTCTGTGCTTTTCTTTTTCTAAGTATTTTTCCACTTCCTCCATCTCAGAACGGGGTCCTTCCATATCCACCATATTTATTTCCACATCCCCCTCTTTAGTTTCGTCATCGCCCCATCCTGTGGGCTTTATATCTTTGATCTGGACCTTCGAACTTTCTGGGGCAGAATATTTGACCAGATAGTCAAATTTCCCACTGGGCTCCCCTAGAGTGTCCCATATTTCCTTCTGAAGGGGAACTGGTTGCGTAATTTGGATTTTCTCCAATTCCAGCCTCAAGCCCTCAGTGACTTGTGTCAATCCTTCGTTTTGATTCCCTTGGCCTTCAGTAGCCTGGGTTTCTCCTGCAACAGCCACAGGTGCAACAATCGAAGTGTCTGGCGTTTTCTGGATGTCTTCAGTGACTTCCTCGCTGACTTCGACCATCACCCAGTTTTCGACTCCAGTGTCCTTCTCTCCTGTTGGGGCATCGCTTTGATCAGTTTCCACCATGTTGACCTCTCCAACGCATGCAGGCTCGGAGTAGTTGGTGTCTGCGACGTCCAAAGGATCTTCGTCCACTTTCATCTTCACCTTATCAGCAAACTTTAGTCTGCCATCTTTGATCGCGTTTTGAATCAAGTCCCTGAAAAGAAAACATTGTGAGGTCTTGTGGCCTAGGAAACTATGATATTTGCAAAATCCCCTTTTCTTCCTCTGATCCAAGGGAGGTATTTTGACATTTGATGGCACAATTAGTTGGCCATCCTTGACAAGCAAGTCAAAAATTTCGTCACACTTAGTGACGTCGAAGGTATAAACCTTCTTTGGAAACTTGTCACTTTTCTCATTTTCGACAATATCTTTCCCTTTCGTGGGAACTAACATTTTGCAGGAGTAAGGCGGGGCCTGTTTTAATTCAGCGAGGTCGATTTCGACCTCTTCGAATTCGAATTCAGGATATTCTTCTATTTCCTCAGTCCCAACATAGGAAATCCTTTCTTTCTTACTGTTCTTAAAGACTCTGGCTTTTTCGGCTTTTAGTCTTTCGACCTGTCGAACCCTATCGGCTAATTGAGCCATATCCCTCAAATACTGAGTATCTAATTTCTTTCGAATAGAATAATCCAAACCCCCAGCGGCCATTTCGACTAACTCATGTTCAGGCACTACTGTGTAACATATGGATTTTAACAGCCTAAATCTATTCAAATAATCATCTATGGGTTCAGTGAACTTTCTCTTAACACTGGCCAATTCCTTCAAGCTTATTTTCGTTTGTCCCATGTAAAATTGTTCATAGAATAATCTCTCTAAAAGGGCCCAAGTGTCAATAGATCCAGGAGGCAACGTGGTAAACCAAGTGAAGGCGTTTTTTGTCAAGGAACTTGGGAAGTATTTGATCCTGAGGTCTTCATTATTGGCTATATCTCCCGCTTCGGTTAGATATCTCGCTATGTGTTCGACCGTTGATTCGTTGGTGTCCCCAGCGAACTTTGTAAATTTAGGGACTTTGTATCCCCTTGGCAAATCAGTATGCATTATACAATCCAATATAGGAGAAGCGTAATTTGGCCTCCTCATTCCCGTATTGAGGCCATTCTGGGCCATGATCCTCTCTATCATGGTGGTTAGGTTATTTTCTGCCAAGATGTTATCGTTTCGAATCCTATGAACGACGGCATCGGCATCTTGATTTCGACCAACAAAAACAACTCCCCTGGGTTGTTCTTCTCGAAGTTCCGGGGCTTCTGGCCTTTCGATCCTTGCCCCTGGTTCCATAACTTCCCTTTGTGGGCCCTGAATTACTGGGGCTTCTAACCTTGGTGCTCTGGCCCCTAAGTTAGCTTCTTCTCTGGGTAGTCTCTGAATTGGGTCGTTAGCAATTCGTTCTATAACAGGCATGTTTGTTCGAAATCCCGCCTGGTTCTGCCTACGCCTTTCTGTGGGAGCAAAGAAATCTGCTATTCGACTCATATTGTCAGCGTTTTCCCTGTTCGTCACAGTCACATTCTGAACTATTGGGGCAAATATTTCCTGCATGGTTTGCGCTAACACCCCTATCATATTGTGGTTGCTGTCATCCATCAATTGCCTAAAAGCCAACTGGTTATCTGTGGTTAGGATAGGCAACGTGCTATAACCCACTGACCCTTGGTTATTTGTCATAAATTGGTTCGCCCCAGACCCAGATCCTAGTTGTGGGGATGAATTCGAAGTGGAATTGTGTAAACTTGCCATAAAAGATGTTGGCATTCCGTAAGAAGAACTTCTAATTCTATTCCCATCGAAGCCGGGTGGTCTAGTTAATGGTGTGGCTAAATGGGATTGTGTTCCTGGTGGTGGAACGAATCCCCCAGGGTAGCCCATAGTTCCAGTATTTCCTAAGATCGAACTGTTAGTTGATATTCCACTTACTCCAGTGGTGGCTATGTTACTGGTTGAAGATGCAACAGACTGTGCATTCGAAGGGATTACATTAGATGTTCCGCTCGAAATGGACGCGTTAGTGCCTGTTGCATGTGGGTCACCTTGGTTTCCTTGTTGATTGTCTGAATTAGACATTTTGTCCAAACGTTTTCTTCTGGATAAAGGTTGGTTGCTGTTGGTTATCTTACCACTTCTTAGGTTCATAAAACAGCAAATTTCTTATGGTTCCTACGTTTTTGGGATGGCTATGTCTCGACAATCCTTAATTCTGATATCCAGTGATTTCTGGTAAACAACCGCTAGTCTTCCAAACTATCGAATAATCTTTATTAACGCTACTCAATCTCTCTGGTAACTCACAGGATCGACTAGATTGATCCTAGGACTCCTTGGATATTAAAGTTACTCTCACAATCGAACAATTATTCATGGTTGCTATTGTACAAGTGTTTGGTTTATTTCGATCCTTCTCTCTAAGAGTTTAAAAATGTGGTCAAATTGTACATGAAAACTAAGTTATACGAATAAATGCTAATCGTAATGCTGATTGAAGAGACATATAAAACTGCATGAAAAATGAAGTAAATGGTTTCGATTTGCAAAACATTTAACATAAAAGATTTCTGGAATGTAGAAGTTAAAAATGTGAAGAAAGCGTTTAATGCAAGAAATCTATAAATGATTTTAAGTAAAAGGATGCGTTTGAAAAACAATACTTGGAAGTAAAGGTATTGAAAGCGTAACAGTTCTCTGAAATATAAAGTGCTCGAAATATAAAGAAAGCAATAAAACGTAAAACTTTGAGGAAAATACTTTGAAATGAAAAGACAGTAAATAAAGAAACTTGTAAATGTTATTCGATAAAAAGAAAAGAGGAAAGTACTGGAAATGGTAAAAAGGCTTTCATTAAGTTAGAAATACATGGTGCTATCATACATACATCTCTCTTGCATTCGTTTCCCTTGCCATGTGGTAGTTTGAATGTTATTGAGTATTTTGTATAACAGATATGACACACTTGAAATCCTAATACTAAGACTTCTATTTATACTAATTCGACCCTAACGGTCTCGCTATAGGATCATGCCACGTTTCGAACATGCAAGACAATGCTTCTTTCATCTTTCCACGTGTCCCCAAATGCTCCAACACATAACTTTCAAACTTTGAAAGTCCCGCTTCCATTTAAATTTTAAATGCTTTGGTGTTTCTCCGTTTCGAACGCTCTTCCCAAACCTAGCCTCGCTGTTGTTTCGAGACCCTTTTGGATATGTTCCCATAATCACCGTTCGAAGCTTCAAGCTTTGACACACTCATTCGAAACACTGCTTCTGCAACTTCGAAATATGGTGTTTAATTCCATTTCGATCAGAACTCTTAACCAATTTTAAATTCTAAATAACATTATCAAAATCTTCAGCCAACAACAAGATGCAGTAACCTCCTGATCTATACCTTCCTCATTGCAAAATCTAGAGAATTCAGCTGAAGTATATTCACCACCACCATCAGTTCTTAACTTCTTCAATTTGCAGCCACATTGTTTCTCAGCATGCAATTTGAACTTCTTGAAATGTGTGAATACCTCACTCTTCCTCTCAATAAGGTAAATTCACATATTTCTGGTGAATTCATCAATGAAAGTAAGGAAATACATGTTATCTCCATTAGAATTTACTTCAAAGAGTCCACACACATTTGAATGAATCAACTCTAGTTTTTTCCTTGATCTTATAGGCAAGTCATGTTTGGACGCCTTCCTTGCCTATTTGGCTTTGCAACATTCCTCATATATCTTCTTTGGTTCCTTCACATACGGAAACCCAAGCACCATTCTTTTCTTATTGGGCATACATAAACTTTTGAAGTTTAAATGTCCATACTTGTGATGCCATAGTCGGTTCTTGTCTTCTTTTGTAGTTGAAACAAGACATTTGTGATCTGATGTGTTGAGTTCAACCTTGAACATTTTGTTCTTCTCCAATAGCGCTTTCATTATTAGCCTCCCATCAGCCCTATATACCTTCATCTGATTATTCTCCAACTTTATATTGAAGCCTTTTGCAAGTAATTGACCTACACTTATCAAGTACTTGTCATCGAAGGTACATATAGAATTTCAGTGATAGTAGCCTTTCGACCATCCTTTCTGATAATCGAAATATCTCATTTACCACCTGATTTGATATGCTTGCCATTTGTAAACTTTATCACCTTTTCAACTGACTCATATAACCTGGTAAACTAGTTTTTATTGCCAGTCATGTGGTTGCTACATCCTGAATCCAGATACCACATGTTGTTTTTCTCAGTAGTCGATTGAGTGTTCACCAGCAACAACACATCATCAGAATCACTATCTCCAACTCGTGCATATTAAGCTTCATCACCATCTTTCGACTTCACATCTTTCTTTCTTCGACAGTCTCTAGCATAATGGTCAAAACCTTGACAATTGTAACATTGCACCTCTTTCGTGTCAACTTTCTTCCCAGAATACTTGTTGCCCACACCTTTAGAATCAGTATTCCTTCTTGACTTATCATCACCAGCAAGATTCTTTCGCTGCTTTGACTTTTCTTTTCCAGCTTTCTTGCTGAATCTTGATTGCAATGCTTATTCAGCTGCCTTATCTCTTTTTGAGTTTCTCTGCTGCAACCTCATTTTGTGAGCCTCCAATGAAGCTTGAAGTTTTTCCAACTTCATATCAGATAGATTTTTGACCTCTTCAATTATCACAACAAAGTAATCAAAATCTGCAATTAGGGATCTCAATACCTTTTCTATCTTTTGCAGATCCGTAAGCACTTTACCACATGCCTTCATCTGGTTTGTTATTGTTACAACTCTTGAGAAATATGCAGAAATAGATTCATCCTCTTTCATCTGAAGCATTTTATACTGCTTCCTCAATGTCTGTAACTTTACCTTCTTCAGTTTCTCATCTCCATCATACAAAGATTTCAGCTTTTCCCAAGCTCCTTTTGTTGTTTCTTCTTCAATTATCTTCTCGAATATGTCACAATCCAGACACTGGTGAATAAATAACAACGTCTTTCCATCTTTCTTCCTCTGATCTTTATGCGGAGCTTTCTGGGCTTTCGTAGCATCTACTTCCAGCTCTTATATTCCATCATTCAAGATTTCTACAACATCTTAAAATCCGAAAAATAACCTTCATTTGCGCAACCCACCGTTGATAGTTTTCACCTTTGAAAACCGGTAGATTCGATGGAAACTGTATTGATGTTATTGATCCGTTTGCGATTAGATTCTCTCTGAATCGCAAACAAGCTCTTGATACCAATTTGTTGGAACAAAGGATTCAAGAAAGATGATTTTGTAAAAACAAGAAGAAGAAGAAGAAGAAGAAGAAGAGGAGGAGGAGAAGATAGAGAAAATTGTGAGTTAGTTAAGTGTAACTAACTCTCTAACTGAATGTATATTATTGTTCTATTGATTACAAACATAATGGCCCTTTATATAGGCATATTGCCCAGACCCAAATACATGCTAAAAGCACAAATAACTACATAACAAGAATTAACCAACTAACATGGAGTTCTCTATGCATAGAGAAGTGTGAAATTGAGTGAGTTTTTCAAAGTGAATTTGAAAACTGAAAAGTTTTGTACGGATGTGTTAAAAATGGAGGTGTCTTTCCAACGTCTTGTGTACTTAAAATAAATTTAAAAAAAGTTGAAAAAAATGTGGGTATGACACATCAACAATATTTAATGCTAAATCAAGATGGTGCAAGCCATATAACAAAAAAATCCAATATAAAATTATAAAAATTTAGACAACTAATTAGAAGATTATAAGTGATATTTTCAATTACTTTGATTTTTATAATAGATAATAGAAGTTTTGTTGTTGTTGTTGTAGTATAATAAATATAGTAAAACCAATTTCGTGTATATATATATATATATATATATATATATATATATATATATATATATATATATTAAAAGTGTATCATCTTTCCATAAATTTGGAAACATTAAAAGTGTAAGATCGGATTAAAAAAATTAATTGTTTTACTTATTATTCATCAAATACAATATAGATTTTGAATAGGTATAGTAAGGGTGTTATAATTAGGCGTAAGACGCCTTATAAAATTCTCCATATATTTTCTTAAGATATTATGTTTTATTAGCAATAACCCAGTACGAGACAGAAAAGGAAAACAGTTTATTTCCTACCAAACACAATAATATAACATTATAAAGAACACCTAATTTCCCACCATTAGTGTAAGAACGGAAAAAGAGAAATTAAGAAAAGTGAAGTTAGAAATTTCAAAAACACCCATTTGTGGTGCATACGCGCAAATATGAGTTTACCTTGGTCAACAAAAATTATATAAACAATCACTTAATAGTTTATTTATTTTGGTATATAAATAGGTAAGAGTTCAATGACTATGATTTTCACCATAACCTCAAATTAGCATAAAAGCATTTGAAAAATAAGTACCACTAATATGAAGGTGAGAAAATATATGCATGGTTTAATAATAAGCTCTTTATTTTATTTTTTGGTAAACAATAATAAGCTCTTTATTTGACACAGAAAATAGTTATCCAGATGCATATGGAAAATGACAAACTCAGAAGCAAAGCTATGAAAATAGCAGCAGCTTTTCAAGGTACATGTAACTTTCACCTTCCATTAATTATTTTCATTTATAAGTTGATATTACAATGTTATGTATGGTTCTATATGTAGGCGTGGATTCAGTGTCATTAGAAGGAGAAAGCAGAAACCAAGTAGTAGTAACTGGAGATCAAATAGATTGTGTTTGTTTGACTAAAAAGTTGAGAAAGAAATTTTGTTCTGTTAATCTTCTAAGTGTTGAAGATGCAAAGGCTTCCTCTACTAGTGACGAGGGTGGTGAAGAACCAAAAGATGTTGAAATAATTCCCACATCATTGGAAAATTTATCTTGTTGTGATGAGCGAAACTATCCTCCACCTTGTACCTTGTATTACATAGATCATGATCCATATCCTATTAGTTGCTTTTGGAATAAGTTTGGAACTTATGATCTTATTTACACATATCCATGTTAGGTCAGATTTTTTTTTTAAATAGAAAAGATTTGTCTTTTTTTTTTTTATTTTATGTCTATTTAATTAAAAATGAAGTTGTAGACTAAAAAAAAGTCTTTTAAATCTATTAGACTTACCTATTAAATAAGCAACCATAAATTTATTATTATTACATTGTATTTTGTTTTTAAATTAAAATACAAAAATAAAGCTTAATATCTTCAGAAGTTGTGAATATAATTTAAACAATCTTATTCATAGTATTATAAGTTGTTGTCATTAGTTGTATTTATAACTTTTTTTTAAATAAATAATATTACAAAATTTATGATAATAGGTAAGTTCGGAGGAGTTAATGAAAATAAACATTAGTTTTATTAATTTTTTATTTTGTTAGTTAATTTTATATTAGTTAAATTGTTTAATTATATTTTTAAATGAAACAGACTTTTAAATAGACTAATAAATCAATCAAACATTTAAAAAAATTAGACTCAAACCTAAAAACAAATTTATAATAAACTATATGTCAATCTTAAATTTTAAATTTTTTAATAAAATAAATTCAAATTTATAAAGTCTAACTCTATTTATCTTATTCTTATTCTGACCCTAGTTACTCAATCCTTAGAAAATATAGTGTTATAATATAATAAGCATTTTTGTTAATGTTTAAATTATAATCATTTGTGTTTTTTATTTGATTTGTTGTATTCTAAATAATTTTAATATTTAAAATAACAAAAAAAAGTTTCGAAGAGACTATTTTAGTTTTTAAAAGTGGCATCTTTTCTTTAGACTTGTTTTTAAATTAAAAGTTAATAAGATTTCACCTCAATTGAAACTCTAAACCGATAAGAAAAATGACATTCAGCATGGATTCGACTTCATTGCCAGCAAATTTATGTTTTATCTATAATAAAAGTGATGTCTTCATTTTTTAATTTTTAAACTAAAATTAATTAATTTTCTTTCGGTTGGATTTCCAATCGAGGGAAAAGTGGTATAGGTCCTGGTTTTAATTCTCAAAACTAACATATTTATATATTGTTTTAATAGAAAAAATGATTTTTTTTAATAATTAAATATTAAAAAAAAATACACAAATAACTACGTTTGGAGAAAATTATGCAAATAATCATGTTTTAGAAAATACTAACATATAGGAATCAAGTCAATTGGTGCATCCACTTAAAATTTATATGGAGGTGGTAAGTGAGATGTTGCCTAGGTGCAAGACATTTGGCCTAAGCCATCTCAGATGGCGCTTAAGTGTTATATGAGGGTCAATTTTAATTTTAATTTTATTTTAAATAAAAAACAATAACGAAATTATTTTGCATAATGAAACTTGAATTTTCAATAATCATGAAACAGTTACAAAATATGAATAAAAGTTACATATTATTTATTGTTCCCCGAGAGTCGATAACGACTAGTGGTTCTGCAACCACGTCCTCACCTAACTCGTGTTCCCACTCTACGCTCATCCTGTCATGGTTGTGAAGAATGGAAAAACACAAGAATGAGTGGTTTAAATTGGAGTTTTTAAAACTTAAAGAAAAAAACACGTTGGTTATCCTGATTCGTTTGAACTCAAACTACTTCAATCCACCTGCCAAGGTGATTTCGCCTCTCTCAACGAGGTCTTAATCCACTAATCAAACTTGATTACACAGCTACTATGACAACCATCAAAGTCTTCTTGAGTTTAAACTACAACCCGGTTTTTTTAAGGAATTACACTATACAATATTTAAGAGAGTGTACAAAAAGTGTTTTCTAATAAAACAATATCACGCAAGTGATATTTTACACAAATGAAATTTAGTACGTTGGAGGTGATGAAGATGACTCGTTTTTTGTGCGCTGAAAATCATAAACGATTTCTCCTTCAAGCTTTGTTTATATAGGCAATACATGTGGGAGCTTTTGGAATATTAATAAATAGGAATTAAAGAGTTTTTCAAAAATAGAGATTCTTGTCCCCTTTCAGTTGTTACTCTTGAATAGCCATAAGTGATTTCTAACGCTTCAGAACATGCTTGCTTCAGAAGATGAATGTTACTGTTACTTCTTTCCAGAACTGTATTGTTGTACCCCAAAATTTGCCCTCCCATTTCCTCAACATTTTTTCATTACAAGACCTTTGAAGATCAAGATCCAGTTAGGGTTTCCTCTGCTCAAGACTTCTCCTTGCACTGTGGACTCAAATTAGGGTTTGTGTTTGCCCAAGGATGTTTTGACCTAAAATGCCTAAGATGACTTTCATGTTTCATGTTGGACTCCCAAGTTTACCCATACCAAGTTTCAAGTCTTGATTCCAAGTTTTGCCCAGTCAATTGGACAGATGACCTAGAAATCAGCTGTATTGAAAAAAAAGTCAACTATGGCCAATTGACAGTCAAATCTCATGAAGATTGACCCACATCAACATTATGAACTCATATGAACCATTTGATCAAGTTTGGATCATAATTCCACAAGAAATTTGATCAGATCACCAAAAGGGCAAAATGGTCATTTTTAGGGTTTTGACTGCACAAAGGCAATTTTTGACTGTTTGACCTAACCAATGGCAAACCAAGCTCACATATGGACTCAAGGACTCAATGAAATGGTCTTGACACATTCATCAAGCTCAAAAGATCCCAAGTACACAAGTTTGACAGTTGAATTTCCCAGTCAATTGATCAATTTTGACTGTACACTGAAAAGTCAAACTTTGACTTTTTGGTCAAAATCAAGAGTCAAGATTCATTTTTCATCAAAACATGCCAAATCATGAAACTTGTTCACCAAGAAACCAAGAAATGCAAATTAGGGTTTTAAAATGGAATTTTTCATAACTTAGAATTTTTCTAAGTTATGGAAAACCCTAATTTTTTCCCAACTTTGCCCCACTTTTTCACCATGATTCATTTGGATTCAAACAAAAGTCAAAACATGAAAGTTGTATCTTGTTACATAATCTACAACTTTGATTCACAAAGTTTTCTCATTTGAAGCTTGTATCTCAAGTTACAAATTTTTGAATAAGGGCACTAAACCATTCTTAACTTAGTGAAAATTTGACCTATTTTTGACAAGTTTTTACCCCACTTCAAGGCCATTTTCCATACACTTCCACTTGGAATTTCAATTTGCATTTCAACGATGGATTGTAGTACACATTCCAAGCTTTCCAAAATGTCAAAGAACTCATCAAACAACCTCATGGTTAGGGAGAATCGAATTTCACAATATAGCAAAAACTCACTTTTGAATTGGCCATTTTTCATGTTCATAACTTTGCAATTTGAACTCAGCATGCTTTAGGTTAGATTACAGGTCCTTAAACCAAGTTGCACTCAATAATTTAATGCATATTCATTGTGCTAAGGTGTTGTTCTATGAGTTTGAACATTGTATGCAAGATTAATCCCAAACTAGATAAAGCATTCTTTCCATTTTTGCAAAAGATCACTTTATGTCCAATTGAGAATCCAACAAGTACATTGCAAATCTGATTGTCACAAGTTTATGTGTTAATCACACTGATCAAGGAGGGATTATGCAGCATAGTGTGAGCTCCTCTACAGGCCTAGAAGCACAATTTGCCTTTGTTTGCTTAAGTGTGAAGTAAAGTGGCATAACTCATAACAACTTCCATCTCAGCTTACAAACACAAGAACAAACTTACCAAACACATTCCAGACATCATACCCAAGCTTTTGCACGAGCCTTTGACCTCCAATCCACCCTCTATCTCAGAATCACTCTCAAACTGCAAAAACAGAGTTGCCTCTGCAGTTTGAGTGCCAACTTCTATTTCTCTCAAGCATTCTTGCCAAAACCAGTTCACATACCTTCCATACTATCTATGCAAGCTAACCATGACCTGAAACCTGACCTGTAACACCTCCAAGCCACTTCACCATTTTTGCTTTTCTGTTTTGCAGTTGAAGTTCACCAGCACGATTCAGGGAGTTTCAAGGCAAAGTAGAACTTGGAATAACATCCTTACACTTCAAGGAAGCTATACAAATCATCATTTTACTCTGAAACATCCTCCATTGCAAAGCACGATTCAAACTGAACAGGTATCTTCATGAAGTTCTATCTCTCTTATTAGGCATTGTTAGCTTTAGGTTTGTGAAGAAAATATATCACAATCATAGCCCTGAACATGACCATATAGTTAGATTTCATTTATGTTACGTGTGCTGCAAGAATTTTGAGTCTGAACATGGCATAAAAGTTAGGTCAGAAATTGGGGGAGAAGAAATTCTCCCTCATCTTAGAGAGTTAGGTCAAGTTCTTTACATGGTTGGAATCGTCTCTTAATGCTCTACACTTTTCATGTTATGAGTTTTGCTTGAAAGTCCAGGAATCCAGAGATAGAAAACGCGTGGGTGATGTTGTTCAGAGGTTGAAGATGACTGATTCTGGGCTGGGCCTGGAATATTTTCTTATTTACACCACACAATTGCTTTTGAACCCCCTGAGCCCATTTGCTTATTTCTTTGACTTTTTTGACTTTTTCTTTTTTGATTGACTTTGTTTATTTTTTCTCATGACATTAAAAACATAAAAATATTTTTCCATCATTTTTTTGAATTTATTGCATATTTATTTGATTATTTCTTTTGTTTGTACATAAATATTATATATATTATTATTTAGAATAAATAGAAAAAAATAGTGTAAATACATTTTTATTTTTGTTTACCTTCTGAAAATATTTCACATAAAAAAATACTTTTTTTATTTATTTTATTAAACATTAAATATATATTATTTTATAATGCATATTTAGAATTTAATATATATATATATATATATATATATATATATATATATATATATATATATATATATATATATATATATATATATATATATATATATATATATATATATATATATATATATATATATATATATATATATATATATATATATATATATATATATATATATATATATATATATATATATATATATATATATATATATATATATATATATATATATATATATATATATATATATATATATATATATATGTTTATTAATATATTTAGGTTAGAATATAAAAAATATTTGAATTTTTCATTTTATTAATATTTGATATAAAAAAATACTTTTTATAATATATTTCATTTTATTTTTATTTTTGTACATAATAAATAAATACTTGTATTAAATTAAATAATAATACATTTTCTTTAATAAAATTAGGGTTTTGCCCTAAATTCAAAATACTCCAAAAATAATATCTTTTTTATTTTTACATAAATAACATTTTTTTCATACATATACAAAACATTTTTGCATCTTGCATTTTTTATCCCATTTTTTTTATTTATTTAATTATTGTATATTAATTAAATTGTATAAATTCAAATTGATGTAATAGTTTTAGGTTTACATTACTTGTCAATATCCCCATTTGAACATTTGTACCCCCCTTCCCATATTTGGTTTTGTAATAGCTTAGTAAATTTATTTTCGCACTTTATTGCTTTCTAATGATAACATGTTAGAATTAGGGTTTTGTATGCGAAAAAACGATAAAATAGTTATGACCTAATCTCAAGACAAACAAGCATGAAAATGAACACACAAATCACACTTGCACCCCCTAGGGTACTCCACTTGTTGCCTTTCAAAATTGGGCCATATTGCATGTTAGGTCTCTTTGGGAAAAACAAACAAATTGAATGATCATAGTCCCTCGATAACATTTTTTCAAAACAAACAAAAACAAATGATCAAGTCCCTTAAAGAAAATGCCCAAAGATACTTGGCACCATTGCAATTATGGTCTAAACGATGACCCACGCCCGTCCCTTTTACATCCTAACATGAGATTGTCCACCAAATACAATGGTGGAACAAACTTGTTAAAAGGGTTAAAACATAGCAATAATCTTTTGAGAAATTTAGGAGTAGATAACCTCTTAGTTACTTGAATCAATCTTGCAAACTAAAACACTTGCCTATTTCAAAAACCACACATCACTACACTTTCAAAACAACTTTCAAAAACAAATGAAAATCTTTTCAAAAGACGTACATCTTTGTATACATCCCCACATGGATCATTACAAAGGTTGCCACCACATTGGCCTCTTTTCAAAACATTTTCAAACCCACACACTCAAGCACCATTTAAAACAATTGAAAACAAAAGGCAAGTGATCTAAGCAAGTAACTAAGAGCCCATGGATAACCATGGATAGAAAGGGTGCTAATACCTTCCCTTTCTATAATCTACTCCCCGAACCCAAATAAACATCTCAAAAGGTTTTTTGCTGTGCTTTTTAACCTTTCCTTAGGATAAAATAAAAAGTCGGTGGCGACTCTTGCTCAACCGAAACATTTGCGAAAACAAACGCAAAACCTCAAGTCAGTTCTCCCACCAAACCACAGAACTGGAGACTCTGCTGGGGAACTCTTAAAAGTGGAGTAACCTTAGGGTTTAGATCACCTTTGTTTTCAATTGTTTGCTTTGTTCGCTTTTATATTTGTGGGCTTTGCATCGGAGTTTCATAGATCCTAACCCGGATCTGGGAAATACCCTTTTTAGGTAGCATAATCTGTGAGGGACCTGTCCGGCGTAGACCGACATGGGTGAAACAGTGGCTACGTTAGTGTGGCATCTTAGTCTGTACCTATATCCCTTGTGTTGCAACGGGGAGAATATAGGTCTTCTAAGGGGTCATTAAACACCAACCAACCTTAGAACCCTAAATTGACCAACTTGGCTATTAGGACAGTAGCAGTATGCTACACTCATTGAGGCTAAACTCTCGAGATGGTTCTGGCCGCGAGGAAAGATTGCGATGCTGGAGTTATGACCGATTGAGGGTAGCCAATGATTTGAGATCCTCTAGAACCCGGTTACTTTTTGATAGGACAGGTTTTAACCAACAAAACTAAAAGAGGGTAATACCTGAAACTCATGCTGGCCTAAAACCTAAGGGTGTCTTGTGTGACTTGTGTGCCTTATTTGCCTATGTGAATACTTGTGGTGTGCTTCATCGTAGCATCATGCCATCATACCATTGCATGCATCATGTATAAAGGACTAACCCATTTCAAAGACAAAAGAGTTTCATCTTTGCTCTGTTTTACAGGACATCATGATGCCCGTGCGTAGGAATACTGTCCGGCTCAACTTTGTTCAACCACCAGTTTTACTCAAGGATTTGGTTGGAAGGATTCCAAACACTTCTTCCTTCATCAACAGACATGGTTCTCTCCTTGGCTTGGTCACTGCAAAGTGGGACCAACAACTGATAAGTGTTCTGACCCAGTTTTATGACCCTCTGTATCATTGTTTCACCTTTCAAGACTTCCAGTTGGTTCCTACCCTGGAAGAATTCTCTTATTTGCTTGGGATCCCTGCCTTGGAACAAACTCCATTCACTGGTTTGGAAAAGACTCCTAGGCCTGAAGAGATTGCTGCAATTCTCCCCTTGACCAAAGAAGAGGTATTGTCCAACTGGGAAACTAGAAATGGGATCAAGGGCTTTTTGGTCAAATTTCTGGTTGGCAAGGCTAATGATTTCTGGAATGACTTGGACTTCAAGGCGTACGAGGATATTCTGGATCTTTTGATCTATGGTCTGGTATTGTTTCCTAACCCTGACACCTTTATCAGTATCCATGTCATAAGGATATTCATGTCTCGAAATCCGGTACCCACTCTTTTGGGTGATATTCTACAACAACTATATGCTCGTACTGCTCGAAAACGGGGAACTCCGTGGTGTTGTGCTCCTTTACTAGTAAGGTGGTTTATTTCGCACCTTCCTAAGTTCGTGCTGAAGAATGAAGAAGGAAAAGGTTGGGCTCGGAGGTTAATGTCTCTCACTGATAATGACATCACCTGGACTCTCAGAGGTTTGGATGAGGTAGCTGTTATTGACCGTTGCGGAGAATACCCTAACGTTCCGTTGATTGGTATCCAAGGAGGAATCTCTTACAATCCGTGCTTAGCTCTCCGTCAGTTTGGAAGAGCCAGAGGAGATGGGCCTCATGAAATGCTGGTTCCTCACTTCCATTTTGAGTTTCAGGCAGACAGTGACAAACTACGCCAGGGATTCATTAGAGCTTGGGACAGAATTCACAAAGCCGACCCACATGAGTTGGGACCAAAGACTTCTCTGCCATTGAAGCCCTATTGCAAGTGGGTCCGCATCCATGCTTAGAGGTTAGGTATGCCCTACGAAGCTGTTAGACCTCTCATTCTTGATGAAGATGGGGTTCCTCCAGCTGTCCTCCCTCCTTAGATACCTACTGATTTTGACACCATGAAGAGATCTTGGGCACAGCTAAAGGAAGAACGGGATTTCTATCGGGAGAAATTCAACGAGCAGGAACGGAAGATCCAGAGGCTGACTAAGCAATTGGAGGAAGAGAGGGTCCTGAACAACTACATCAGCACTGAAAAGAGGAGGCCATGGGAACATTGATGAACTTTGGATGTTTCCTTTTATAGCTTTTATTGCCTTTCCAGTGTTTTTTATTTTCTGTAATGCCTAAGGGAAAATTGTCGAACAATTGAAATTTTAATCTAATGAAGTGTGTTTCCCTTTTTGTCTACAAAGTTGAATCTTGTTTGTCTTTGAAAACATAAAACATACGCATTCCATTGCACCATATGCATAGCAGGTACCCTATTTCACAGGTTGCTTAATCTCCTTCGCTGTTTATTTTGAACAGTCATCATGAATCCAGACTCCTCCAGTGAGCAAGCAATCAAGGCCCTTCAGGCCCAAAGTGCACAGTTTCAAGAGATGGTCCTAAGCCTAGCCCAAGGTCAGCAAGAGTTGAAGACTCTACTCTTGAAGAAGAAGAAGAAAAAGAGGACTGCGTTGTTCAACACTGGACGCAGATTTGGGAACACACACCATAATGAAGCTGATCCAACTACTTCTTCTGCTGAGAAAAACAGTCCCCAAGGGGGAGGAGCTCCTAGTCCCGCAGTCTCCGACAACGAGACGGACTATAACGACGAACAATACCCACCTGCTGCTGACAGATACAAGCAATTGGAGGACCGCTTAAGCGCCATGGAAATTCAGAATGTGCCGGGCTGGATTTCGGAGATTTGGGGTTATCTTCTGGGGTAGTAATTCCACACAAGTTTAAGGCGCCTGCCTTCGCCAAGTATGATGGGGTCTCCTGCCCAAAGCTGCATCTGAGGTCGTACGTAAGGAAGATCCAACCTTACACGGCGGATAAGAACCTTTGGATTCACTTCTTCCAAGACAGCCTCTCGGGGTCACAGCTTGAATGGTTCTACCAATTAGATGGAACTAGCATCCGACACTGGGAAGATTTGGCAACCGCATTCTACAGAACATTACCAATACAATTCTGATCTCGCTCCTACGCGTACCCAACTTCAGGGTATGTCTCTAGGAACGGGTGAAGGGTTCAAAGAGTATGCATAAAAATGGAGAGATTTGGCTGGCAGGGTGCAGCCTCCATTGACTGATCGAGAGCTGGTTGATATGTTCCTAGGGACGTTGTCTGGTCCATTTTTCAATCACTTGGTTGGTAACTCCTCCGCTGGGTTTACAGATTTGATATTGACGGGAGAAAGAATTGAAGCTGGCATCAGGTCGGGCAAGATACAAAAGGCTGCCTCCACAAATGCTGAGAAGAGGCCGTTTAAGAAAGAAGCAAGTGCCGTCTATGGTCCTAGAAGACAAGTCAAGCCCGAAAGTCGCCAAGCCGTCAATGCTTTGGTCATCTCAAAACCTGTTGCTGCTCCTCAGCAGTACAATCAACAAAGAAGCGAAAGGCCCAAGAGGCAGTATACTCGACTGAGTATGACCTTATCTCAAATTTTACCCCAACTGTTATCCACCAACCTGGTGACCCTCAAAGAAGCTCCTAAGGTCGTCAACACTGCGTCTCCTAAGTATAACCCAAATGCCCGGTGTGCTTATCATTCTGATAGTCCCGGGCACACTACTGATGATTGCTGGGCCTTGAGAAACAAAGTGCAAGATCTGATCGACGCAAAGGAAATTCAGTTTGAGGCGCCGGAGAGACCAAATGTTGTAACTGCTCCTATGCCCCAGCATAGAGTAAATGCCATTGAGGAAGAATTGTATGATGTTTCGGTAAATGAAGTTGTTACCCCTCTGAAGACCGTCAAGAAGAACCTACTGCTGGCCGGTTTATTTCCGGGTTGCAGTGAAGGTTGCCTGTTCTGTGTTGTTTCCCTATCTGGTTGTCCCTTGCTGAAGTTAGGCGTCCAAAGCCTAATGGATAGCAGGGAGATTCTGTTTAAGAAGTCTGCTGTTCAGTTGGTTCCGGTAAAAGAAGTTTCTGTGGTTACCATCTTCAATAATCCAATCAAGGCTCTCCCGAAGAAGCCTGTTCAAATCATGATTGTTGCACCTATGGTTATTACTGTTCCGGGGCCTCTCCCCTATGTATCTGATAAAGCTGTCCCCTGGCATTATGGGGCAGACGTATATGTAAATGGAATCAAACAAGAATTCGACACTGGCGCCAGTATCTGCGATATCACTGGTCCAGCCAAGGTCACCCACAGTGGCAGGCTCTTCTCGCCTGACATTGCACCGCCCGCTACTCGAAGACCCCTCCTTATAACACCTACAAGTTTACTTATTCCTGCTGCTGATCAAGTTGTTTCCCCTGCTGCCGAATCATCTAATGCTCGGGGCAAAGGGATTGAAGAGGAGCCTGCCCGGATGGAGGCACCAATACCTATAAATGCTGAGGCCTCCCAACAAGAAATGGAGGAGATCCTGAAAATAATAAAGAAGAGTGATTTCAATGTTGTCGAGCAGCTGGGGCATACGCCCTCCAAGATCTCCATGCTCTCCTTATTGCTATGCTCCGAGGCCCATGCTAAGGCCTTGATCTCATTTCTCAAGACGGCCCATGTGCCACAGGAGACGTCTGCGGTCCAGTTCACTGATTGCGTAGCAAATCTGACAGCAGACAATGGCTTGGGTTTCTCAGATGTTGACCTGACTGCGAAGGGAAGAGACCACAATGATGCCCTGCATGTCTCTATCGAATGCAAGGGCACTACTCTGGCGCATGTATTGGTGGATACTGGTTCTTCCTTGAATGTTCTACCGAAAAAGGCTTTAGACCGTTTAGATTATGAAGGCCTGGAACTGAAGCCCAGCAATATCATCGTCAGGGCCTTTGACGGTTCAAAAAGGATGGTTCATGGAGAGGTTGACATCCCTATTCGTGTGGGCTCTCAGGTGTTTGACTCTACTTTTTATGTGATGGATATACGACCATCGTACTCTTGTCTACTGGGTCGACCTTGGATCCATAAAGCTGGGGCAGTGACCTCTACCTTGCACCAGAAGCTGAAGTATCCTGTCAGGGGGAAGATCGTCACTGTGCAAGGAGAAGAGGAGTATATGGTGAGCCATTTGAATTCCTTCAGATACATTGAGATGGACGGGGAGTTTATTGAAACCCCCTTTCAGCATTTCGAGGAGGTGCATCCAATTTCAGCAGCAGCAGACACAACAGTCGAAGAGAATGTTCCTTTAAAGATGGCTTCCCTAAGGGATGCCCGGGCTGTGGTTCAGAAAGGCGATTGTGCAAACTGGGGTCAGCTTCCTGACTTCACTCAGAAGAACGACAAGTTTGGGCTGGGCTTTACTGCAGAGGCTCAGAGGGCTGTGCGCAAGGAGAAGATCAGAAAGGCTCCGGTGTTTATCTCCAATCCAAGGGTGAATGCTATCGAGGAGGATGTAGAGGAAGCAGAGTTTGACAGTTGGATCTACCCGACTACCAGCAACGGACCAAGCAACTGGACGGCAAAGGATTTTACACCTATCACATTTGTCACGCAGTAATTGATTTCTTTTGATTTCCAAATTTGTAACAAACAATATGTTAAAACTTTGTTGGCTCGGTGTCCTACCCGGGGCATCGTAGCTCCATTTGTGAGGGCTTTTTTGTATGACATTTTCATATATCATCAATCAAAACATTGGACGTTTGTTGCATTTCAAATCTTGTGCTCTTTTTCTTTGTGTTATACATATTGCAAAAACAGCTATATTTACACACACTCACTTATACAGGTTTCAATCCACTCTGGATCTCACTGGTAACAGCTCTGCTACCGCCAGTTATGACTTTGAGAATCCGATCAACTTGGCCGAAGACGAAGGTGAAGATGATTGCGAAGTGCCTGGTGAACTCGCAAGACTGCTACTCCAGGAAGAGAGAGCTATTCAACCACATGAAGAGCCGGTGGAGACAATTAATCTGGGTACTGAGACAAATAGGAAAGAGGTCAAGATTGGTGCCAATCTAGAGCTCAGCGTGAAGCAACGATTGATCCAGATGCTACAGGATTACATGGAGATTTTTGCTTGGTCCTATGAAGATATGCCTGGTTTGGATGCCGACATTGTAGTTCATCACCTGCCAACCAAGGAAGACTGCCCTCCGGTAAAGCAAAAAGTCCGACGGATGCGACCAGAGATGTCTGAGAAGATCAAGGCCGAGGTTATGAAACAGTTTGATGCCGGGTTCCTTGCAGTGACTTCTTACCCTCAGTGGGTTGCCAACGTGGTGCCGGTACCAAAGAAGGACGGTAAGGTCAGAATGTGTGTTGACTACAGGGATCTGAACAGGGCCAGCCCCAAGGATGACTTCCCCCTACCTCACATTGATGTCCTTGTTGACAATACAGCTCAACACAAGGTGTTCTCCTTCATGGATGGTTTTTCAGGGTATAATCAGATCAAGATGGCTCCAGAGGATATGGAGAAGACTACATTTGTGACTCAGTGGGGCACCTTCTGTTATAAGGTCATGCCATTCGGATTGAAAAATGCTGGGGCAACCTATCAACGTGCCATGGTTGCTTTGTTTCATGATATGATCCATCATGAGATTGAGGTATACGTTGATGACATGATTGCAAGGTCTCAAACCGAGGAGGAGCACCTTGACCATCTGAGGAAGTTATTTGACCGACTCAAGTTGTACAAGCTAAGATTGAATCCCAACAAATGCACCTTTGGGGTAAGATCCGGAAAATTGCTAGGTTTCATTGTAAGCGATAAAGGTATTCAGGTGGACCCTGCCAAGGTAAAATCCATACAAGAGATGCCGGCTCCAAAAACAGAGAAAGAAGTCAGAGGCTTCCTGGGACGACTGAATTACATTGCCCGATTCATCTCACATCTGACTGCTACTTGTGAGCCAATCTTCAAATTGCTGAAGAAAGATCAAGTAGTACGCTGGAATGATGAATGTCAGGCCGCCTTTGAAAAGATAAAGGAATATCTCCAAGAGCCACCCATTCTTATGCCACCGGTGGAAGGAAGACCTTTGATACTATACTTGACAGTACTTGATAATTCAATGGGGTGTGTGCTGGGGCAGCATGACGAGTCTGGCCGAAAAGAGCACGCTATTTATTACTTGAGCAAAAAGTTTACCGACTGTGAGTCTCGTTACTCACTGCTTGAGAAAACTTGCTGCGCTCTTGTATGGGCTGCTCGCCGGCTGAGACAGTATATGCTGACTCACACTACCTTATTGATTTCAAAGATGGATCCCATCAAGTACATATTTGAAAAGCCCGCTCTGTCTGGAAGAATAGCGAGATGGCAAATGATCTTAATAGAATATGATATCCAATATACAACTCAGAAAGCAATTAAAGGAAGTGTACTGGCGGACCATTTGGCACACCAACCTGTGGACGATTATCAATCATTGAACTTTGATTTTCCGGACGAAGATATCATGGTGGTAACTGACTGTGAAGTACCTGGACCGGATGAAGGACCTGAGGAAGGATCCCGATGGTCTATGAATTTTGATGGAGCCTCCAATGCTTTGGGTAACGGCGTCGGCGCTGTAATCATATCTCCCAAAGGAACTCATACTCCCCTCACCGCCCGATTATGTTTCAGCTGCACCAACAATATGGCAGAATATGAGGCATGTATCATGGGTTTACAAGCTGCAATCGACTTAAGGATCAAATTTCTAAGTGTCTTCGGAGATTCCGCTCTCGTGATCAATTAGATCAAAGGCGAGTGGGATACGAAACACCCGAATCTTATTCCTTACAAGGAGTATGTGTCGACCTTGCTTCCCCACTTTGAAGAGATAACTTTCGAACACTTCCCTAGAGAGGAGAATCAGCTAGCGGATGCCCTAGCTACGATGTCTTCAATGTTCAAAGTTAAATGGGACAATGAGGCTCCCCGAATCATTATCTGGAAGTTGGATGAACCGGCATACTGCTACGAGCTCGAGGCTGAAAAGGTGATTGAAAAACCCTGGTATCATGAGGTGAAGAGGTACTTGGAAGCTCAGGAATACCCTGAAGGTGCGTCTGTCAATGATAAGAAGTTCATGAGGAGGTTTGCTGCAAAATTCTTCCTCAGCAACGACATTCTCTACAAGCGGAGTCATGATTCAACTCTGCTACGTTGTGTGGATAAGGCTGAAGCAGAGAAAATTATGATAGAATTACATGAAGGCACATTTGGAACACATTCCAGTGGACACACCATGGCTAAGAAAATCCTTCGGGCAGGATATTTCTGGTCCACAATGGAAGCCGATTGTTACCAACACTCCCGAACTTGTCATAAATGCCAGATCTATGCTGACAAGGTGCATATCCCTCCAGTTCCTTTGAACGTCCTGACGGCACCTTGGCCTTTTGCAATGTGGGGCATCGATATGATCGGTGAGATCCGACCGACGGCATCCAATGGGCATCGCTTCATCTTGGTGGCGATCGATTACTTCACGAAGTGGGTTGAGGCAGCTTCCTACGCCACAGTAACCAAGAGCGTCGTGGCACGTTTCATCCGGCATAATCTGATCTGTTGGTACGGAGTCCCGGAAAGAATCATTACGGACAATGGTACCAATCTCAATAACAAAATGATCACTGAACTCTGTGAACAATTCAAGATACAGCACCACAATTCTTCTCCCTACCGACCAAAGATGAATGGGGCTGTAGAGGCAGCTAATAAGAATATCAAGAAAATTGTGCAGAAGATGACAGTGACCTATAAAGATTGGCATGAGATGTTACCATTCGCTCTTCATGGGTACCGTACCTCAGCAAGGACGTCAACCGGGGCAACTCCCTTCTCCTTGGTCTATGGCATGGAGGCAGTCTTGCCAATTGAAGTCCAGATACCCTCTCTCCGGATAATGAAGGATGCATACTTGAGTGAAGATGACTGGATCCAGACTCGATCAATTAAATCTGATTGACGAAAAGAGGCTCACTGCTATCTGTCATGGTCAAACGTATAAAAAACGGATGATCAGGGCATTTAACAAGAAAGTCAGACCGCAAGAGTATCAAGTTGGGGACCTGGTAATCAAACGCATCATCCTTCCTCAAAGTGATCGCCGGGGCAAATGGATCCCTACATACGAAGGGCCATTTGTGGTTAAACGTGTGTTCTCAGGAGGAGCCATGATCCTAACCACCATGGATGGTGACGACCTTCCTCACCCCGCCAATGCAGACATAGTGAAAAAATACTACGCGTAAATAAAAGACCCGCTAGGTTGATATACCTAGGCAAAAATAAGGGCTTCCCGGCGAACCAAAAGGGTTCGGGCAAAAATAAGGGATGAAATGAATAAAAATTTGTACACCCGGCAAGTCGAAAACCTGAAAAGGCGGCTTGGGCAAAAATGGGTATCCCGGTGGACTGAAAACCCGAAAGGGCGGTCCAGGAAAAAGTTAGGGATAAAGCGTAACACTATGTCTCATTAGATCACTTCGCATCCGGAATTCGGCATCAACTATCTGGCTCAGATTTAGGCATCGACCAATCAGCTTCATCTTCAACTAGGCAGCAAAGTGATGAGACGTTCGAAGACATAAAGGCGATAGCAGAGTTGGAACCCAGTGGGATTGTTCACATAGCTGTTTTGGTTTCCTTTTTTTTCAAATTATAAACTCTATGTTATTTGGCGGCGTCCTCTTACTAGGATGTCAGCCTCTTGTACAAAAACGCCTATTCACAGGCAAAGTTCAAATCAATACAAATTCACTTGTCCATACAAATTGCCACTGTTTTCCCTTTTTTTCTGCTTTGTCTTGCGAAGAACGTCCAATGTTCATTTTTGATATATGCATTTGACATTAAAATTGTTGACTCATAAATATTCGCATATGAAACGAAAGATTAATTACAGGTGACATCAGAAACAGGGGCAATGTGGAGTTGTCTGATGCAGTCTGGTTGTTTTGTCCGCCAAGGTACCAAGGTAGATTCGACTGAAGAATGTGACCAAATCATCTCAACGTCCCGCAGAGTAAGACAAGATTCAGCAATACTTTCCCCAAGCGGAGTTGATTCCCCGTCAATCCTGTGAAGTCTCAACATCCCCCGGCGGGTCTTAAAGCTCACTCCCCAGTAGATTCTGGAAGCTTGTTCCCTGCAGGATACGGGCGTCTCTCCCGAGTTTTATTCAGAGTTATTTCCTCTCAAGGACTTATAACTGGGTTATCCTCAGCTAAAAACCACAGAAGATCGCCCTCGGCAAAGTTCCTTCAATCCCCGGCGAAGTTTATCTTTGGTGCTCCCCAGCGGAGTTTATCATCATTATCCCCAGCGGAATCCATCATTAAAGTCCTCAACAGGCCTCTCATCAAACTTCGGCCAAGTATCTCTTCCACAGAGCAACTCCCCGGCCGGTCGTCTAGGATTTATTTTCCTAAAGACGAAAATTACATTCATAAACATTTCACATTTTCGTACATCTTGTTTACATACGTGATAAAGTGCATACTCACCCTATCTCATGTTAAACAGCATGACATCATGCATATCATACATCATGACATTGCACACAACTTATGTTTTTACCTTTTCAGGGAAAAAGACAATCCCAAAGACAATTACCTTCAACTGTCACAATTCCAGATTCGATACCTGTATCTAGCCAGGGCACATCTGAAAGTGACCAGTTTCCAGACTCGATTCCTGTATCTAGCCAGGGCACGTCTGAAGAGTTCGAAGATTTGATTCCTGTATCCAGCCAGGGCACATATATCAACTATAACATTTCCAGGCTCGATTCCTGTATCTAGCCAGGGCACGTCTGAAGAGTTCGAAGATTCGACTCCTGTATCCAGCCAGGGCATATCTGTTGACCGCATTTCCGGATTCGACTCCTGTATCCAGCCAGGGCATATCTGTTGACCACATTTCCGGATTCGACTCCTGTATCCAGCCAGGGCATATCTGTTGACCACATTTCCGGATTCGACTCCTGTATCCAGCCAGGGCATATCTGTTGACCACATTTCCGGATTCGACACCGGTATCTAGCCAGGGCATATCTGCATGAGGAGATTGAAGATCAAACACCTGTAACAAGCCAGGAAAACATCTGTCTTTCTCAAATACACAAGTTCTCGCCAAGGAATCTCTTGTGCGATCAACACCTCCAGATGGCATCTATAAGCCCATCTCCCTATCCACCATCTCTCCAAATGGCATCTATAAGCCCATTCCCGACATCACATTTACTGATACCTCAACATGCGAGTGCAAATTTCCGGGCACTCTAGTGTCCAATCTCCTTTTACCCTCGAGTCACGAAAGGCAAACTTGCCAATCTAACTCTTCAGGTTCAAGAAGATTGAACAGGGGCAACTGTTGTACCCCAAAATTTTCCCTCCCATTTCCTCAACATTTTTTCATTACAAGACCTTTGAAGATCAAGATCCAGTTAGGGTTTCCTCTGCTCAAGACTTCTCCTTGCACTGTGGACTCAAATTAGGGTTTGTGTTTGCCCAAGGATGTTTTGACCTAAAATGCCTAATATGACTTTCATGTTTCATGTTGGACTCCCAAGTTTACCCATACCAAGTTTCAAGTCTTGATTCCAAGTTTTGCCCAGTCAATTGGACAGATGACCTAGAAATCAGCTGTATTGAAAAAAAGGTCAACTATGGCCAATTGACAGTCAAATCTCATGAAGATTGACCCACATCAACATTATGAACTCATATGAACCATTTGATCAAGTTTGGATCATAATTCCACAAGAAATTTGATCAGATCACCAAAAGGGCAAAATGGTCATTTTTAGGGTTTTGACTGCACAAAGGCAATTTTTGACTGTTTGACCTAACCAATGGCAAACCAAGCTCACATATGGACTCAAGGACTCAATGAAATGGTCTTGACACATTCATCAAGCTCAAAAGATCCCAAGTACACAAGTTTGACAGTTGAATTTCCCAGTCAATTGATCAATTTTGACTGTACACTAAAAAGTCAAACTTTGACTTTTTGGTCAAAATCAAGAGTCAAGATTCATTTTTCATCAAAACATGCCAAATCATGAAACTTGTTCACCAAGAAACCAAGAAATGCAAATTAGGGTTTTAAAATGGAATTTTTCATAACTTAGAATTTTTCTAAGTTATGGAAAACCCTAATTTTTTCCCAACTTTGCCCCACTTTTTCACCATGATTCATTTGGATTCAAACAAAAGTCAAAACATGAAAGTTGTATCTTGTTACATAATCTACAACTTTGATTCACAAAGTTTTCTCATTTGAAGCTTGTATCTCAAGTTACAAATTTTTGAATAAGGGCACTAAACCATTCTTAACTTAGTGAAAATTTGACCTATTTTTGACAAGTTTTTACCCCACTTCAAGGCCATTTTCCATACACTTCCACTTGGAATTTCAATTTGCATTTCAACAATGGATTGTAGTACACATTCCAAGCTTTCCAAAATGTCCAAGAACTCATCAAACAACCTCATGGTTAGGGAGAATCGAATTTCACAATATAGCAAAAACTCACTTTTGAATTGGCCATTTTTCATGTTCATAACTTTGCAATTTGAACTCAGCATGCTTTAGGTTAGATTACAGGTCCTTAAACCAAGTTGCACTCAATAATTTAATGCATATTCATTGTGTTAAGGTGTTGTTCTATGAGTTTGAACATTGTATGCAAGATTAATCCCAAACTAGATAAAACATTCTTTCCATTTTTGCAAAAGATCACTTTATGTCCAATTGAGAATCCAACAAGTACATTGCAAATCTGATTGGCACAAGTTTATGTGTTAATCACACTGATCAAGGAGGGATTATGCAGCATAGTGTGAGCTCCTCTACAGGCCTAGAAGCACAATTTGCCTTTGTTTGCTTAAGTGTGAAGTAAAGTGGCATAACTCATAACAACTTCCATCTCAGCTTACAAACACAAGAACAAACTTACCAAACACATTCCAGACATCATACCCAAGCTTTTGCACGAGCCTTTGACCTCCAATCCACCCTCTATCTCAGAATCACTCTCAAACTGCAAAAACAGAGTTGCCTCTGCAGTTTGAGTGCCAACTTCTATTTCTCTCAAGCATTCTTGCCAAAACCAGTTCACATACCTTCCATACTATCTATGCAAGCTAACCATGACCTGAAACCTGACATGTAACACCTCCAAGCCACTTCACCATTTTTGCTTTTCTGTTTTGCAGTTGAAGTTCACCAGCACGATTCAGGGAGTTTCAAGGCAAAGTAGAACTTGGAATAGCATCCTTACACTTCAAGGAAGCTATACAAATCATCATTTTACTCTGAAACATCCTCCATTGCAAAGCACGATTCCAACTGAACAGGTATCTTCATGAAGTTCTATCTCTCTTATTAGGCATTGTTAGCTTTAGGTTTGTGAAGAAAATATGTCACAATCATAGCCCTGAACATGACCATATAGTTAGATTTCATTTATGTTACGTGTGCTGCAAGAATTTTGAGTCTGAACATGGCATAAAAGTTAGGTCAGAAATTGGGGGAGAAGAAATTCTCCCTCATCTTAGAGAGTTAGGTCAAGTTCTTTACATGGTTGGAATCGTCTCTTAATGCTCTACACTTTTCATGTTATGAGTTTTGCTTGAAAGTCCAGGAATCCAGAGATAGAAAACGCGTGGGTGATGTTGTTCAGAGGTTGAAGATGACTGATTCTGGGCTGGGCCTGGAATATTTTCTTATTTACACCACACAATTGCTTTTGAACCCCCTGAGCCCATTTGCTTATTTCTTTGACTTTTTTTACTTTTTCTTTTTTGATTGACTTTGTTTATTTTTTCTCATGACATTAAAAACATAAAAATATTTTTCCATCATTTTTTTGAATTTATTGCATATTTATTTGATTATTTCTTTTGTTTGTACATAAATATTATATATATTATTATTTAAAATAAATAGAAAAAAATAGTGTAAATACATTTTTATTTTTGTTTACCTTCTGAAAATATTTCACATAAAAAAATACTTTTTTTATTTATTTTATTAAACATTAAATATATATTATTTTATAATGCATATTTAGAATTTAATATATATATATATATATATATATATATATATATATATATATATATATATATATATATATATATATATATATATATATA
>CATIWC010001208.1:0-164282 GCA_948472305.1 Vicia faba
AATGACACATATTCCATATACATTTGAAATAATACAAATTATCTAATGAGTTTTGATAGTATATTTATCCACCATATTCATATTGTATTATGGTATAATAGATGTAAATAGTTTCAGTATTTTCTAATTCTCCATCACCAAATTTTAGGTTACTTCATCACTAAGAAACTAAGTTAAAAGACTATTACTTAATGACACATATTCCATATACATTTGAAATAATTCAAATTTTCTAATGAGTCTCGATAGTAGATTAATCCACCATATTCATATTGTATTATGGTATAATAGATGTAAACAATTTCAATATTTTTCTTCTTCTCCATCACCAAATTTTAGGTTACTTCATCACTAAGAAACAAAGTTAAAAGACTATTACTTAATGACACATATTCCATATACATTTGAAATAATTCAAATTATCTAATGAGTCTCGATAGTATATTTATTCACCATATTCATATTGTATTATGGTATAATAGATGTAAACAGTTTCAGTATTTTCTAATTCTCCATCACCAAATCTTAGGTTACTTCTTCACTAAGAAACTAAGTTAAAAGACTATTACTTAATGACACATATTCCATATACATTTAAACAAATACAAATTATCTAATGAGTCTCGATAGTATATTTATCCACCATATTCATATTGTATTATGGTATAATAGATGTAAACAGTTTCAGTATTTTCTAATTCTCCATCACCAAATTTTATGTTACTTCATCACTAAGAAACTAAGTTAAAAGACTATTACTTAATGACACATATTCCATATACATTTGAAATAATTCAAATTTTCTAATGAGTCTCGATAGTATATTTATCCACCATATTCATATTGTATTATGGTATAATACATGTAAACAGTTTCAGTATTTTCCAATTCTCCATCACCAAATTTTAGGTTACTTCATCACTAAGAAATCGAGTTAAAAGACTATTACTTAATGACACATATTCCATTTACATTTGAAATAATTCAAATTATCTAATAAGTCTCGATAGTATATTTATCCACCATTTTCATATTGTATTATGGTATAATAGATGTAAACAATTTCAATATTTTCTTCTTCTCTATCACCCAATTTTAGGTTACTTCATCACTAAGAAACTAAGTTAAAAGACTATTACTTAATGACACATATTCCATATACATTTGAAATAATTCAAATTTTCTAATGAGTCTCGATAGTATATTTATCCACCATATTCATATTGTATTATGGTATAATACATGTAAACAGTTTCAGTATTTTCCAATTCTCCATCACCAAATTTTAGGTTACTTCATCACTAAGAAACCGAGTTAAAAGACTATTACTTAATGACACATATTCCATATACATTTGAAATAATACAAATTATCTAATGAGTCTCGATAGTATATTTATCCACCATATTCATATTGTATTATGGTATAATATATGTAAATAGTTTCAGTATTTTCTAATTCTCCATCACCAAATTTTAGGTTACTTCATCACTAAGAAACTAAGTTAAAAGACTATTACTTAATGACACATATTCCATATACATTTGAAATAATTCAAATTATCTAATGAGTCTCGATAGTATATTTATTCACCATATTCATATTGTATTATGTTATAATAGATGTAAAGAGTTTTAGTATTTTCTAATTCTCCATCACCAAATCTTAGGTTACTTCTTCACTAAGAAACTAAGTTAAAAGACTATTACTTAATGACACATATTCCATATACATTTAAACAAATACAAATTATCTAATGAGTCTCGATAGTATATTTATCCACCATATTCATATTGTATTATGGTATAATAGATGTAAATAGTTTCAGTAATTTCTAATTCTCCATCACCAAATTTTAGGTTACTTCATCACTAAGAAACTAAGTTAAAAGACTATTACTTAATGACACATATTCCATATACATTTGAAATAATTCAAATTTTCTAATGAGTCTCGATAGTAGATTAATCCACCATATTCATATTGTGTTATGGTATAATAGATGTAAACAATTTCAATATTTTTCTTCTTCTCCATCACCAAATTTTAGGTTACTTCATCACTAAGAAACAAAGTTAAAAGACTATTACTTAATGACACATATTCCATATACATTTGAAATAATTCAAATTATCTAATGAGTCTCGATAGTATATTTATTCACCATATTCATATTGTATTATGGTATAATAGATGTAAACAGTTTCAGTATTTTCTAATTCTCCATCACCAAATCTTAGGTTACTTCTTCACTAAGAAACTAAGTTAAAAGACTATTACTTAATGACACATATTCCATATACATTTAAACAAATACAAATTATCTAATGAGTCTCGATAGTATATTTATCCACCATATTCATATTGTATTATGGTATAATAGATGTAAACAGTTTCAGTATTTTCTAATTCTCCATCACCAAATTTTAGGTTACTTCATCACTAAGAAACTAAGTTAAAAGACTATTACTTAATGACACATATTCCATATACATTTGAAATAATTCAAATTTTCTAATGAGTCTCGATAGTATATTTATCCACCATATTCATATTGTATTATGGTATAATACATGTAAACAGTTTCAGTATTTTCCAATTCTCCATCACCAAATTTTAGGTTACTTCATCACTAAGAAATCGAGTTAAAAGACTATTACTTAATGACACATATTTCATTTACATTTGAAATAATTCAAATTATCTAATAAGTCTCGATAGTATATTTATCCACCATATTCATATTTTATTATGGTATAATAGATGTAAACAATTTCAATATTTTCTTCTTCTCTATCACCCAATTTTAGGTTACTTCATCACTAAGAAACTAAGTTAAAAGACTATTACTTAATGACACATATTCCATATACATTTGAAATAATTCAAATTATCTAATGAGTCTCAATAGTATATTTATCCACCATATTCATATTGTATTATGGTATAATAGATGTAAACAATTTTAGTATTTTCCAATTCTCCATCACCAAGTTTTAGGTTACTTCATCACTAAGAAACCAAGTTAAAAGACTATTACTTAATGACACATATTCCGTATACATTTGAAATAATTCAAATTATCTAATGAGTCTCGATAGTATATTTATCCACCATATTCATATTGTATTATCGTATAATAGATGTAAATAATTTAAATATTTTTCTTCTTCTCCATCACCAAATTTTAGGTTACTTCATCACTAAGAAACTAAGTTAAGAGACTATTACTTAATGACACATATTCCATATACATTTGAAATAATTCAAATTATCTAATGAGTCTCGATAGTATATTTATTCACCATATTCATATTGTATTATGTTATAATAGATGTAAACAGTTTTAGTATTTTCTAATTCTCCATCACCAAATCTTAGGTTACTTCTTCACTAAGAAACTAAGTTAAAAGACTATTACTTAATGACACATATTCCATATAAATTTAAACAAATACAAATTATCTAATGAGTCTCGATAGTATATTTATCCACCATATTCATATTGTATTATGGTATAATAGATGTAAACAGTTTCAGTATTTTCTAATTCTCCATCACCAAATTTTAGGTTACTTCATCACTAAGAAACTAAGTTAAAAGACTATTACTTAATGACACATATTCCATATACATTTGAAATAATTCAAATTTTCTAATGAGTCTCGATAGTATATTTATCCACCATATTCATATTGTATTATGGTATAATACATGTAAACAGTTTCAGTATTTTCCAATTCTCCATCACCAAATTTTAGGTTACTTCATCACTAAGAAACCGAGTTAGAAGACTATTACTTAATGACACATATTCCATATACATTTGAAATAATACAAATTATCTAATGAGTCTCGATAGTATATTTATCCACCATATTCATATTGTATTATGGTATAATAGATGTAAATAGTTTCAGTATTTTCTAATTCTCCATCACCAAATTTTAGGTTACTTCATCACTAAGAAACTAAGTTAAAAGACTATTACTTAATGACACATATTCCATATACATTTGAAATAATTCAAATTTTCTAATGAGTCTCGATAGTAGATTAATCCACCATATTCATATTGTATTATGGTATAATAGATGTAAACAATTTCAATATTTTTCTTCTTCTCCATCACCAAATTTTAGGTTACTTCATCACTAAGAAACAAAGTTAAAAGACTATTACTTAATGACACATATTCCATATACATTTGAAATAATTCAAATTATCTAATGAGTCTCGATAGTATATTTATTCACCATATTCATATTGTATTATGGTATAATAGATGTAAACAGTTTCAGTATTTTCTAATTCTCCATCACCAAATCTTAGATTACTTCATCACTAAGAAACTAAGTTAAAAGACTATTACGTAATGACACATATTCCATATACATTTGAAATAATTCAAATTATCTAATGAGTCTCGATAGTATATTTATTCACCATATTCATATTGTATTATGGTATAATAGATGTAAACAGTTTCAGTATTTTCTAATTCTCCATCACAAAATCCTAGGTTACTTCATCACTAAGAAACTAAGTTAAAAGACTATTACTTAATGACACATATTCCATATACATTTGAAATAATTCAAATTATCTAATGAATCTCGATAGTATATTTATTCACCATATTCATATTGTATTATGGTATAATAGATGTAAACAATTTTAGTATTTTCCAATTCTCCATCACCAAATTTTAGGTTACTTCATCACTAAGAAACTAAGTTAAAAGACTATTACTTAATGACACATATTCCATATACATTTGAAATAATTCAAATTATCTAATGACTCTCGATAGTATATTTATCCACCATATTCATATTGTATTATCGTATAATAGATGTAAACAATTTCAATGTTTTTCTTCTTCTCCATCACCAAATTTTAGGTTACTTCATCACTAAAAAACTAAGTCAAAAGACTATTACTTAATGACACATATTCCATATACATTTGAAATAATTCAAATTATCTAATAAGTCTCGATATTATATTTATTCACCATATTCATATTGTATTATGGTATAATAGATGTAAACAGTTTCAGTATTTTCTAATTCTCCATCACCAAATTTTAGTTTACTTAATCACTAAGAAACCAAGTTAAAAGACTATTACTTAATGACACATATTCCATATACATTTGAAATAATTCAAATTATCTAATGAGTCTCGATAGTATATTTATCCACCATATTCATATTGTATTATCGTATAATAGATGTAAATAATTTAAATATTTTTCTTCTTCTCCATCACCAAATTTTAGGTTACTTCATCACTAAGAAACTAAGTTAAGAGACTATTACTTAATGACACATATTCCATATACATTTGAAATAATTCAAATTATCTAATGAGTCTCGATAGTATATTTATTCACCATATTCATATTGTATTATGTTATAATAGATGTAAACAGTTTCAGTATTTTCTAATTCTCCATCACCAAATTTTAGGTTACTTCATCACTAAGAAACTAAGTTAAAAGACTATTACTTAATGACACATATTCCATATACATTTGAAATAATTCAAATTTTATAATGAGTCTCGATAGTATATTTATCCACCATATTCATATTGTATTATGGTATAATACATGTAAACAGTTTCAGTATTTTCCAATTCTCCATCACCAAATTTTAGGTTACTTCATCATTAAGAAACTGAGTTAAAAGACTATTACTTAATGACACATATTCCATATACATTTGAAATAATTCAAATTATCTAATGAGTCTCGATAGTATATTTATTCACCATATTCATATTGTATTAAGGTATAATAGATGTAAACAGTTTCAGTATTTTCTAATTCTCCATCACCAAATCTTAGGTTACTTCATCACTAAGAAACTAAGTTAAAAGACTATTACTTAATGACACATATTCCATATACATTTGAAATAATTCAAATTATCTAATGAGTTTCGATAGTATATTTATCCACCATATTCATATTGTATTATGGTATAATAGATGTAAACAATTTTAGTATTTTCCAATTCTCCATCACCAAATTTTAGGTTACTTCATCACTAAGAAACAAAGTTAAAAGACTATTACTTAATGACACATATTCCATATACATTTGAAATAATTCAAATTATCTAATGACTCACGATAGTATATTTATCCACCATATTCATATTGTATTATCGTAAAATAGATGTAAATAATTTCAATGTTTTTCTTCTTCTCCATCACCAAATTTTAGGTTACTTTCTCACTAAGAAACTAACTTACAAGACTGTTACTTAATGACACATATTCCATATACATTTGAAATAATTCAAATTATCTAATGAGTCTCGATAGTATGTTTATTCACCATATTCATATTGTATTATGGTATAATAGATGTAAACAGTTTCAGTATTTTCTAATTCTCCATCACCAAATTTTAGGTTACTTCATCACTAAGAAACTAAGTTAAAAGACTATTACTTAATGACACATATTCCATATACATTTGAAATAATTCAAATTATCTAATGACTCTCGATAGTATATTTATCCACCATATTCATATTGTATTATCGTATAATAGATGTAAACAATTTCAATGTTTTTCTTCTTCTCCATCACCAAATTTTAGGTTACTTTATCACTAAAAAACTAAGTTAAAAGACTATTACTTAATGACACATATTACATATACATTTGAAATAATTCAAATTATCTAATGAGTCTCGATATTATATTTATTCACCATATTCATATTGTATTATGGTATAATAGATGTAAACAGTTTCAGTATTTTCTAATTCTCCATCACCAAATTTTAGTTTACTTCATCACTAAGAAACCAAGTTAAAAGACTATTACTTAATGACACATATTCCATATACATTTGAAATAATTCAAATTATCTAATGAGTCTCGATAGTATATTTATCCACCATATTCATATTGTATTATCGTATAATAGATGTAAACAATTAAAATATTTTTCTTCTTCTCCATCACCAAATTTTAGGTTACTTCATCACTAAGAAACTAAGTTAAGAGACTATTACTTAATGACACATATTCCATATACATTTGAAATAATTCAAATTATCTAATGAGTCTCGATAGTATATTTATTCACCATATTCATATTGTATTATGTTATAATAGATGTAAACAGTTTTAGTGTTTTCTAATTCTCCATCACCAAATCTTAGGGTACTTCATCACTAAGAAACTAAGTTGAAAGACTATTACTTAATGACACATATTCCATATACATTTGAAATAATTCAAATTATCTAATGAGTCTCGATAGTATATTTATCCACCATATTCATATTGTGTTATGGTATAATAAATGTAATCAATTTCAGTATTTTCTAATTCTCCATCACCAAATCTTAGGTTACTTCATCACTAAGAAACTAAGTTAAAAGACTATTACTTAATGACACATATTCCATATACATTTGAAATAATTCAAATTATCTAATGAGTCTCGATAGTATATTTATTCACCATATTCATATTGTATTATGGTATAATAGATGTAAACAGTTTCAGTATTTTCCAATTCTCCATCACCAAATTTTAGGTTACTTCATCACTAAGAAACCGAGTTAAAAGACTATTACTTAATGACACATATTCCATATACATTTAAAATAATACAAATTATCTAATGAGTCTCGATAGTATATTTATCCACCATATTCATATTGTATTATGGTATAATAGATGTAAATAGTTTCAGTATTTTCTAATTCTCCATCACCAAATTTTAGGTTACTTCATCACTAAGAAACTAAGTTAAAAGACTATTACTTAATGACACATATTCCATATACATTTGAAATAATTCAAATTTTCTAATGAGTCTCGATAGTAGATTAATCCACCATATTCATATTGTATTATGGTATAATAGATGTAAACAATTTCAATATTTTTCTTCTTCTCCATCACCAAATTTTAGGTTACTTCATCACTAAGAAACTAAGTTAAAAGACTATTACTTAATGACACATATTCCATATACATTTGAAATAATTCAAATTATCTAAGGAGTCTCGATAGTATATTTATTCACCATATTCATATTGTATTATGGTATAATAGATGTAAACAGTTTCAGTATTTTCTAATTCTCCATCACCAAATCTTAGGTTACTTCATCACTAAGAAACTAAGTTAAAAGACTATTACTTAATGACACATATTCCATATACATTTGAAATAATTCAAATTATCTAATGAGTCTCGATAGTATATTTATCCACCATATTCATATTGTATTATGGTATAATAGATGTAAACAATTTCAATATTTTTCTTCTTCTCCATCACCAAATTTTAGGTTACTTCATCACTAAGAAACCAAGTTAAAAGACTATTACTTAATGACACATATTCCATATACATTTGAAATAATTCAAATTATCTAATGAGTCTCGATAGTATATTTATCCACCATATTCATATTGTATTATCGTATAATAGATGTAAATAATTTAAATATTTTTCTTCTTCTCCATCACCAAATTTTAGGTTACTTCATCACTAAGAAACTAAGTTAAGAGACTATTACTTAATGACACATATTCCATATACATTTGAAATAATTCAAATTATCTAATGAGTCTCGATAGTATATTTATTCACCATATTCATATTGTATTATGTTATAATAGATGTAAACAGTTTTAGTATTTTCTAATTCTCCATCACCAAATCTTAGGTTACTTCTTCACTAAGAAACTAAGTTAAAAGACTATTACTTAATGACACATATTCCATATACATTTAAACAAATACAAATTATCTAATGAGTCTCGATAGTATATTTATCCACCATATTCATATTGTATTATGGTATAATAGATGTAAACAGTTTCAGTATTTTCTAATTCTCCATCACCAAATTTTAGGTTACTTCATCACTAAGAAACTAAGTTAAAAGACTATTACTTAATGACACATATTCCATATACATTTGAAATAATTCAAATTTTCTAATGAGTCTCGATAGTATATTTATCCACCATATTCATATTGTATTATGGTATAATACATGTAAACAGTTTCAGTATTTTCCAATTCTCCATCACCAAGTTTTAGGTTACTTCATCATTAAGAAACCGAGTTAAAAGACTATTACTTAATGACACATATTCCATATACATTTGAAATAATTCAAATTATCTAATGAGTCTCGATAGTATATTTATTCACCATATATATATTGTATTATGGTATAATAGATGTAAATAGTTTCAGTATTTTCTAATTCTCCATCACCAAATCTTAGGTTACTTCATCACCAAGAAACTAAGTTAAAAGACTATTACTTAATAACACATATTCCATATACATTTGAAATAATTCAAATTATCTAATGAGTCTCGATACTATATTTATCCACCATATTCATATTGTATTATGGTATAATAGATGTAAACAATTTTAGTATTTTCCAATTCTCCATCACCAAATTTTAGGTTACTTTATCACTAAGAAACAAAGTTAAAAGACTATTACTTAATGACACATATTCCATATACATTTGAAATAATTCAAATTATCTAATGACTCTCGATAGTATATTTATCCACCATATTCATATTGTATTATCGTATAATAGATGTAAACAATTTCAATGTTTTTCTTCTTCTCCATCACCAAATTTTAGGTTACTTCATCACTAAGAAACTAAGTTAAAAGACTATTACTTAATGACACATATTCCATATACATTTGAAATAATTCAAATTATCTAATGAGTCTCGATAGTATATTTATTCACCATATTCATATTGTATTATGGTATAATAGATGTAAACAGTTTCAGTATTTTCTAATTCTCCATCACCAAATTTTGGTTTACTTCATCCATAAGAAACCAAGTTAAAAGACTATTACTTAATGACACATATTCCATATACATTTGAAATAATTCAAATTATCTAATGAGTCTCGATAGTATATTTATCCACCATATTCATATTGTATTGTCGTATAATAGATGTAAACAATAAAAAAATTTTCTTCTTCTCCATCACCAAATTTTAGGTTACTTCATCATTAAGAAACCTAGTTAAAAGACTATTACTTAATGACACATATTCCATATACATTTGAAATAATTCAAATTATCTAATGACTCTCGATAGTATATTTATCCACCATATTCATATTGTATTATCGTATAATAGATGTAAACAATTTCAATGTTTTTCTTCTTCTCCATCACCAAATTTTAGGTTACTTTATCACTAAAAAACTAAGTTAAAAGACTATTACTTAATGACACATATTACATATACATTTGAAATAATTCAAATTATCTAATGAGTCTCGATATTATATTTATTCACCATATTCATATTGTATTATGGTATAATAGATGTAAACAGTTTCAGTATTTTCTAATTCTCCATCACCAAATTTTAGTTTACTTCATCACTAAGAAACCAAGTTAAAAGACTATTACTTAATGACACATATTCCATATACATTTGAAATAATTCAAATTATCTAATGAGTCTCGATAGTATATTTATCCACCATATTCATATTGTATTGTCGTATAATAGATGTAAACAATTAAAATATTTTTCTTCTTCTCCATCACCAAATTTTAGGTTACTTCATCACTAAGAAACTAAGTTAAGAGACTATTACTTAATGACACATATTCCATATACATTTGAAATAATTCAAATTATCTAATGAGTCTCGATAGTATATTTATTCACCATATTCATATTGTATTATGTTATAATAGATGTAAACAGTTTTAGTGTTTTCTAATTCTCCATCACCAAATCTTAGGTTACTTCATCACTAAGAAACTAAGTTGAAAGACTATTACTTAATGACACATATTCCATATACATTTGAAATAATTCAAATTATCTAATGAGTCTCGATAGTATATTTATCCACCATATTCATATTGTGTAATGGTATAATAAATGTAATCAATTTCAGTATTTTCTAATTCTCCATCACCAAATCTTAGGTTACTTCATCACTAAGAAACTAAGTTAAAAGACTATTACTTAATGACACATATTCCATATACATTTGAAATAATTCAAATTATCTAATGAGTCTCGATAGTATATTTATTCACCATATTCATATTGTATTATGGTATAATAGATGTAAACAGTTTCAGTATTTTCCAATTCTCCATCACCAAATTTTAGGTTACTTCATCACTAAGAAACCGAGTTAAAAGACTATTACTTAATGACACATATTCCATATACATTTGAAATAATACAAATTATCTAATGAGTCTCGATAGTATATTTATCCACCATATTCATATTGTATTATGGTATAATAGATGTAAATAGTTTCAGTATTTTCTAATTCTCCATCACCAAATTTTAGGTTACTTCATCACTAAGAAACTAAGTTAAAAGACTATTACTTAATGACACATATTCCATATACATTTGAAATAATTCAAATTTTCTAATGAGTCTCGATAGTAGATTAATCCACCAATGGTATAATAGATATAAACAATTTCAATATTTTTCTTCTTCTCCACCACCAAATTTTAGGTTACTTCATCACTAAGAAACTAAGTTAAAAGACTATTACTTAATGACACATATTCCATATACATTTGAAATAATTCAAATTATCTAATGAGTCTCGATAGTATATTTATTCAACATATTCATATTGTATTATGGTATAATAGATGTAAACAGTTTCAGTATTTTCTAATTCTCCATCACCAAATCTTAGGTTACTTCATCACTAAGAAACTAAGTTAAAAGACTATTACTTAATGACACATATTCCATATACATTTGAAATAATTCAAATTATCTAATGAGTCTCGATAGTATATTTATCCACCATATTCATATTGTATTATGGTATAATAGATGTAAACAATTTCAATATTTTTCTTCTTCTCCATCACCAAATTTTAGGTTACTTCATCACTAAGAAACCAAGTTAAAAGACTATTACTTAATGACACATATTTCATATACATTTGAAATAATTCAAATTATCTAATGAGTCTCGATAGTATATTTATCCACCATATTCATATTGTATTATCGTATAATAGATGTAAATAATTTAAATATTTTTCTTCTTCTCCATCACCAAATTTTAGGTTACTTCATCACTAAGAAACTAAGTTAAGAGACTATTACTTAATGAAACATATTCCATATACATTTGAAATAATTCAAATTATCTAATGAGTCTCGATAGTATATTTATTCACCATATTCATATTGTATTATGTTATAATAGATGTAAACAGTTTTAGTATTTTCTAATTCTCCATCACCAAATCTTAGGTAACTTCTTCACTAAGAAACTAAGTTAAAAGACTATTACTTAATGACACATATTCCATATACATTTGAAATAATTCAAATTATCTAATGAGTCTCGATACTATATTTATCCACCATATTCATATTGTATTATGGTATAATAGATGTAAACAATTTTAGTATTTTCCAATTCTCCATCACCAAATTTTAGGTTACTTTATCACTAAGAAACAAAGTTAAAAGACTATTACTTAATGACACATATTCCATATACATTTGAAATAATTCAAATTATCTAATGACTCTCGATAGTATATTTATCCACCATATTCATATTGTATTATCGTATAATAGATGTAAACAATTTCAATGTTTTTCTTCTTCTCCATCACCAAATTTTAGGTTACTTCATCACTAAGAAACTAAGTTAAAAGACTATTACTTAATGACACATATTCCATATACATTTGAAATAATTCAAATTATCTAATGAGTCTCGATAGTATATTTATTCACCATATTCATATTGTATTATGGTATAATAGATGTAAACAGTTTCAGTATTTTCTAATTCTCCATCACCAAATTTTGGTTTACTTCATCCATAAGAAACCAAGTTAAAAGACTATTACTTAATGACACATATTCCATATACATTTGAAATAATTCAAATTATCTAATGAGTCTCGATAGTATATTTATCCACCATATTCATATTGTATTGTCGTATAATAGATGTAAACAATAAAAAAATTTTCTTCTTCTCCATCACCAAATTTTAGGTTACTTCATCATTAAGAAACCTAGTTAAAAGACTATTACTTAATGACACATATTCCATATACATTTGAAATAATTCAAATTATCTAATGACTCTCGATAGTATATTTATCCACCATATTCATATTGTATTATCGTATAATAGATGTAAACAATTTCAATGTTTTTCTTCTTCTCCATCACCAAATTTTAGGTTACTTTATCACTAAAAAACTAAGTTAAAAGACTATTACTTAATGACACATATTACATATACATTTGAAATAATTCAAATTATCTAATGAGTCTCGATATTATATTTATTCACCATATTCATATTGTATTATGGTATAATAGATGTAAACAGTTTCAGTATTTTCTAATTCTCCATCACCAAATTTTAGTTTACTTCATCACTAAGAAACCAAGTTAAAAGACTATTACTTAATGACACATATTCCATATACATTTGAAATAATTCAAATTATCTAATGAGTCTCGATAGTATATTTATCCACCATATTCATATTGTATTGTCGTATAATAGATGTAAACAATTAAAATATTTTTCTTCTTCTCCATCACCAAATTTTAGGTTACTTCATCACTAAGAAACTAAGTTAAGAGACTATTACTTAATGACACATATTCCATATACATTTGAAATAATTCAAATTATCTAATGAGTCTCGATAGTATATTTATTCACCATATTCATATTGTATTATGTTATAATAGATGTAAACAGTTTTAGTGTTTTCTAATTCTCCATCACCAAATCTTAGGTTACTTCATCACTAAGAAACTAAGTTGAAAGACTATTACTTAATGACACATATTCCATATACATTTGAAATAATTCAAATTATCTAATGAGTCTCGATAGTATATTTATCCACCATATTCATATTGTGTTATGGTATAATAAATGTAATCAATTTCAGTATTTTCTAATTCTCCATCACCAAATCTTAGGTTACTTCATCACTAAGAAACTAAGTTAAAAGACTATTACTTAATGACACATATTCCATATACATTTGAAATAATTCAAATTATCTAATGAGTCTCGATAGTATATTTATTCACCATATTCATATTGTATTATGGTATAATAGATGTAAACAGTTTCAGTATTTTCCAATTCTCCATCACCAAATTTTAGGTTACTTCATCACTAAGAAACCGAGTTAAAAGACTATTACTTAATGACACATATTCCATATACATTTGAAATAATACAAATTATCTAATGAGTCTAGATAGTATATTTATCCACCATATTCATATTGTATTATGGTATAATAGATGTAAATAGTTTCAGTATTTTCTAATTCTCCATCACCAAATTTTAGGTTACTTCATCACTAAGAAACTAAGTTAAAAGACTATTACTTAATGACACATATTCCATATACATTTGAAATAATTCAAATTTTCTAATGAGTCTCGATAGTAGATTAATCCACCAATGGTATAATAGATATAAACAATTTCAATATTTTTCTTCTTCTCCACCACCAAATTTTAGGTTACTTCATCACTAAGAAACTAAGTTAAAAGACTATTACTTAATGACACATATTCCATATACATTTGAAATAATTCAAATTATCTAATGAGTCTCGATAGTATATTTATTCAACATATTCATATTGTATTATGGTATAATAGATGTAAACAGTTTCAGTATTTTCTAATTCTCCATCACCAAATCTTAGGTTACTTCATCACTAAGAAACTAAGTTAAAAGACTATTACTTAATGACACATATTCCATATACATTTGAAATAATTCAAATTATCTAATGAGTCTCGATAGTATATTTATCCACCATATTCATATTGTATTATGGTATAATAGATGTAAACAATTTCAATATTTTTCTTCTTCTCCATCACCAAATTTTAGGTTACTTCATCACTAAGAAACCAAGTTAAAAGACTATTACTTAATGACACATATTTCATATACATTTGAAATAATTCAAATTATCTAATGAGTCTCGATAGTATATTTATCCACCATATTCATATTGTATTATCGTATAATAGATGTAAATAATTTAAATATTTTTCTTCTTCTCCATCACCAAATTTTAGGTTACTTCATCACTAAGAAACTAAGTTAAGAGACTATTACTTAATGAAACATATTCCATATACATTTGAAATAATTCAAATTATCTAATGAGTCTCGATAGTATATTTATTCACCATATTCATATTGTATTATGTTATAATAGATGTAAACAGTTTTAGTATTTTCTAATTCTCCATCACCAAATCTTAGGTAACTTCTTCACTAAGAAACTAAGTTAAAAGACTATTACTTAATGACACATATTCCATATACATTTAAACAAATACAAATTATCTAATGAGTCTCGATAGTATATTTATCCACCATATTCATATTGTATTATGGTATAATAGATGTAAACAGTTTCAGTATTTTCTAATTCTCCATCACCAAATTTTAGGTTACTTCATCACTAAGAAACTAAGTTAAAAGACTATTACTTAATGACACATATTCCATATACATTTGAAATAATTCAAATTTTCTAATGAATCTCGATAGTATATTTATCCACCATATTCATATTGTATTATGGTATAATACATGTAAAAAGTTTCAGTATTTTCCAATTCTCCATCACCAAATTTTAGGTTACTTCATCACTAAGAAACCAAGTTAAAAGACTATTACTTAATGACACATATTTCATATACATTTGAAATAATTCAAATTATCTAATGAGTCTCGATAGTATATTTATCAACCATATTCATATTGTATTATCGTATAATAGATGTAAATAATTTAAATATTTTTCTTCTTCTCCATCACCAAATTTTAGGTTACTTCATCACTAAGAAACTAAGTTAAGAGACTATTACTTAATGACACATATTCCATATACATTTGAAATAATTCAAATTATCTAATGAGTCTCGATAGTATATTTATTCACCATATTCATATTGTATTATGTTATAATAGATGTAAACAGTTTTAGTATTTTCTAATTCTCCATCACCAAATCTTAGGTAACTTCTTCACTAAGAAACTAAGTTAAAAGACTATTACTTAATGACACATAATCCATATACATTTAAACAAATACAAATTATCTAATGAGTCTAGATAGTATATTTATCCACCATATTCATATTGTATTATGGTATAATAGATGTAAACAGTTTCAGTATTTTCTAATTCTCCATCACCAAATTTTAGGTTACTTCATCACTAAGAAACTAAGTTAAAAGACTATTACTTAATGACACATATTCCATATACATTTGAAATAATTCAAATTTTCTAATGAGTCTCGATAGTATATTTATCCACCATATTCATATTGTATTATGGTATAATACATGTAAACAGTTTCAGTATTTTCCAATTCTCCATCACCAAATTTTAGGTTACTTCATCATTAAGAAACCTAGTTAAAAGACTATTACTTAATGACACATATTCCATATACATTTGAAATAATTCAAATTATCTAATGAGTCTCGATAGTATATTTATTCACCATATATATATTGTATTATGGTATAATAGATGTAAATAGTTTCAGTATTTTCTAATTCTCCATCACCAAATCTTAGGTTACTTCATCACCAAGAAACTAAGTTAAAAGACTATTACTTAATGACACATATTCCATATACATTTGAAATAATTCAAATTATCTAATGAGTCTCGATAGTATATTTATCCACCATATTCATATTGTATTATGGTATAATAGATGTAAACAATTTTAGTATTTTCCAATTCTCCATCACCAAATTTTAGGTTACTTTATCACTAAGAAACAAAGTTAAAAGACTATTACTTAATGACACATATTCCATGTACATTTGAAATAATTCAAATTATCTAATGACTCTCGATAGTATATTTATCCACCATATTCATATTGTATTATCGTATAATAGATGTAAACAATTTCAATGTTTTTCTTCTTCTCCATCACCAAATTTTAGGTTACTTCATCACTAAGAAACCAAGTTAAAAGACTATTACTTAATGACACATATTTCATATACATTTGAAATAATTCAAATTATCTAATGAGTCTCGATAGTATATTTATCCACCATATTCATATTGTATTATCGTATAATAGATGTAAATAATTTAAATATTTTTCTTCTTCTCCATCACCAAATTTTAGGTTACTTCATCACTAAGAAACTAAGTTAAGAGACTATTACTTAATGAAACATATTCCATATACATTTGAAATAATTCAAATTATCTAATGAGTCTCGATAGTATATTTATTCACCATATTCATATTGTATTATGTTATAATAGATGTAAACAGTTTTAGTATTTTCTAATTCTCCATCACCAAATCTTAGGTAACTTCTTCACTAAGAAACTAAGTTAAAAGACTATTACTTAATGACACATATTCCATATACATTTAACCAAATACAAATTATCTAATGAGTCTCGATAGTATATTTATCCACCATATTCATATTGTATTATGGTATAATAGATGTAAACAGTTTCAGTATTTTCTAATTCTCCATCACCAAATTTTAGGTTACTTCATCACTAAGAAACTAAGTTAAAAGACTATTACTTAATGACACATATTCCATATACATTTGAAATAATTCAAATTTTCTAATGAATCTCGATAGTATATTTATCCACCATATTCATATTGTATTATGGTATAATACATGTAAAAAGTTTCAGTATTTTCCAATTCTCCATCACCAAATTTTAGGTTACTTCATCACTAAGAAACCAAGTTAAAAGACTATTACTTAATGACACATATTTCATATACATTTGAAATAATTCAAATTATCTAATGAGTCTCGATAGTATATTTATCAACCATATTCATATTGTATTATCGTATAATAGATGTAAATAATTTAAATATTTTTCTTCTTCTCCATCACCAAATTTTAGGTTACTTCATCACTAAGAAACTAAGTTAAGAGACTATTACTTAATGACACATATTCCATATACATTTGAAATAATTCAAATTATCTAATGAGTCTCGATAGTATATTTATTCACCATATTCATATTGTATTATGTTATAATAGATGTAAACAGTTTTAGTATTTTCTAATTCTCCATCACCAAATCTTAGGTAACTTCTTCACTAAGAAACTAAGTTAAAAGACTATTACTTAATGACACATAATCCATATACATTTAAACAAATACAAATTATCTAATGAGTCTAGATAGTATATTTATCCACCATATTCATATTGTATTATGGTATAATAGATGTAAACAGTTTCAGTATTTTCTAATTCTCCATCACCAAATTTTAGGTTACTTCATCACTAAGAAACTAAGTTAAAAGACTATTACTTAATGACACATATTCCATATACATTTGAAATAATTCAAATTTTCTAATGAGTCTCGATAGTATATTTATCCACCATATTCATATTGTATTATGGTATAATACATGTAAACAGTTTCAGTATTTTCCAATTCTCCATCACCAAATTTTAGGTTACTTCATCATTAAGAAACCTAGTTAAAAGACTATTACTTAATGACACATATTCCATATACATTTGAAATAATTCAAATTATCTAATGAGTCTCGATAGTATATTTATTCACCATATATATATTGTATTATGGTATAATAGATGTAAATAGTTTCAGTATTTTCTAATTCTCCATCACCAAATCTTAGGTTACTTCATCACCAAGAAACTAAGTTAAAAGACTATTACTTAATGACACATATTCCATATACATTTGAAATAATTCAAATTATCTAATGAGTCTCGATAGTATATTTATCCACCATATTCATATTGTATTATGGTATAATAGATGTAAACAATTTTAGTATTTTCCAATTCTCCATCACCAAATTTTAGGTTACTTTATCACTAAGAAACAAAGTTAAAAGACTATTACTTAATGACACATATTCCATGTACATTTGAAATAATTCAAATTATCTAATGACTCTCGATAGTATATTTATCCACCATATTCATATTGTATTATCGTATAATAGATGTAAACAATTTCAATGTTTTTCTTCTTCTCCATCACCAAATTTTAGGTTACTTCATCACTAAGAAACTAAGTTAAAAGACTATTACTTAATGACACATATTCCATATACATTTGAAATAATTCAAATTATCTAATGAGTCTCGATAGTATATTTATTCACCATATTCATATTGTATTATGGTATAATAGATGTAAACAATTTCAGTATTTTTTTATTCTCTATCACCAAATCTTAGGTTACTACATCACTAAGAAACTAAGTTAAAAGACTATTACTTAATGACACATATTCCATATAAATTTGAAATAATTCAAATTATCTAATGAGTCTCGATAGTATATTTATCCACCTTATTCATATTGTATTATGGTATAATAGATGTAAACAGTTTGAGTATTTTGTAATTCTCCATCACCAAATCTTAGGTTACTTCATCACTAAGAAACTAAGTTAAAAGACTATTACTTAATGACACATATTCCATATACATTTGAAATAATTCAAATTATATAATGAGTCTCGATAGTATATTTGTTCACCATATTCATATTGTATTATGGTATAATAGATGTACACTGTTTTAGTATTTTCTAATTCTCCATCACCAAATCTTTGGTTATTTCTTCACCAAGAAACTAAGTTAAAAGACTATTAATTAATGACACATATTCCATATACATTAGAAATAATTCAAATTATATAATGAGGCTCGATAGTATATTTATTCACCATATTTATATTGTATTATGGTATAATAGACGTAAACAATTTCAGTATTTTCTTCTTCTCCATCACAGAATTTTAGGTTACTTCATCACTAAGAAACTAAGTTAAAAGACTATTAATTGATGACACATATTTTATATACATTGAAAATAATTCAAATTATCTAATGAGTCTCGATAGTATATTTATTCACCATATTCATATTGTATTATGGTATAATAGATGTAAACAAATTCAGTATTTTCTTATTCTCCATCACCAAATCTTAGGTTACTTCATCACTAAGAAACTAAGTTAAAAGACTATTAATTAATGACACATATTCCATATACATTTGAAATAATTAAAATTATCTAATGAGTCTCGATAGTATATTTATCCACCATATTCATATTGTATTATCGTATAATAGATGTAAACAATTTCAATGTTTTTCTTCTTCTCCATCACCAAATTTTAGGTTACTTTATCACTAAAAAACTAAGTTAAAAGACTATTACTTAATGACACATATTACATATACATTTGAAATAATTCAAATTATCTAATGAGTCTCGATATTATATTTATTCACCATATTCATATTGTATTATGGTATAATAGATGTAAACAGTTTCAGTATTTTCTAATTCTCCATCACCAAATTTTAGGTTACTTTATCACTAAAAAACTAAGTTAAAAGACTATTACTTAATGACACATATTCCATATACATTTGAAATAATTCAAATTATCTAATGAGTCTCGATAATATATTTATTCACCATATTCATATTATATTATGGTATAATAGATGTAAACAGTTTCAGTATTTTCTAATTCTCCATCACCAAATTTTAGGTTACTTCATCACTAAGAAACTAAGTTAAAAGTGTAACACCCCAGTTTCAATTTTTGATTTATTTAAATTTGGGAATTTATTTTATTAGAGCTAATAAAATAAATAGAATTATTTATTTTGGAGTATTTGAGGAAAATAAAAGAAATAAGAAATATTGAGATTTTTAAGTCATTGGGCTTAGATGTTGTTAGTAAAGAGTGGGGGTGCAGAGAAATAAAGTTATGTTTGGGACTTAGGCCATTTTTCTCATTTTTGGTTTTTCACGTAAGAACAGAAGTTAGAATTTGGGAAAATAGAGCTCTGAAGGTACGAGGATCGGAGAACGAAGAACACCGCCCAAGAACTCAAAGCTGCTAATTGATAAGGTAAGGGGGGTTTATACTCGAATTATATTTGTTTATGGGTTTATGTACGGTTGATTCGGGTAATCGTAGGAAATCCCAATTGTTAGATGTTTCTAGGGATCGATAACCGTAGGACTGAACCTTGTTAGAAAAGGGTTAGGTTCCCAATTTTTAGGAATCGATTAAGAGTTTTAGGTCCCAAATGAGGAATTGGGAGTATATGTCATGATCGTGAAATTACCTTGGAAGTTGTAGGGATAACCTCAGTGTCAGTAGAATTCCCCAAAAGGACGGTTAATCCCCGGTTAAGGTTATTCTAATAATTGTTGGTAACTTGGATATTGTGGTGTTGTTGTGAATTGTACAAACTCGATGCGTTAGGTACTGAATTATGCGTTTTGGCGGACGTTTTCCCGCGTTTGGACTGCTGTTTCTGAGCTGCTGCAGGTTCAGGAAAATCCTGTACGCGCTCAGCAACACGGGCCGTGTTGCACAACACGGGTGGCCGTGTTGCTCCTCTGAGTTGGAAGGGGTGTGCTCCTGGTTGCACGACACGGGCCGTGTTGCACAACACGGGTACCCGTGTCAGAGCCCCTGTACTGATAAAATTAAATGTGCATTTTTTCTGGACGTGCTGTACAACACGGGCCGTGTTGCACAACACGGGTGCCCGTGTTGCTCTGCTGTGATGATTTCTGAATTTTTGATTTCAGTGTTTTGATGTTGGATTCTATTGCCATGCTTTTAGATATGTTATCGAGCATGAATTATGATATAATTGATGTGATTGGTTGATGTTTGAATAGTATGCTGAGTGATTACATGCTATTCGTAACTTGATATGATTTATGTTTAAATGGTATGCTGAGTGGTTACATGCTATTTCATATCATGTTATGTTTGATATTGTTGATGTGCATGATATGTTGATCGATGTTCATAGTATGCTGAGTGTTACATACTACATATCATGTTGCATTTGTTAATTCCCATTGTGTGGAATTAACATGGTGGCCAATATACGTGTCCGCGATTTAATGGAACGTTGAGGTGGTAGCCGTGTCCGCGATATAATGGAACGGTGAGTTATCCGTGACCCGCGATTTAATGGGGCGGTGAAGTGGTACCACATGCATGGGTGTGTTGCATTACTCGAATATAACATGAATGGATGATTTTTCCAATGTTATATTTGATTGTTTGTATGCACGGATGATTTGATAAATGGTTGATGATGTTTGATGAATATTTGCAAATATGAAAGGCAATATGTCATGGATGTATGAATTGTATAGGTTTTGTAAACTATGAAATATGCTATTGATTGGGTGATGCTTATGATTTCGTGAATTGATTGTTATGAATGTATAACCAAATGTATATTTGAGAAGCTCACCCTTACTGTTGAATATTTCAGATTGAGGAGCTTCGCTCAGGTGCTTGGCGAAGGCTTATCGTGTCTAGTTTAGTTTCGTTTTAGTATGTCCGGGTCATGCTCTGATAGTTGTAACTCCGGGAACGGTTGGTTGTCGAGCTGCTTTAGTCAGACTCGTTTATTTTCTTATAATGGTTATAATATGATGTTGACTTTCCAGGTGTTAATCCCTGATGATTTTGGAAAATATTATAACATTTGATTTTATTAAATAAATTATTCCGCTGTGTAGACATGTATGAGTTACCACTAAAATTATGCATGACAGGAATTTATTTTATTAAAAGAGAATTGTAGCATTCCTCGATTATTACATGTACTCTGAGTTTATAGTTTTTAATATTTGCGAAAATTATATGCGGGGTTTAGAGGTTGTTACAATAGTGGTATCAGAGCATAGTTGGTCGTTGTGACCAGAGTCTTGAGTCGGTCATTCCTTTTCGTATGCGACTAGTGCAAGGTAACACTGTCGATACTGTATTCTGATGTGGAGTATGTTTTAATTCTCAGGAATATGGCTGGAAGAGGTAATGGACGAAATGATGCTGCACTAGCTGAGGCTTTGGGGATGTTGGCTGGTGTACTTGCTGGAAACCCAACTGGAGGCGTGATTGGTGCTGATAGGCAATTGGGAAATTTCCAGAGGAACAATCCTCCGTTGTTCAAAGGTACACATGACCCTGAAGGTGCTCAGAGGTGGCTGAAGGAATATCGAAAGGATTTTCCGTGTGATTGATTGTGCTGAAGATCTGAAAGTCAGATATGGTACGCATATGTTGGCAGAAGAGGCCGACGACTGGTGGGTTGCCACAAGGACTGAAATGGTTCAGGATGGAGAGGCACTGACTTGGGCTAACTTCAGAAGGGCTTTTCTGAGGAGGTACTTTCCTGAAGATGTTCGGGGAAGAAAGGAAATCGAGTTTTTGGAGCTTAAGCAGGGCAATCTGACTGTTAGTGAGTATGCTAATAAGTTCACTGAGCTGGCAAAGTATTATGCGCACTACAACAATGATGAGGCTGGAGAATTCTCTAAATGTATCAAATTTGAGAATGGTCTCCGAGATGAGATTAAGCAGGGAATCAGGTACCAGCGTATTCGTAGATTTTCTGATCTGGTGGATTGTAGCAGAATCTTGGAAGAAGATATTACCAAGAATCGGTCGTCTCACTCTCGTGGGGCTGTTGACAAAAGAGGAAAGCAACATATGGACCGTGGCAAGCCATATGGTAGAGATAACCAGAGATCAGGCGGTTGGAAAAGGCCTAGTGGGGGAGATTCTAAGGCTCCTATCAGATGCTACAGGTGTGGTGAGTCTGGTCATCACATTCGAGATTGCAAGAGTGATGAGAAGAAGTGCTATAAATGTGGAAAGGCTGGTCATTTGTCTATTGATTGCAAAGGGAAGTCTGTTACTTGTTACAATTGTGGCGAAGAAGGTCACATTCGTCCGCAGTGTCCTAAGCCTAGGAAGGATCAGTCAAGTGGAAGAGTGTTCGCTTTGTCTGGATCTGAGACTACTCCAGAGGATCGATTGATTAAAGGTACGTGTTTTATTCATGGCACACCTTTAGTTGCAATTATTGATACTGGTGCAACTCATTCTTTCATTTCTTTGGATTGTGCTGAGAGGTTGAAACTGGACATATCTGGTATGCAAGGTAGCATGGTTGTTGATACTCCTGCATCGGGTTCAGTGACAACTTCACTTGTATGTAGGAATTGTCCTATTGAGATTTTTGGTAGAAGTTTCGGTATGGATTTAGTGTGCCTACCGCTTGAACAAATTGATATTATCCTTGGGATGAACTGGTTGGAATTTAACCGGGTTCATCTGAACTGCTTTGCTAAGACGGTGATTTTCCCAGAAGCAGTTGGTGTCGAGAATTTGACTATGACTGCTAGGCAGGTGCAAGAAGCAATGGAAGATGGTGCTAATGTGTTTATGTTACTTGCTTCGTTAGATGCAACAGGAAGGGTCAGGAGTAGTGAATTGCCAGTGGTGTGTGATTTTCCAGAAGTCTTTCCGGATGATGTTGGTGAATTACCTCCTGAGAGAGAGGTGGAATTCTCTATAGATTTAATTCCTGGTACGAGACCGGTGTCGATGGCGCCATATCGTATGTCTGCGTCGGAATTGGCTGAATTGAAGAGTCAGTTGGAAGATTTACTGGAGAAGAAGTTTATTCGTCCAAGTGTTTCACCTTGGGGTGCTCCGGTATTGTTGGTTAAGAAGAAAGAAGGTTCTATGAGACTGTGTGTTGATTACAGGCAATTGAACAAGGTAACCATTAAGAATCGGTATCCGTTACCGAGGATTGATGATTTGATGGATCAACTAATTGGAGCTAGTGTATTCAGTAAGATTGACTTGAGATCTGGATATCATCAGATTCGTGTGAAAGCGGAAGATATTCAGAAGACTGCTTTTCGAACGAGGTATGGGCATTATGAATATTCTGTTATGCCGTTCGGAGTTACTAATGCACCTGGTGTTTTCATGGAATATATGAACAGGATTTTTCATCCGTATCTGGATAAGTTTGTTGTGGTTTTTATTGATGACATTCTGATTTATTCCAAGAATGACGAAGATCATGCGGAACATCTCAGAATTGTGTTAGAGTTGTTGAAAGATAGGAAGTTGTATGCAAAGTTGTCCAAATGTGAGTTCTGGCTAAATGAAGTTAGTTTTCTTGGACATGTGATTTCTAAAAATGGTATTGCAGTGGATCCTACAAAAGTAGAAGCGGTATCTCAGTGGGAAGCGCCGAAGACTGTTTCGGAAATCAGAAGTTTTCTTGGTCTTGCAGGTTATTACAGAAAGTTTATCGAAGGATTCTCAAAGTTAGCATTGCCGTTGACGAAGTTGACTCGTAAAGGACAAGCGTTTATTTGGGATTCTGATTGTGAGAAAGGTTTCCAAGAATTGAAGCGGAGATTGACGAGTGCTCCTATTCTGATTTTGCCGAATCCGGCGGAATCTTTTATGGTCTATTGTGATGCATCTCTGTTGGGTCTAGGTGGTGTTTTAATGCAGAATCAACAGGTAGTTGCGTATGCTTCGAGACAGTTGAAGGTTCATGAAAGGAACTATCCTACTCATGACTTAGAACTGGCAGCAGTTGTGTTTGTCTTGAAATTGTGGAGACATTATCTGTATGGTTCGAGATTTGAAGTGTATAGCGATCATAAGAGTTTGAAGTATCTTTTCGATCAGAAAGAGCTCAATATGAGGCAAAGAAGGTGGTTGGAATTTCTCAAAGATTATGATTTTGGTTTGAATTACCATCCTGGTAAGGCAAATGTAGTTGCAGATGCTTTGAGCAGGAAGTCCTTGCATATGTCTATGATGATGGTTCGTGAATTGGATTTAATTGAGCAATTCCGAGATTTGAGTTTGGTTTGTGAAAGTACTCCGAAGTGTGTTCGTTTGGGTATGTTGAAACTTACTAGTGGTATTCTAGAAGAGATCAGAATCGGGCAGAAATCCGATGTTAATTTAGTTGATAAATTGACATTGATCAACCAAGGTCAAGGTGGTGAGTTTAGGATTGATGAAAATGATGTTATGAGGTTTGGCGATAGAGTTTGTGTTCCTGATGTCGCAGAAATCAAGAAAAGTATATTAGAGGAAGGACATCGCAGTGGGATGAGTATTCATCCGGGTGCCACGAATATGTATCATGATTTGAAGAAATTGTTTTGGTGGTCGGGAATGAAAAAGGAAATAGCTGAATTTGTGTATGCATGTTTAATCTGTCAGAAATCGAAGATTGAGCATCAGAAGCCGTCTGGATTTATGCAACCAATGTTTATTCCAGAATGGAAGTGGGATAGTATTTCTATGGATTTTGTATCTGGGTTGCCGAGGACTCCTATGAATTGTGAAGCGATATGGGTCGTTGTGGATAGGTTGACTAAGTCTTCTCATTTTATACCGATGCGAATGGATTACTCGATGGAGAGATTGGCACAGTTGTATATTGAGAAAATAGTGAGTTTGCATGGAGTTCCTTCTAGTATTGTGTCAGATAGAGATCCGAGGTTCACTTCGAATTTTTGGGAAGGATTGCAGAAGGCTTTGGGTACTAAGTTGAGATTGAGTTCAGCTTACCATCCTCAGACTGATGGACAGACGGAGAGGACGATTCAATCGTTGGAAGATTTATTGCGTGCTTGTGTTTTAGAGCAAGGTGGAGCTTGGGATAGCTATTTGCCATTGATTGAATTTACTTATAACCATAGTTACCATTCGAGTATTGGTATGGCTCCGTTTGAGGCATTGTATGGTAGACGGTGTAGAACACCTTTGTGTTGGTATGAATCTGGAGAGAGTTCGGTAGTTGGGCCAGAGATTGTTCAGCAGACTACTGAAAAGATCAAATTGATTCAAGAGAAGATGAGAGCTTCTCAGAGTCGTCAGAAAAGTTATCATGATAAGAGGAGAAAGAATTTAGAATTCAGTGCTAGAGATCATGTGTTTATGAGAGTTACTCCGATGACGGGTATTGGTCGAGCGTTGAAATCTAAGAAGTTGACTCCGCGTTTTATTGGTCCGTTTCAGATTACGGAAAGAGTTGGAGAAGTTGCTTATCGTATTGCTTTACCTCCGAGACTTGCGAATTTGCACGATGTTTTTCATGTTTCTCAGCTGAGGAGATAAATTCCAGACCCATCTCATGTAATCCAAATAGATGATGTACAGGTGAGAGATAACCTGACAGTAGAAACATTGCCTATGAGGATAGAAGATCGGGAAGTGAAACAGTTAAGAGGTAAAGAGATAGCATTAGTGAAGGTTGTTTGGGGAGGTCCAGCAAATGGAAATATCACTTGGGAGTTGGAGAGCCAGATGAAAGAGGCTTATCCGGAGCTGTTCGTCTAAGGTATGTTTCCGAGGACGAAAACTCTTTTAGTGGGGAAGAGTTGTAACACCCCAGTTTCAATTTTTGATTTATTTAAATTTGGGAATTTATTTTATTAGAGCTAATAAAATAAATAGAATTATTTATTTTGGAGTATTTGAGGAAAATAAAAGAAATAAGAAATATTGAGATTTTTAAGTCATTGGGCTTAGATGTTGTTAGTAAAGAGTGGGGGTGCAGAGAAATAAAGTTATGTTTGGGACTTAGGCCATTTTTCTCATTTTTGGTTTTTCACGTAAGAACAGAAGTTAGAATTTGGGAAAATAGAGCTCTGAAGGTACGAGGATCGGAGAACGAAGAACACCGCCCAAGAACTCAAAGCTGCTAATTGATAAGGTAAGGGGGGTTTATACTCGAATTATATTTGTTTATGGGTTTATGTACGGTTGATTCGGGTAATCGTAGGAAATCCCAATTGTTAGATGTTTCTAGGGATCGATAACCGTAGGACTGAACCTTGTTAGAAAAGGGTTAGGTTCCCAATTTTTAGGAATCGATTAAGAGTTTTAGGTCCCAAATGAGGAATTGGGAGTATATGTCATGATCGTGAAATTACCTTGGAAGTTGTAGGGATAACCTCAGTGTCAGTAGAATTCCCCAAAAGGACGGTTAATCCCCGGTTAAGGTTATTCTAATAATTGTTGGTAACTTGGATATTGTGGTGTTGTTGTGAATTGTACAAACTCGATGCGTTAGGTACTGAATTATGCGTTTTGGCGGACGTTTTCCCGCGTTTGGACTGCTGTTTCTGAGCTGCTGCAGGTTCAGGAAAATCCTGTACGCGCTCAGCAACACGGGCCGTGTTGCACAACACGGGTGGCCGTGTTGCTCCTCTGAGTTGGAAGGGGTGTGCTCCTGGTTGCACGACACGGGCCGTGTTGCACAACACGGGTACCCGTGTCAGAGCCCCTGTACTGATAAAATTAAATGTGCATTTTTTCTGGACGTGCTGTACAACACGGGCCGTGTTGCACAACACGGGTGCCCGTGTTGCTCTGCTGTGATGATTTCTGAATTTTTGATTTCAGTGTTTTGATGTTGGATTCTATTGCCATGCTTTTAGATATGTTATCGAGCATGAATTATGATATAATTGATGTGATTGGTTGATGTTTGAATAGTATGCTGAGTGATTACATGCTATTCGTAACTTGATATGATTTATGTTTAAATGGTATGCTGAGTGGTTACATGCTATTTCATATCATGTTATGTTTGATATTGTTGATGTGCATGATATGTTGATCGATGTTCATAGTATGCTGAGTGTTACATACTACATATCATGTTGCATTTGTTAATTCCCATTGTGTGGAATTAACATGGTGGCCAATATACGTGTCCGCGATTTAATGGAACGTTGAGGTGGTAGCCGTGTCCGCGATATAATGGAACGGTGAGTTATCCGTGACCCGCGATTTAATGGGGCGGTGAAGTGGTACCACATGCATGGGTGTGTTGCATTACTCGAATATAACATGAATGGATGATTTTTCCAATGTTATATTTGATTGTTTGTATGCACGGATGATTTGATAAATGGTTGATGATGTTTGATGAATATTTAAAAATATGAAAGGCAATATGTCATGGATGTATGAATTGTATAGGTTTTGTAAACTATGAAATATGCTATTGATTGGGTGATGCTTATGATTTCGTGAATTGATTGTTATGAATGTATAACCAAATGTATATTTGAGAAGCTCACCCTTACTGTTGAATATTTCAGATTGAGGAGCTTCGCTCAGGTGCTTGGCGAAGGCTTATCGTGTCTAGTTTAGTTTCGTTTTAGTATGTCCGGGTCATGCTCTGATAGTTGTAACTCCGGGAACGGTTGGTTGTCGAGCTGCTTTAGTCAGACTCGTTTATTTTCTTATAATGGTTATAATATGATGTTGACTTTCCAGGTGTTAATCCCTGATGATTTTGGAAAATATTATAACATTTGATTTTATTAAATAAATTATTCCGCTGTGTAGACATGTATGAGTTACCACTAAAATTATGCATGACAGGAATTTATTTTATTAAAAGAGAATTGTAGCATTCCTCGATTATTACATGTACTCTGAGTTTATAGTTTTTAATATTTGCGAAAATTATATGCGGGGTTTAGAGGTTGTTACAAAAAGACTATTACTTAATGACACATATTCCATATACATTTGAAATAATTAAAATTATCTAATGAGTCTCGATAGTATATTTATCCACCATATTCATATTGTATTATGGTATAATATATGTAAACAGTTTGAGTATTTTGTAATTCTCCATCACCAAATCTTAGGTTACTTCATCACTAAGAAACTAAGTTAAAAGACTATTACTTAATGACACATATTCCATATACATTTGAAATAATTCAAATTATCTAATGAGTCTCGATAATATATTTATTCACCATATTCATATTGTATTATGGTATAATAGATGTAAACTGTTTCAGTATTTTCTAATTCTCCATCACCAAATCTTAGGTTACTTCTTCACCAAGAAACTAAGTTAAAAGACTATTAATTAATGACACATATTCCATATACATTAGAAATAATTCAAATTATATAATGAGTCTCGATAGTATATTTATTCACCATATTCATATTGTATTATGGTATAATAGATGTAAACAATTTCACTATTTTCTTATTCTCCATCACCAAATTTTAGGTTACTTCATCACTAAGAAACTAAGTTAAAAGACTATTACTTAATGACACATATTCCTTATACATTTGAAATAATTCAAATCATCTAATGAGTCTCGATAGTATATTTATTCACCATATTCATATTGTATTATGGTATAATAGATGTAAACAATTTCAGTATTTTCTAATTCTCCATCACCAAATTTTAGGTTACTTCATCACTAAGAAACTAAGTTAAAAGACTATTACTTAATGACACATATTCCATATACATTTGAAATAATTCAAATTATCTAATGAGTCTCGATAGTATATTTATTCACCATATTCATATTGTATTATGGTATAATAGATGTAAACAATTTCAGTATTTTCTTATTCTCCATCACCAAATCTTAGGTTACTTCATCACTAAGAAACTAAGTTGAAAGACTATTACTTAATGACACATATTCCATATACATTTGAAATAATTCAAATTATCTAATGAGTCTCGATAATATATTTCTCCACCATATTCATATTGTATTATGGTATAATAGATGTAAACAGTTTAAGTATTTTCTAATTCTCCATCACCAAATTTTAGGTTACTTCATCACTAAGAAACTAAGTTAAAAGACTATTACTTAATGACACATATTCCATATACATTTGAAATAATTCAAATTATCTATTGATTCTCGATAGTATATTTAACCACCATATTCATATTGTATTATGGTATAATAGATGTAAACAATTTGAGTATTTTGTAATTCTCCATCACCAAATCTTAGGTTACTTCATCACTAAGAAACTAAGTTAAAAGACTATCACTTAATGACACATATTCCATATACATTTGAAATAATTAAAATTATCTAATGAGTCTCGATAGTATATTTATCCACCATATTCATATTGTATTATGGTATAATAGATATAAACAATTTCAGTATTTTCCTTCTTTTCCATCACCAAATTTTAGGTTACTTCTTCACCAAGAAACTAAGTTAAAAGACAATTACTTAATGACACATATTCCATATACATTAGAAATAATTCAAATTATATAATAATTTTCGATAGTATATTTATTTACCATATTCTTATTGTATTATGGTATAATAGATGTAAACAATTTCAATATTTTTCTTCTTCCCCATCACCAAATTTTAGGTTACTTCATCACTAAGAAACTAAGTTAAAGGACTATTAATTGATGACACGTATTTTATATACATTGAAAATAATTCAAATTATATAATGAGTCTCGATAGTATATTTATTCACCATATTCATATTGTATTATGGTATAATAGATGTAAACAATTTCAATATTTTTCTTCTTCTCCATCACCAAATTTTAGGTTACTTCATCACAAAGAAACTAAGTTAAAAGAGTTTTAATTGATGACACATATTTTATATAAATTAGAAATAATTCAAATTATATAATGAGTCTCAATAGTATATTTATTCACCATACTCATATTGTATTATGGTATAATAGATGTAAACAATTTCAATATTTTTCTTTTTCTCCATCACCAAATTTTAGGTTACTTCATCACTAAGAAACTAAGTTAAAAGACTATTAATTGATGACACGTATTTTATATACATTGAAAATAATTCAAATTATATATTGAGTCTCGATAGTATATTTATTCACCATATTCATATTGTATTATGGTATAATAGATGTAAACAATTTTAGTATTTTTCTTCTTCTCCATCACCAAATTTTAGGTTACTTCATCACTAAGAAACTTAGTTAAAAGACTATTACTTAATGACACATATTCCATATACATTTGAAATAATTCAAATTATCTAATGAGTCTCGATAGTATATTTATTCACCATATTCATATTGTATTATGGTATAATAGATGTAAACAGTTTAAGTATTTTCTAATTCTCCATCACCAAATTTTAGGTTACTGCATCACTAAGAAACTAGGTTAAAAGACTATTACTTAATGACACATATTCCATATACATTTGAAATAATTCAAATTATCTAATGAGTCTCGATAGTATATTTATTCACCATATTCATATTGTATTATGGTATAATAGATGTAAACAGTTTCAGTATTTTTTTATTCTCTATCACCAAATCTTAGGTTACTTCATCACTAAGAAACTAAGTTAAAAGACTATTACTTAATGACACATATTCCATATAAATTTGAAATAATTCAAATTATCTAATGAGTATCGATAGTATATTTATCCACCATATTCATATTGTATTATGGTATAATAGATGTAAACAGTTTGAGTATTTTGTAATTCTCCATCACCAAATCTTAGGTTACTTCATCACTAAGAAACTAAGTTAAAAGACTTTTACTTAATGACACATATTCCATATACATTTGAAATAATTCAAATTATCTAATGAGTATCGATAGTATATTTATTCACCATATTCATATTGTATTATGGTATAATAGATGTACACTGTTTCAGTATTTTCTAATTCTCCATCACCAAATCTTAGGTTACCTCTTCACCAAGAAACTAAGTTAAAAGACTATTAATTAATGACACATATTCCATATACATTAGAAATAATTCAAATTATATAATGAGGCTCGATAGTATATTTATTCACCATATTTATATTGTATTATGGTATAATAGACGTAAACAATTTCAGTATTTTCTTCTTCTCCATCACAGAATTTTAGGTTACTTCATCACTAAGAAACTAAGTTAAAAGACTATTAATTGATGACACATATTTTATATACATTGAAAATAATTCAAATTATCTAATGAGTCTCGATAGTATATTTATTCACCATATTCATATTGTATTATGGTATAATAGATGTAAACAAATTCAGTATTTTCTTATTCTCCATCACCAAATCTTAGGTTACTTCATCACTAAGAAACTAAGTTAAAAGACTATTACTTAATGACACATATTCCATATATATTTGAAATAATTAAAATTATCTAATGAGTCTCGATAGTATATTTATCCACCATATTCATATTGTATTATGGTATAATAGATATAAACAATTTCAGTATTTTCCTTCTTTTCCATCACCAAATTTTAGGTTACTTCTTCACCAAAAAACTAAGTTAAAAGACTATTACTTAATGACACATATTCCATATACATTTGAAATAATTCAAATTATCTAAAGAGTCTCGATAATATATTTATTCACCATATTCATATTGTATTATGGTATAATAGATGTAAACAATTTCAGTATTTTCTAATTCTCCATCACCAAATTTTAGGTTACTTCATCACTAAGAAACTAAGTTAAAAGACTATTACTTAATGACACATATTCCATATACATTTGAAATAATTAAAATTATCTAATGAGTCTCGATAGTATATTTATCCACCATATTCATATTGTATTATGGTATAATATATGTAAACAGTTTGAGTATTTTGTAATTCTCCATCACCAAATCTTAGGTTACTTCCTCACTAAGAAACTAAGTTAAAAGACTATTACTTAATGACACATATTCCATATACATTTGAAATAATTCAAATTATCTAATGAGTCTCGATAGTATATTTATTCACCATATTCATATTGTATTATGGTATAATAGATGTAAACAATTTCAGTATTTTCTAATTCTCCATCACCAAATTTTAGGTTACTTCATCACTAAGAAACTAAGTTAAAAGACTATTACTTAATGACACATATTCCATATACATTTGAAATAATTCAAATTATCTAATGAGTCTCGATAGTATATTTATTCACCATATTCATAATGTATTATGGTATAATAGATGTAAACAGTTTCAGTATTTTCTAATTCTCCATCACCAAATCTTAGGTTACTTCTTCACCAAGAAACTAAGTTAAAAGACTATTAATTAATGACACATATTCCATATACATTAGAAATAATTCAAATTATATAATGAGTCTCGATAGTATATTTATTCACCATATGCATATTGTATTATGGTATAATAGATGTAAACAATTTCAGTATTTTCTTATTCTCCATCACCAAATTTTAGGTTACTTCATCACTAAGAAACTAAGTTAAAAGACTATTACTTAATGACACATATTCCTTATACATTTGAAATAATTCAAATTATCTAATGAGTCTCGATAGTATATTTATTCACCATATTCATATTGTATTATGGTATAATAGATGTAAACAATTTCAGTATTTTCTAATTCTCCATCACCAAATTTTAGGTTACTTCATCACTAAGAAACTAAGTTAAAAGACTATTACTTAATGACACATATTCCATATACATTTGAAATAATTCAAATTATCTAATGAGTCTCGATAGTATATTTATTCACCATATTCATAATGTATTATGGTATAATAGATGTAAACAGTTTCAGTATTTTCTAATTCTCCTTCACCAAATCTTAGGTTACTTCATCACTAAGAAACTAAGTTAAAAGACTATTACTTAATGACACATATTCCATATACATTTGAAATAATTCAAATTATCTAATGAGTCTCGATAGTATATATATCCACCATATTCATATTGTATTATGGTATAATAAATGTAAACAGTTTCAGTATTTTCTAATTCTCCATCACCAAATTTTAGGTTACTTCATCACTAAGAAACTAAGTTAAAAGACTATTACTTAATGACACATATTCCATATACATATGAAATAATTCAAATTATCTAATGAGTTTTGATAGTATATTTATTCACCATATTCATATTGTATTATGGTATAATAGATGTAAACAATTTCAGTATTTTCTTATTCTCCATCACCAAATCTTAGGTTACTTCATCACTAAGAAACTAAGTTAAAAGACTATCACTTAATGACACATATTCCATATACATTTGAAATAATTAAAATTATCTAATGAGTCTCGATAGTATATTTATCCACCATATTCATATTGTATTATGGTATAATAGATATAAACAATTTCAGTATTTTCCTTCTTTTCCATCACCAAATTTTAGGTTACTTCTTCACCAAGAAACTAAGTTAAAAGACTATTACTTAATGACACATATTCCATATACATTAGAAATAATTCAAATTATATAATAATTTTCGATAGTATATTTATTTACCATATTCTTATTGTATTATGGTATAATAGATGTAAACAATTTCAATATTTTTCTTCTTCCCCATCACCAAATTTTAGGTTACTTCATCACTAAGAAAATAAGTTAAAGGACTATTAATTGATGACACGTATTTTATATACATTGAAAATAATTCAAATTATATAATGAGTCTCGATAGTATATTTATTCACCATATTCATATTGTATTATGGTATAATAGATGTAAACAATTTCAATATTTTTCTTCTTCTCCATCACCAAATTTTAGGTTACTTCATCACTAAGAAACTAAGTTAAAAGACTATTACTTAATGACACATATTCCATATACATTTGAAATAATTCAAATTATCTAATGAGTCTCGATAGTATATTTATCCACCATATTCATATTTTATTATGGTATAATAGATGTAAACCGTTTCAGTATTTTCTAATTCTCCATCACCAAATCTTAGGTTACTTCATCACTAAGAAACTAAGTTAAAACACTATTACTTAATGACACATATTCCATATACATTTTTAATGATTCAAATTATCTAATGAGTATCGATAGTATATTTTTTCACCATATTCATATTGTATTATGGTATAATAGATGTAAACAATTTCAGTATTTTCTTCTTCTCCATCACCAAATTTTAGGTTACTTCATCACTAAGAAACTAAGTTAAAAGACTATTAATTGATGACACATATTTTATATACATTGAAAATAATTCAAATTATATAATGAGTCTCGATAGTATATTTATTCATCATATTCATATTGTATTATTGTATAATAGATGTAAACAATTTAAGTATTTTCTTCTTCTCCATCACCAAATTTTAGGTTACTTCATCACAAAGAAACTAAGTTAAAAGAGTTTTAATTGATGACACATATTTTATATAAATTAGAAATAATTCAAATTATATAATGAGTCTCAATAGTATATTTATTCACCATATTCATATTGTATTATGGTATAATAGATGTAAACAATTTCAATATTTTTCTTCTTCTCCATCACCAAATTTTAGGTTACTTCATCACTAAGAAACTAAGTTAAAAGACTATTAATTGATGACACATATTTTATATACATTGAAAATAATTCAAATTATATATTGAGTCTCGATAGTATATTTATTCACCATATTCATATTGTATTATGGTATAATACATGTAAACAATTTCAGTATTTTTCTTCTTCTCCATCACCAAATTTTAGGTTACTTCATCACTAAGAAACTAAGTTAAAAGACTATTACTTAATAACACATATTCCATATACATTTGAAATAATTCAAATTATCAAATGAGTCTCGATAGTATATTTATTCACCATATTCATATTGTATTATGGTATAATAGATGTTAATAGTTTAAGTATTTTCTAATTCTCCATCACCAAATTTTAGGTTACTTCATCACTAAGAAACTAAGTTAAAAGACTATTACTTAATGACACATATTCCATATACATTTGAAATAATTCAAATTATCTAATGAGTCTCGATAGTATATTTATTCACCATATTCATATTGTATTATGGTATAATAGATGTAAACAGTTTCAGTATTTTTTTATTCTCTATCACCAAATCTTAGGTTACTACATCACTAAGAAACTAAGTTAAAAGACTATTACTTAATGACACATATTCCATATAAATTTGAAATAATTCAAATTATCTAATGAGTCTCGATAGTATATTTATCCACCTTATTCATATTGTATTATGGTATAATAGATGTAAACAGTTTGAGTATTTTGTAATTCTCCATCACCAAATCTTAGGTTACTTCATCACTAAGAAACTAAGTTAAAAGACTATTACTTAATGACACATATTCCATATACATTTGAAATAATTCAAATTATATAATGAGTCTCGATAGTATATTTGTTCACCATATTCATATTGTATTATGGTATAATAGATGTACACTGTTTTAGTATTTTCTAATTCTCCATCACCAAATCTTTGGTTATTTCTTCACCAAGAAACTAAGTTAAAAGACTATTAATTACTGACACATATTCCATATACATTAGAAATAATTCAAATTATATAATGAGGCTCGATAGTATATTTATTCACCATATTTATATTGTATTATGGTATAATAGACGTAAACAATTTCAGTATTTTCTTCTTCTCCATCACAGAATTTTAGGTTACTTCATCACTAAGAAACTAAGTTAAAAGACTATTAATTGATGACACATATTTTATATACATTGAAAATAATTCAAATTATCTAATGAGTCTCGATAGTATATTTATTCACCATATTCATATTGTATTATGGTATAATAGATGTAAACAAATTCAGTATTTTCTTATTCTCCATCACCAAATCTTAGGTTACTTCATCACTAAGAAACTAAGTTAAAAGACTATTAATTAATGACACATATTCCATATACATTTGAAATAATTAAAATTATCTAATGAGTCTCGATAGTATATTTATCCACCATATTCATATTGTATTATGGTATAATAGATATAAACAATTTCAGTATTTTACTTCTTTTCCATCACCAAATTTTAGGTTACTTCCTCACCAAAAAACTAAGTTAAAAGACTATTACTTAATGACACATATTCCATATACATTTGAAATAATTCAAATTATCTAAAGAGTCTCGATAATATATTTATTCACCATATTCATATTGTATTATGGTATAATAGATGTAAACAGTTTCAGTATTTTCTAATTCTCCATCACCAAATTTTAGGTTACTTCATCACTAAGAAACTAAGTTAAAAGACTATTACTTAATGACACATATTCCATATACATTTGAAATAATTAAAATTATCTAATGAGTCTCGATAGTATATTTATCCACCATATTCATATTGTATTATGGTATAATATATGTAAACAGTTTGAGTATTTTGTAATTCTCCATCACCAAATCTTAGGTTACTTCATCACTAAGAAACTAAGTTAAAAGACTATTACTTAATGACACATATTCCATATACATTTGAAATAATTCAAATTATCTAATGAGTCTCGATAATATATTTATTCACCATATTCATATTGTATTATGGTATAATAGATGTAAACTGTTTCAGTATTTTCTAATTCTCCACACCAAATCTTAGGTTACTTCTTCACCAAGAAACTAAGTTAAAAGACTATTAATTAATGACACATATTCCATATACATTAGAAATAATTCAAATTATATAATGAGTCTCGATAGTATATTTATTCACCATATTCATATTGTATTATGGTATAATAGATGTAAACAATTTCAGTATTTTCTTATTCTCCATCACCAAATTTTAGGTTACTTCATCACTAAGAAACTAAGTTAAAAGACTATTACTTAATGACACATATTCCTTATACATTTGAAATAATTCAAATCATCTAATGAGTCTCGATAGTATATTTATTCACCATATTCATATTGTATTATGGTATAATAGATGTAAACAATTTCAGTATTTTCTAATTCTCCATCACCAAATTTTAGGTTACTTCATCACTAAGAAACTAAGTTAAAAGACTATTACTTAATGACACATATTCCATATACATTTGAAATAATTCAAATTATCTAATGAGTATCGATAGTATATTTATTCACCATATTCATATTGTATTATGGTATAATAGATGTAAACAATTTCAGTATTTTCTTATTCTCCATCACCAAATCTTAGGTTACTTCATCACTAAGAAACTAAGTTAAAAGACTATTACTTAATGACACATATTCCATATACATTTGAAATAATTCAAATTATCTAATGAGTCTCGATAGTATATTTCTCCACCATATTCATATTGTATTATGGTATAATAGATGTAAACAGATTAAGTATTTTCTAATTCTCCATCACCAAATTTTAGGTTACTTCATCACTAAGAAACTAAGTTAAAAGACTATTACTTAATGACACATATTCCATATACATTTGAAATAATTCAAATTATCTATTGAGTCTCGATAGTATATTTAACCACCATATTCATATTGTATTATGGTATAATAGATGTAAACAATTTGAGTATTTTGTAATTCTCCATCACCAAATCTTAGGTTACTTCATCACTAAGAAACTAAGTTAAAAGACTATCACTTAATGACACATATTCCATATACATTTGAAATAATTAAAATTATCTAATGAGTCTCGATAGTATATTTATCCACCATATTCATATTGTATTATGGTATAATAGATATAAACAATTTCAGTATTTTCCTTCTTTTCCATCACAAAATTTTAGGTTACTTCTTCACCAAGAAACTAAGTTAAAAGACAATTACTTAATGACACATATTCCATATACATTAGAAATAATTCAAATTATATAATAATTTTCGATAGTATATTTATTTACCATATTCTTATTGTATTATGGTATAATAGATGTAAACAATTTCAATATTTTTCTTCTTCCCCATCACCAAATTTTAGGTTACTTCATCACTAAGAAACGAAGTTAAAGGACTATTAATTGATGACACGTATTTTATATACATTGAAAATAATTCAAATTATATAATGAGTCTCGATAGTATATTTATTCACCATATTCATATTGTATTATGGTATAATAGATGTAAACAATTTCAATATTTTTCTTCTTCTCCATCACCAAATTTTAGGTTACTTCATCACAAAGAAACTAAGTTAAAAGAGTTTTAATTGATGACACATATTTTATATAAATTAGAAATAATTCAAATTATATAATGAGTCTCAATAATATATTTATTCACCATACTCATATTGTATTATGGTATAATAGATGTAAACAATTTCAATATTTTTCTTTTTCTCCATCACCAAATTTTAGGTTACTTCATCACTAAGAAACTAAGTTAAAAGACTATTAATTGATGACACATATTTTATATACATTGAAAATAATTCAAATTATATATTGAGTCTCGATAGTATATTTATTCACCATATTCATATTGTATTATGGTATAATAGATATAAACAATTTCAGTATTTTACTTCTTTTCCATCACCAAATTTTAGGTTACTTCCTCACCAAAAAACTAAGTTAAAAGACTATTACTTAATGACACATATTCCATATACATTTGAAATAATTCAAATTATCTAAAGAGTATCGATAATATATTTATTCACCATATTCATATTGTATTATGGTATAATAGATGTAAACAGTTTCAGTATTTTCTAATTCTCCATCACCAAATTTTAGGTTACTTCATCACTAAGAAACTAAGTTAAAAGACTATTACTTAATGACACATATTCCATATACATTTGAAATAATTAAAATTATCTAATGAGTCTCGATAGTATATTTATCCACCATATTCATATTGTATTATGGTATAATATATGTAAACAGTTTGAGTATTTTGTAATTCTCCATCACCAAATCTTAGGTTACTTCATCACTAAGAAACTAAGTTAAAAGACTATTACTTAATGACACATATTCCATATACATTTGAAATAATTCAAATTATCTAATGAGTCTCGATAATATATTTATTCACCATATTCATATTGTATTATGGTATAATAGATGTAAACTGTTTCAGTATTTTCTAATTCTCCATCACCAAATCTTAGGTTACTTCTTCACCAAGAAACTAAGTTAAAAGACTATTAATTAATGACACATATTCCATATACATTAGAAATAATTCAAATTATATAATGAGTCTCGATAGTATATTTATTCACCATATTCATATTGTATTATGGTATAATAGATGTAAACAATTTCAGTATTTTCTTATTCTCCATCACCAAATTTTAGGTTACTTCATCACTAAGAAACTAAGTTAAAAGACTATTACTTAATGACACATATTCCTTATACATTTGAAATAATTCAAATCATCTAATGAGTCTCGATAGTATATTTATTCACCATATTCATATTGTATTATGGTATAATAGATGTAAACAATTTCAGTATTTTCTAATTCTCCATCACCAAATTTTAGGTTACTTCATCACTAAGAAACTAAGTTAAAAGACTATTACTTAATGACACATATTCCATATACATTTGAAATAATTCAAATTATCTAATGAGTCTCGATAGTATATTTATTCACCATATTCATATTGTATTATGGTATAATAGATGTAAACAATTTCAGTATTTTCTTATTCTCCACCACCAAATCTTAGGTTACTTCATCACTAAGAAACTAAGTTAAAAGACTATTACTTAATGACACATATTCCATATACATTTGAAATAATTCAAATTATCTAATGAGTCTCGATAATATATTTCTCCACCATATTCATATTGTATTATGGTATAATAGATGTAAACAGTTTAAGTATTTTCTAATTCTCCATCACCAAATTTTAGGTTACTTCATCACTAAGAAACTAAGTTAAAAGACTATTACTTAATGACACATATTCCATATACATTTGAAATAATTCAAATTATCTATTGAGTCTCGATAGTATATTTAACCACCATATTCATATTGTATTATGGTATAATAGATGTAAACAATTTGAGTATTTTGTAATTCTCCATCACCAAATCTTAGGTTACTTCATCACTAAGAAACTAAGTTAAAAGACTATCACTTAATGACACATATTCCATATACATTTGAAATAATTAAAATTATCTAATGAGTCTCGATAGTATATTTATCCACCATATTCATATTGTATTATGGTATAATAGATATAAACAATTTCAGTATTTTCCTTCTTTTCCATCACCAAATTTTAGGTTACTTCTTCACCAAGAAACTAAGTTAAAAGACTATTACTTAATGACACATATTCCATATACATTAGAAATAATTCAAATTATATAATAATTTTCGATAGTATATTTATTTACCATATTCTTATTGTATTATGGTATAATAGATGTAAACAATTTCAATATTTTTCTTCTTCCCCATCACCAAATTTTAGGTTACTTCATCACTAAGAAAATAAGTTAAAGGACTATTAATTGATGACACGTATTTTATATACATTGAAAATAATTCAAATTATATAATGAGTCTCGATAGTATATTTATTCACCATATTCATATTGTATTATGGTATAATAGATGTAAACAATTTCAATATTTTTCTTCTTCTCCATCACCAAATTTTAGGTTACTTCATCACTAAGAAACTAAGTTAAAAGACTATTACTTAATGACACATATTCCATATACATTTGAAATAATTCAAATTATCTAATGAGTCTCGATAGTATATTTATCCACCATATTCATATTTTATTATGGTATAATAGATGTAAACCGTTTCAGTATTTTCTAATTCTCCATCACCAAATCTTAGGTTACTTCATCACTAAGAAACTAAGTTAAAACACTATTACTTAATGACACATATTCCATATACATTTTTAATGATTCAAATTATCTAATGAGTATCGATAGTATATTTTTTCACCATATTCATATTGTATTATGGTATAATAGATGTAAACAATTTCAGTATTTTCTTCTTCTCCATCACCAAATTTTAGGTTACTTCATCACTAAGAAACTAAGTTAAAAGACTATTAATTGATGACACATATTTTATATACATTGAAAATAATTCAAATTATATAATGAGTCTCGATAGTATATTTATTCATCATATTCATATTGTATTATTGTATAATAGATGTAAACAATTTAAGTATTTTCTTCTTCTCCATCACCAAATTTTAGGTTACTTCATCACAAAGAAACTAAGTTAAAAGAGTTTTAATTGATGACACATATTTTATATAAATTAGAAATAATTCAAATTATATAATGAGTCTCAATAGTATATTTATTCACCATATTCATATTGTATTATGGTATAATAGATGTAAACAATTTCAATATTTTTCTTCTTCTCCATCACCAAATTTTAGGTTACTTCATCACTAAGAAACTAAGTTAAAAGACTATTAATTGATGACACATATTTTATATACATTGAAAATAATTCAAATTATATATTGAGTCTCGATAGTATATTTATTCACCATATTCATATTGTATTATGGTATAATACATGTAAACAATTTCAGTATTTTTCTTCTTCTCCATCACCAAATTTTAGGTTACTTCATCACTAAGAAACTAAGTTAAAAGACTATTACTTAATAACACATATTCCATATACATTTGAAATAATTCAAATTATCAAATGAGTCTCGATAGTATATTTATTCACCATATTCATATTGTATTATGGTATAATAGATGTTAATAGTTTAAGTATTTTCTAATTCTCCATCACCAAATTTTAGGTTACTTCATCACTAAGAAACTAAGTTAAAAGACTATTACTTAATGACACATATTCCATATACATTTGAAATAATTCAAATTATCTAATGAGTCTCGATAGTATATTTATTCACCATATTCATATTGTATTATGGTATAATAGATGTAAACAGTTTCAGTATTTTTTTATTCTCTATCACCAAATCTTAGGTTACTACATCACTAAGAAACTAAGTTAAAAGACTATTACTTAATGACACATATTCCATATAAATTTGAAATAATTCAAATTATCTAATGAGTCTCGATAGTATATTTATCCACCTTATTCATATTGTATTATGGTATAATAGATGTAAACAGTTTGAGTATTTTGTAATTCTCCATCACCAAATCTTAGGTTACTTCATCACTAAGAAACTAAGTTAAAAGACTATTACTTAATGACACATATTCCATATACATTTGAAATAATTCAAATTATATAATGAGTCTCGATAGTATATTTGTTCACCATATTCATATTGTATTATGGTATAATAGATGTACACTGTTTTAGTATTTTCTAATTCTCCATCACCAAATCTTTGGTTATTTCTTCACCAAGAAACTAAGTTAAAAGACTATTAATTACTGACACATATTCCATATACATTAGAAATAATTCAAATTATATAATGAGGCTCGATAGTATATTTATTCACCATATTTATATTGTATTATGGTATAATAGACGTAAACAATTTCAGTATTTTCTTCTTCTCCATCACAGAATTTTAGGTTACTTCATCACTAAGAAACTAAGTTAAAAGACTATTAATTGATGACACATATTTTATATACATTGAAAATAATTCAAATTATCTAATGAGTCTCGATAGTATATTTATTCACCATATTCATATTGTATTATGGTATAATAGATGTAAACAAATTCAGTATTTTCTTATTCTCCATCACCAAATCTTAGGTTACTTCATCACTAAGAAACTAAGTTAAAAGACTATTAATTAATGACACATATTCCATATACATTTGAAATAATTAAAATTATCTAATGAGTCTCGATAGTATATTTATCCACCATATTCATATTGTATTATGGTATAATAGATATAAACAATTTCAGTATTTTACTTCTTTTCCATCACCAAATTTTAGGTTACTTCCTCACCAAAAAACTAAGTTAAAAGACTATTACTTAATGACACATATTCCATATACATTTGAAATAATTCAAATTATCTAAAGAGTCTCGATAATATATTTATTCACCATATTCATATTGTATTATGGTATAATAGATGTAAACAGTTTCAGTATTTTCTAATTCTCCATCACCAAATTTTAGGTTACTTCATCACTAAGAAACTAAGTTAAAAGACTATTACTTAATGACACATATTCCATATACATTTGAAATAATTAAAATTATCTAATGAGTCTCGATAGTATATTTATCCACCATATTCATATTGTATTATGGTATAATATATGTAAACAGTTTGAGTATTTTGTAATTCTCCATCACCAAATCTTAGGTTACTTCATCACTAAGAAACTAAGTTAAAAGACTATTACTTAATGACACATATTCCATATACATTTGAAATAATTCAAATTATCTAATGAGTCTCGATAATATATTTATTCACCATATTCATATTGTATTATGGTATAATAGATGTAAACTGTTTCAGTATTTTCTAATTCTCCACACCAAATCTTAGGTTACTTCTTCACCAAGAAACTAAGTTAAAAGACTATTAATTAATGACACATATTCCATATACATTAGAAATAATTCAAATTATATAATGAGTCTCGATAGTATATTTATTCACCATATTCATATTGTATTATGGTATAATAGATGTAAACAATTTCAGTATTTTCTTATTCTCCATCACCAAATTTTAGGTTACTTCATCACTAAGAAACTAAGTTAAAAGACTATTACTTAATGACACATATTCCTTATACATTTGAAATAATTCAAATCATCTAATGAGTCTCGATAGTATATTTATTCACCATATTCATATTGTATTATGGTATAATAGATGTAAACAATTTCAGTATTTTCTAATTCTCCATCACCAAATTTTAGGTTACTTCATCACTAAGAAACTAAGTTAAAAGACTATTACTTAATGACACATATTCCATATACATTTGAAATAATTCAAATTATCTAATGAGTCTCGATAGTATATTTATTCACCATATTCATATTGTATTATGGTATAATAGATGTAAACAATTTCAGTATTTTCTTATTCTCCATCACCAAATCTTAGGTTACTTCATCACTAAGAAACTAAGTTAAAAGACTATTACTTAATGACACATATTCCATATACATTTGAAATAATTCAAATTATCTAATGAGTCTCGATAGTATATTTCTCCACCATATTCATATTGTATTATGGTATAATAGATGTAAACAGATTAAGTATTTTCTAATTCTCCATCACCAAATTTTAGGTTACTTCATCACTAAGAAACTAAGTTAAAAGACTATTACTTAATGACACATATTCCATATACATTTGAAATAATTCAAATTATCTATTGAGTCTCGATAGTATATTTAACCACCATATTCATATTGTATTATGGTATAATAGATGTAAACAATTTGAGTATTTTGTAATTCTCCATCACCAAATCTTAGGTTACTTCATCACTAAGAAACTAAGTTAAAAGACTATCACTTAATGACACATATTCCATATACATTTGAAATAATTAAAATTATCTAATGAGTCTCGATAGTATATTTATCCACCATATTCATATTGTATTATGGTATAATAGATATAAACAATTTCAGTATTTTCCTTCTTTTCCATCACCAAATTTTAGGTTACTTCTTCACCAAGAAACTAAGTTAAAAGACAATTACTTAATGACACATATTCCATATACATTAGAAATAATTCAAATTATATAATAATTTTCGATAGTATATTTATTTACCATATTCTTATTGTATTATGGTATAATAGATGTAAACAATTTCAATATTTTTCTTCTTCCCCATCACCAAATTTTAGGTTACTTCATCACTAAGAAACGAAGTTAAAGGACTATTAATTGATGACACGTATTTTATATACATTGAAAATAATTCAAATTATATAATGAGTCTCGATAGTATATTTATTCACCATATTCATATTGTATTATGGTATAATAGATGTAAACAATTTCAATATTTTTCTTCTTCTCCATCACCAAATTTTAGGTTACTTCATCACAAAGAAACTAAGTTAAAAGAGTTTTAATTGATGACACATATTTTATATAAATTAGAAATAATTCAAATTATATAATGAGTCTCAATAATATATTTATTCACCATACTCATATTGTATTATGGTATAATAGATGTAAACAATTTCAATATTTTTCTTTTTCTCCATCACCAAATTTTAGGTTACTTCATCACTAAGAAACTAAGTTAAAAGACTATTAATTGATGACACATATTTTATATACATTGAAAATAATTCAAATTATATATTGAGTCTCGATAGTATATTTATTCACCATATTCATATTGTATTATGGTATAATAGATATAAACAATTTCAGTATTTTACTTCTTTTCCATCACCAAATTTTAGGTTACTTCATCACTAAGAAACTAAGTTAAAAGACTATTACTTAATGACACATATTCCATATACATTTGAAATAATTCAAATTATCTAATGAGTCTCGATAATATATTTATTCACCATATTCATATTGTATTATGGTATAATAGATGTAAACTGTTTCAGTATTTTCTAATTCTCCATCACCAAATCTTAGGTTACCTCTTCACCAAGAAACTAAGTTAAAAGACTATTAATTAATGACACATATTCCATATACATTAGAAATAATTCAAATTATATAATGAGTTTCGATAGTATATTTATTAACCATATTCATATTGTATTATGGTATAATAGATGTAAACAATTTCAATATTTTTCTTCTTCTCTATCACAAAATTTTAGGTTACTTCATCACTAAGAAACTAAGTTAAAAGACTATTACTTAATTACACATATTCCTTATACATTTTAAATAATTCAAATTATCTAATGAGTCTCGATAGTATATTTATTCACCATATTCATATTGTATTATGGTATAATAGATGTAAACTGTTTCAGTATTTTCTAATTCTCCATCACCAAATCTTAGGTTACTTCTTCACCAAGAAACTAAGTTAAAAGACTATTAATTAATGACACATATTCCATATACATTAGAAATAATTCAAATTATATAATGAGTCTCGATAGTATATTTATTCACCATATTCATATTGTATTATGGTATAATAGATGTAAACAATTTCAGTATTTTCTTATTCTCCATCACCAAATTTTAGGTTACTTCATCACTAAGAAACTAAGTTAAAAGACTATTACTTAATGACACATATTCCTTATACATTTGAAATAATTCAAATCATCTAATGAGTCTCGATAGTATATTTATTCACCATATTCATATTGTATTATGGTATAATAGATGTAAACAATTTCAGTATTTTCTAATTCTCCATCACCAAATTTTAGGTTACTTCATCACTAAGAAACTAAGTTAAAAGACTATTACTTAATGACACATATTCCATATACATTTGAAATAATTCAAATTATCTAATGAGTCTCGATAGTATATTTATTCACCATATTCATATTGTATTATGGTATAATAGATGTAAACAATTTCAGTATTTTCTTATTCTCCACCACCAAATCTTAGGTTACTTCATCACTAAGAAACTAAGTTAAAAGACTATTACTTAATGACACATATTCCATATACATTTGAAATAATTCAAATTATCTAATGAGTCTCGATAATATATTTCTCCACCATATTCATATTGTATTATGGTATAATAGATGTAAACAGTTTAAGTATTTTCTAATTCTCCATCACCAAATTTTAGGTTACTTCATCACTAAGAAACTAAGTTAAAAGACTATTACTTAATGACACATATTCCATATACATTTGAAATAATTCAAATTATCTATTGAGTCTCGATAGTATATTTAACCACCATATTCATATTGTATTATGGTATAATAGATGTAAACAATTTGAGTATTTTGTAATTCTCCATCACCAAATCTTAGGTTACTTCATCACTAAGAAACTAAGTTAAAAGACTATCACTTAATGACACATATTCCATATACATTTGAAATAATTAAAATTATCTAATGAGTCTCGATAGTATATTTATCCACCATATTCATATTGTATTATGGTATAATAGATATAAACAATTTCAGTATTTTCCTTCTTTTCCATCACCAAATTTTAGGTTACTTCTTCACCAAGAAACTAAGTTAAAAGACAATTACTTAATGACACATATTCCATATACATTAGAAATAATTCAAATTATATAATAATTTTCGATAGTATATTTATTTACCATATTCTTATTGTATTATGGTATAATAGATGTAAACAATTTCAATATTTTTCTTCTTCCCCATCACCAAATTTTAGGTTACTTCATCAATAAGAAACTAAGTTAAAGGACTATTAATTGATGACACGTATTTTATATACATTGAAAATAATTCAAATTATATAATGAGTCTCGATAGTATATTTATTCACCATATTCATATTGTATTATGGTATAATAGATGTAAACAATTTCAATATTTTTCTTCTTCTCCATCACCAAATTTTAGGTTACTTCATCACAAAGAAACTAAGTTAAAAGAGTTTTAATTGATGACACATATTTTATATAAATTAGAAATAATTCAAATTATATAATGAGTCTCAATAGTATATTTATTCACCATACTCATATTGTATTATGGTATAATAGATGTAAACAATTTCAATATTTTTCTTTTTCTCCATCACCAAATTTTAGGTTACTTCATCACTAAGAAACTAAGTTAAAAGACTATTAATTGATGACACATATTTTATATACATTGAAAATAATTCAAATTATATATTGAGTCTCGATAGTATATTTATTCACCATATTCATATTGTATTATGGTATAATAGATGTAAACAATTTCAGTATTTTTCTTCTTCTCCATCACCAAATTTTAGGTTACTTCATCACTAAGAAACTAAGTTAAAAGACTATTACTTAATGACACATATTCCATATACATATGAAATAATTCAAATTATCTAATGAGTCTCGATAGTATATTTATTCACCATATTCATATTGTATTATGGTATAATAGATGTAAACAATTTCAGTATTTTCTTATTCTCCATCACCAAATCTTAGGTTACTTCATCACTAAGAAACTAAGTTAAAAGACTATCACTTAATGACACATATTCCATATACATTTGAAATAATTAAAATTATCTAATGAGTCTCGATAGTATATTTATCCACCATATTCATATTGTATTATGGTATAATAGATATAAACAATTTCAGTATTTTCCTTCTTTTCCATCACCAAATTTTAGGTTACTTCTTCACCAAGAAACTAAGTTAAAAGACTATTACTTAATGACACATATTCCATATACATTAGAAATAATTCAAATTATATAATGATTTTCGATAGTATATTTATTTACCATATTCTTATTGTATTATGGTATAATAGATGTTAACAATTTCAATATTTTTCTTCTTCCCCATCACCAAATTTTAGGTTACTTCATCACTAAGAAACTAAGTTAAAGGACTATTAATTGATGACACTTATTTTATATACATTGAAAATAATTCAAATTATATAACGAGTCTCGATAGTATATTTATTCACCATATTCATATTGTATTATGGTATAATAGATGTAAACAATTTCAATATTTTTCTTCTTCTCCATCACCAAATTTTAGGTTACTTCATCACTAAGAAACTAAGTTAAAAGACTATTACTTAATGACAAATATTCCATATACATTTGAAATAATTCAAATTATCTAATGAGTCTCGATAATATATTTATTCACCATATTCATATTGTATTATGGTATAATAGATGTAAACAGTTTCATTATTTTCTAATTCTCCATCACCAAATTTTAGGTTACTTCATCACTAAGAAACTAAGTTAAAAGACTATTACTTAATGACACATATTCCATATACATTTGAAATAATTCAAATTATCTAATGAGTCTCGATAGTATATTTATCGACCATATTCATATTGTATTATGGTATAATAGATGTAAACAGTTTGAGTATTTTGTAATTCTCCATCACCAAATTTTAGGTTACTTCATCACTAAGAAACTAAGTTAAAAGACTATTACTTAATGACACATATTCCATATACATTTGAAATAATTCAAATTATCTAATGAGTCTCGATAATATATTTATTCACCATATTCATATTGTATTATGGTATAATAGATGTAAACTGTTTCAGTATTTTCTAATTCTCCATCACCAAATCTTAGGTTACCTCTTCACCAAGAAACTAAGTTAAAAGACTATTAATTAATGACACATATTCCATATACATTAGAAATAATTCAAATTATATAATGAGTTTCGATAGTATATTTATTAACCATATTCATATTGTATTATGGTATAATAGATGTAAACAATTTCAATATTTTTCTTCTTCTCTATCACAAAATTTTAGGTTACTTCATCACTAAGAAACTAAGTTAAAAGACTATTACTTAATTACACATATTCCTTATACATTTTAAATAATTCAAATTATCTAATGAGTCTCGATAGTATATTTATTCACCATATTCATATTGTATTATGGTATAATAGATGTAAACAATTTCAGTATTTTCTAATTCTCCATCACCAAATCTTAGGTTACTTCATCACTAAGAAACTAAGTTAAATGACTATTACTTAATGACACATATTCCATATACATTTGAAATAATTCAAATTATCTAATGAGTCTCGATAGTATATTTATTCACCATATTCATAATGTATTATGGTATAATAGATGTAAACAAGTTCAGTATTTTCTAATTCTCCTTCACCAAATCTTAGGTTACTTCATCACTAAGAAACTAAGTTAAAAGACTATTACTTAATGACACATATTCCATTTACATTTGAAATAATTCAAATTATCTAATGAGTCTCGATAGTATATTTATCCACCATATTCATATTGTATTATGGTATAATAAATGTAAAAAGTTTCAGTATTTTCTTATTCTCCATCACCAAATCTTAGGTTACTTTATCACTAAGAAACTAAGTTAAAAGACTATCACTTAATGACACATATTCCATATACATTTGAATTAATTAAAATTATCTAATGAGTCTCGATAGTATATTTATCCACCATATTCATATTGTATTATGGTATAATAGATATAAACAATTTCAGTATTTTCCTTCTTTTCCATCACCAAATTTTAGGTTACTTCTTCACCAAGAAACTAAGTTAAAAGACTATTACTTAATGACACATATTTCATATACATTAGAAATAATTCAAATTATATAATGATTTTCGATAGTATATTTATTTACCATATTCTTATTGTATTATGGTATAATAGATGTAAACAATTTCAATATTTTTCTTCTTCCCCATCACCAAATTTTAGGTTATTTCATCACTAAGAAACTAAGTTAAAGGACTATTAATTGATGACACGTATTTTATATACATTGAAAATAATTCAAATTATATAACGAGTCTCGATAGTATATTTATTCACCATATTCATATTGTATTATGGTATAATAGATGTAAACAATTTCAATATTTTTCTTCTTCTCCATCACCAAATTTTAGGTTACTTCATCACTAAGAAACTAAGTTAAAAGACTATTACTTAATGACACATATTCCATATCCATTTGAAATAATTCAAACTATCTAATGAGTCTCGATAGTATATTTATTCACCATATTCATATTGTATTATGGTATAATAGATGTAAACAGTTTCAGTATTTTCTAATTCTCCATCACCAAATTTTAGGATACTTTATCACTAAGAAACTAAGTTAAAAGACTATTACTTAATGACACATATTCCATATACATTTGAAATAAATCAAATTATCTAATGAGTCTCGATAGTATATTATCCACCATATTCATATTGTATTATGGTATAATAGATGTAAACAATTTCAGTATTTTCCTTCTTCTCCATCACCAAATTTTAGGTTACTTCTTCACCAAGAAACTAAGTTAAAAGACTATTACTTAATGACACATGTTCCATATAAATTCGAACTAATTCAAATTATATAATGATTTTCGATAGTATATTTATTCACCATATTCATATTGTATTATGGTGTAATAGATGTAAACAGTTTCAGTATTTTCTTCTTCTCCATCACCAAATCTTAGGTTACTTCATCACTAAGAAACTAAGTTAAAAGACTATTACTTAATGACACATATTCCATATACATTCGAAATAATTCAAATTATCTAATGAGTCTCGATAGTATATTTATTCACCATATTCATATTGTATTATGGTAAAATAGATGTAAACAATTTCAGTATTTTCTTATTCTCCATCACCAAATCTTAGGTTACTTCTCACTAAGAAACTAAGTTAAAAGACTATTACTTAATGACACATATTCCATATACATTTGAAATAATTCAAATTATCTAATGAGTCTCGATAGTATATTTATCCACCATATTCATATTGTATTATGGTATAATAGATATAAACAATTTGAGTATTTTCCTTCTTTTCCATCACCAAATTTTAGGTTACTTGTTCACCAAGAAACTAAGTTAAAAGACTATTACTTAATGACACATATTCCATATACATTTGAAATAATTCAAATTATCTAATGAGTCTCGATAGTATATTTATTCACCATATTCATATTGTATTATGGTATAATAGATGTAAACAGTTTCAGTATTTTCTAATTCTCCATCACCAAATTTTAGGTTACTTCATCACTAAGAAACTAAGTTAAAAGACTATTACTTAATGACACATATTCCATATACATTTGAAATAATTCAAATTATCTAATGAGTCTCGATAGTATATTTATCCACCATATCCATATTGTATTATGGTATAATAGATGTAAACAGTTTGAGTATTTTGTAATTCTCCATCACCAAATCTTAGGTTACTTCATCACTAAGAAACTAAGTTAAAAGACTATTACTTAACGACACATATTCCATATACATTTGAAATAATTCAAATTATCTAATGAGTCTCGATAGTATATTTATTCACCATATTCATATTGTATTATGGTATGATAGATGTAAACTGTTTCAGTATTTTCTAATTCTCCATCACCAAATCTTAGGTTACTTCTTCACCAAGAAACTAAGTTAAAAGACTATTAATTAATGACACATATTCCATATACATTAGAAATAATTCACATTATATAATGAGACTCTATAGTATATTTATTCACCATATTCATATTGTATTATCGTATAATAGATGTAAACAATTTCAATATTTTTCTTCTTCTCCATCACAAAATTTTAGGTTACTTCTTCACTAAGAAACTAAGTTAAAAGACTATTACTTAATGTCACATATTCCTTATAAATTTGAAATAATTCAAATTATCTAATGAGTCTCGATAGTATATTTATTCACCATATTCATATTGTATTATGGTATAATAGATGTAAACAATTTCAGTATTTTCTAATTCTCCATCACCAAATTTTAGGTTACTTCATCACTAAGAAACTAAGTTAAAAGACTATTACTTAATGACACAAATTCCATATACATTTGAAATAATTCAAATTATCTAATGAGTCTCGATAGTATATTTATTCACCATATTCATAATGTATTATGGTATAATAGATGTAAACAGTTTCAGTATTTTCTAATTCTCCTTCACCAAATCTTAGGTTACTTCATCACTAAGAAACTAAGTTAAAAGACTATTACTTAATGACACATATTCCATATACATTTGAAATAATTCAAATTATCTAATGAGTCTCGATAGTATATTTATCCACCATATTCATATTGTATTATGGTATAATAGATGTAAACAGTTTCAGTATTTTCTAATTCTCCTTCACCAAATCTTAGGTTACTTCATCACTAAGAAACTAAGTTAAAAGACTATTACTTAATGACACATATTCCATTTACATTTGAAATAATTCAAATTATCTAATGAGTCTCGATAGTATATTTATCCACCATATTCATATTGTATTATGGTATAATAAATGTAAAAAGTTTCAGTATTTTCTTATTCTCCATCACCAAATCTTAGGTTACTTCATCACTAAGAAACTAAGTTAAAAGACTATCACTTAATGACACATATTCCATATACATTTGAAATAATTAAAATTATCTAATGAGTCTCGATAGTATATTTATCCACCATATTCATCTTGTATTATGGTATAATAGATATAAACAATTTCAGTATTTTCCTTCTTTTCCATCACCAAATTTTAGGTTACTTCTTCACCAAGAAACTAAGTTAAAAGACTATTACTTAATGACATATATTCCATATACATTAGAAATAATTCAAATTATATAATGATTTTCGATAGTATATTTATTTACCATATTCTTATTGTATTATGGTATAATAGATGTAAACAATTTCAATATTTTTCTTCTTACCCATCACCAAATTTTAGGTTACTTCATCACTAAGAAACTAAGTTAAAGGACTATTAATTGATGACACGTATTTTATATACATTGAAAATAATTCAAATTATATAACGAGTCTCGATAGTATATTTATTCACCATATTCATATTGTATTATGGTATAATAGATGTAAACAATTTCAATATTTTTCTTCTTCTCCATCACCAAATTTTAGGTTACTTCATCACTAAGAAACTAAGTTAAAAGACTATTACTTAATGACACATATTCCATATACATTTGAAATAATTCAAACTATCTAATGAGTCTCGATAGTATATTTATTCACCATATTCATATTGTATTATGGTATAATAGATGTAAACAGTTTCAGTATTTTCTAATTCTCCATCACCAAAATTTAGGTTACTTTATCACTAAGAAACTAAGTTAAAAGACTATTACTTAATGACACATATTCCATATACATTTGAAATAAATCAAATTATCTATTGAGTCTCGATAGTATATTATCCACCATATTCATATTGTATTATGGTATAATAGATGTAAACAATTTCATTATTTTCCTTCTTCTCCATCACCAAATTTTAGGTTACTTCTTCACCAAGAAACTAAGTTAAAAGACTATTACTTAATGACACATATTCCATATAAATTCGAACTAATTCAAATTATATAATGATTTTCGATAGTATATTTATTCACCATATTCATATTGTATTATGGTGTAATAGATGTAAACAGTTTCAGTATTTTCTTCTTCTCCATCACCAAATCTTAGGTTACTTCATCACTAAGAAACTAAGTTAAAAGACTATTACTTAATGACACATATTCCATATACATTTGAAATAATTCAAATTATCTAATGAGTCTCGATAGTATATTTATTCACCATATTCATATTGTATTATGGTAAAATAGATGTAAACAATTTCAGTATTTTCTTATTCTCCATCACCAAATCTTAGGTTACTTCTCACTAAGAAACTAAGTTAATAGACTATTACTTAATGACACATATTCCATATACATTTGAAATAATTCAAATTATCTAATGAGTCTCGATAGTATATTTATCCACCATATTCATATTGTATTATGGTATAATAGATATAAACAATTTGAGTATTTTCCTTCTTTTCCATCACCAAATTTTAGGTTACTTCTTCACCAAGAAACTAAGTTAAAAGACTATTACTTAATGACACATATTCCATATACATTTGAAATAATTCAAATTATCTAATGAGTCTCGATAGTATATTTATCCACCATATCCATATTGTATTATGGTATAATAGATGTAAACAGTTTGAGTATTTTGTAATTCTCCATCACCAAATCTTAGGTTACTTCATCACTAAGAAACTAAGTTAAAAGACTATTACTTAACGACACATATTCCATATACATTTGAAATAATTCAAATTATCTAATGAGTCTCGATAGTATATTTATTCACCATATTCATATTGTATTATGGTATAATAGATGTAAACCGTTTCAGTATTTTCTAATTCTCCATCACCAAATCTTAGGTTACTTCTTCACCAAGAAACTAAGTTAAAAGACTATTAATTAATGACACATATTCCATATACATTAGAAATAATTCACATTATATAATGAGTCTCTATAGTATATTTATTCACCATATTCATATTGTATTATGGTATAATAGATGTAAACAATTTCAATATTTTTCTTCTTCTCCATCACAAAATTTTAGGTTACTTCATCACTAAGAAACGAAGTTAAAAGACTATTACTTAATGACACATATTCCTTATAAATTTGAAATAATTCAAATTATCTAATGAGTCTCGATAGTATATTTATTCACCATATTCATATTGTATTATGGTATAATAGATGTAAACAATTTCAGTATTTTCCTTCTTTTCCATCACCAAATTTTAGGTTACTTCTTCACCAAGAAACTAAGTTAAAAGACTATTACTTAATGACACATATTCCATATACATTAGAAATAATTCAAATTATATAATGATTTTCGTTAGTATATTTATTTACCATATTCTTATTGTATTATGGTATAATAGATGTAAACAATTTCAATATTTTTCTTCTTCCCCATCACCAAATTTTAGGTTACTTCATCACTAAGAAACTAAGTTAAAGGACTATTAATTGATGACACGTATTTTATATACATTGAAAATAATTCAAATTATATAATGAGTCTCAATAGTATATTTATTCACCATATTCGTATTGTATTATGGTATAATAGATGTAAACAATTTCAATATTTATCTTCTTCTCCATCGCCAAATTTTAGGTTACTTCATCACTAAGAAACTAAGTTAAAAGACTATTACTTAATGACACATATTCCATATACATTTGAAATAATTCAAATTATCTAATGAGTCTCGATAGTATATTTATTCACCATATTCATATTGTATTAGGGTATAATAGATGTAAACAGTTTCAGTATTTTCTAATTCTCCATCACCAAATTTTAGGTTACTTCATCACTAAGAAACTAAGTTTAAAGACTATTACTTAATGACACATATTCCATATACATTTGAAATAATTCAAATTATCTAATGTGTCTCGATAGTATATTTATTTAACATATTCATATTGTATTATGGTATAATAGATGTAAACAGTTTCAGTATTTTCTAATTCTCCATCACCAAATTTTAGGTTACTTCATCACCAAGAAACTAAGTTAAAAGACTATTACTTAATGACACATATTCCATATACATAAGAAATAATTAAAATTATCTAATGAGTCTCGATAGTATATTTATTCACCATATTCATATTGTATTATGGTATAATAGATGTAAACAGTTTCAGTATTTTTTTATTCTCTATCACCAAATCTTAGGTTACTTCATCACTAAGAAACTAAGTTAAAAGACTATTACTTAATGACACATATTCCATATACATTTGAAATAATTAAAATTATCTAATGAGTGTCGATAGTATATTCATTCACCATATTCATATTGTATTATGGTATTAATTGATGACACGTATTTTATATACATTGAAAATAATTCAAATTATATAATGAGTCTCAATAGTATATTTATTCACCATATTCGTATTGTATTATGGTATAATAGATGTAAACAATTTCAATATTTTTCTTCTTCTCCATCACCAAATTTTAGGTTACTTCATCACTAAGAAACTAAGTTAAAAGACTATTACTTAATGACACATATTCCATATACATTTGAAATAATTAAAATTATCTAATGAGTCTCGATAGTATATTTATCCACCATATTCATATTGTATTATGGTATAATAGATATAAACAATTTCAGTATTTTCCTTCTTTTCCATCACCAAATTTTAGGTTACTTCTTCACCAAGAAACTAAGTTAAAAGACTATTACTTAATGACACATATTCCATATACATTTGAAATAATTCAAATTATATAATGAGTCTCGATAGTATATTTATTCACCATATTCATATTGTATTATGGTATAATAGATGTAAACAGTTTCAGTATTTTCTAATTCTCCATCACCAAATTTTAGGTTACTTCATCACTAAGAAACTAAGTTAATAGATTATTACTTAATGACACATATTCCATATACATATTAAATAATTCAAATTATCTAATGAGTCTCGATAGTATATTTATTCACCATATTCATATTGTATTATGGTATAATAGATGTAAAAAATTTCAGTATTTTCTTATTCTCCATCACCAAATCTTAGGTTACTTCATCACTGAGAAACAAAGTTAAAAGACTATCACTTAATGACACATATTCCATATACATTTGAAAAAATTAAAATTATATAATGATTTTCGATAGTATATTTATTTACCATAATCTTATTGTATTATGGTATAATAGATGTAAACAGTTTCAGTATTTTCTTCTTCTCCATCACCAAATTTTAGGTTACTTCATCACTAAGAAACTAAGTTAAAAGACTATTAATTGATGACACATATTCTATATACATTGGAAATAACTCAAATTATATAATGAGTCTCGATAGTATATTTATTCACCATATTCATATTGAATTATGGTATAATAGATGTAAACAATTTCAGTATTTTCCTTCTTCTCCATCACAAATTTTTAGGTTACTTCATCACTAAGAAACTAAGTTAAAAGACTATTACTTAATGACACATATTCCTTATACATTTAAAATAATTCAAATTATCTAATGAGTCTCGATAGTATATTTATTCACCATATTCATATTGTATTATGGTATAATAGATGTAAACAATTTCAGTATTTTCTAATTCACCATCACCAAATTTTAGGTTACTTCATCACTAAGAAACTAAGTTAAAAGACTATTAATTGATGACACATATTCTATATACATTGGAAATAACTCAAATTATATAATGAGTCTCGATAGTATATTTATTCACCATATTCATATTGAATTATGGTATAATAGATGTAAACAATTTCAGTATTTTCCTTCTTCTCCATCACAAATTTTTAGGTTACTTCATCACTAAGAAACTAAGTTAAAAGACTATTACTTAATGACACATATTCCTTATACATTTAAAATAATTCAAATTATCTAATGAGTCTCGATAGTATATTTATTCACCATATTCATATTGTATTATGGTATAATAGATTTAACAATTTCAGTATTTTCTAATTCTCCATCACTAAATTTTAGGTTACTTCATCACTAAGAAACTAAGTTAAAAGACTATTAATTGATGACACATATTTTATATACATTGGAAATAATTCAAATTATCTAATGAGTCTCGATAGTATATTTATTTACCATATTCATATTGTATTATGGTATAATAGATGTAAACAGTTTCAGTATTTTCTTCTTCTCCATCACCAAATTTTAGGTTACTTCATCACTAAGAAACTAAGTTAAAAGACTATTACTTAATGACACATATTCCATATGCATATGAAATAACTCAAATTATCTAATGAGTCTCGATAGTATATTTATTCACCATATTCATATTGTATTATTGTATAATAGATGTAAACAATTTCAGTATTTTCTTATTCTCCATCACCAAATCTTAGGTTACTTCATCACTAAGAAACTAAGTTAAAAGACTATCACTTAATGACACATATTCCATATACATTTGAAATAATTAAAATTATATAATGAGTCTGGATAGTATATTTATTCACCATATTCATATTGTATTATGGTATAATAGATGTAAACAATTTCAATATTTTTCTTCTTCTCCATCACCAAATTTTAGGTTACTTCATCACTAAGAAACTAAGTTAAAAGACTATTACTTAATGACACATATTCCATATACATTTGAAATAATTCAAATTATCTAATGAGTCTCGATAGTACATTTATTCACCATATTCATATTGTATTATGGTATAATAGATGTAAACAGTTTCAGTATTTTCTAATTCTCCTTTACAAAATTTTAGGTTACTTCATCACTAAGAAACTAAGTTAAAAGGCTATTACTTAATGACACATATTCCATATACATATGAAATAATTCAAATTATCTAATGAGTCTCAATAGTTTATTTATTCACCATATTCATATTGTATTATGGTATAATAGATGTAAACAGTTTCAGTATTTTCTAATTCTCCATCACCAAATCTTAGGTTACTTCATCACTAAGAAACTAAGTCAAAAGACTATTACTTAATGACACATATTCCATATACATTTGAAATAATTCAAATTATCTAATGAGTCTCGATAGTATATTTATTTACCATATTCATATTGTATTATGGTATAATAGATGTAAATTGTTTCAGTATTTTCTAATTCTCCATCACCAAATCTTAGGTTACTTCTTCACCAACAAACTAAGTTAAAAGACTATTAATTAATGACACAAATTCCATATACATTAGAAATAATTCAAATTATATAATGAGTCTCGATAGTATATTTATTCACCATATTCATATTGTTTTATGGTATAATAGATGTAAACAATTTCAGTGTTTTCTTCTTCTCCATCACAGAATTTTAGGTTACTTCGTCACTAAGAAACTAAGTTAAAAGACTATTAATTGATGACACATATTTTATATACATTGAAAATATTTCAAATTATCTAATGAGTCTCCATAGTATATTTATTCACCATATTCATATTGTATTATGGTATAATAGATGTAAACAATTTCAGTATTTTCTTATTCTCCATCACCAAATCTTAGGTTACTTCATCACTAAGAAACTAAGTTAAAAGACTATTACTTAATGACAAATATTACATATACTTTTTGAAATAATTCCAATTAACTAATGAGTCTCGATAGTATATTATTCCACCATATTCATATTGTATTAAGGTATAATAGATGTGAACAGTTTCAGTATTTTCTAATTCTCCATCACCAAATCTTAGGTTATTTCATCACTAAGAAACTAAGTTAAAAGACTATTACTTAATGACACATATTCCATATACATTTGAAATAATTCAAATTATCTAATGAGTCTCGATAGTATATTTATTCACCATATTCATATTGTATTATGGTATAATAGATGTAAACAATTTCAGTATTTTCTAATTCTCCATCACCAAATCTTAGGTTACTTCATCACTAAGAAACTAAGTTAAAAGACTATTACTTAATGACACATATTCCATATTCATTTTAAATAATTCAATTTATCTAATGAGTCTCGATAGTATATTTATCCACCATATTCATATTGTGTTATGGTATAATAGATGTAAACAATTTCAGTATTTTCCTTCTTCTCCGTCACCAAATTTTAGGTTACTTCTTCACCAAGAAACTAAGTTAAAAGACTATTACTTAATGACACATATTCCATATACATTTTAAATAATTCAAGTTATCTAATGAGTCTCGATAGTATACTTATCCACCACATTCATGTTGTATTATGGTATAATAGATGTAAACAATTTCAGTATTTTCCTTCTTTTCCATCACCAAATCTTAGGTTACTTCATCACTAAGAAACTAAGTTAAAAGACTATTACTTAATGACACATATTCCATATACATTTGAAATAATTCAAATTATCTAATGAGTCTCGATAGTATATTTATTCACCATATTCATATTGTATTATGGTATAATAGATGTAAACAGTTTCAGTATTTTCTAATTCTCCATCACCAAATTTTAGGTTACTTCATCACTAAGAAACTAAGTTAAAAGACTATTACTTAATGACACATATTTCATATACATATGAAATAATTCGAATTATCTAATGAGTCTCGATAGTATATTTATTCACCATATTCATATTGTATTATGGTATAATAGATGTAAACATTTTCAGTATTTTCTTAATCTCCATCACCAAATATTAGGTTACTTCATCACTAAGAAACTAAGTTAAAAGACTATCACTTAATGACACATATTCCATATACATTTGAAATAATTAAAATTATCTAATGATTTTCGGTAGTATATTTATTTACCATATTCTTATTGTATTATGGTATAATAGATGTAAACAGTTTCAGTATTTTCTTCTTTTCCATCACCAAATTTTAGGTTACTTCATCACTAAGAAACTAAGTTAAAAGACTATTAATTGATAACACATATTCTATATACATTGGACATAACTCAAATTATATAATGAGTCTCGATAGTATATTTATTCACCATATTCATATTGTATTATGGTATAATAGATGTAAACAATTTCAGTATTTTCCTTCTTCTCCATCACAAAATTTTAGGTTACTTCATCACTAAGAAACTAAGTTAAAAGACTATTACTTAATGACACATATTCCTTATACATTTAAAATAATTCAAATTATTTAATGAGTCTCGATAGTATATTTATTCACCATATTCATATTGTATTATGGTATAATAGATGTAAACAATTTCAGTATTTTCTAATTCTCCATCACCAAATTTTAGGTTACTTCATCACTAAGAAACTAAGTTAAAAGACTATTAATTGATGACACATATTCTATATACATTGGAAATAATTCAAATTATCTAATGAGTCTCGATAGTATATTTATTTACCATATTCATATTGTATTATGGTATAATAGATGTAAACAGTTTCAGTATTTTCTTCTTCTCCATCACCAAATTTTAGGTTACTTCATCACTAAGTGTGATACGGTGGGAGAACTGACTAGTGTTTTGCGTTCGTATTCGCACTTGTGCGGTTGAGCAAGAGTCGCCACCGACTTTTTATTTTATCCTAAAGGAAAGGTCAAAAAAGCACAGCAAAAACCTTTTGAGATATTTCGTGGGTTCGGGGGGTAGATTATGAAAAGGGAAGGTATTAGCACCCTTTTCATCCATGGTTATCCTTGGGCTCTTAGTTACTTGGTTTTTTAGATCACTTGCCTTGATTTTTGATTGCTTGAAAATGGTGTGTGTGTGTGTGTGTGTTTTTGAAAATGTTTTTGAAGAAGATGCCTTGTCTTAGGCTAACCTTGTAACAATTCTTTACTCAAATATTTTACAAAGGCGTGTATCTTTTCGAAAAGATGTTTCAAAAATGTTTTGAGAGTTTGTTATGAAAGTGCTTGTGGATTGTGGTTTTTGAAAAGAAGGCAAGTGTTTTTGCAAGTCGATCTCAAGTAACTAAGAGTTTTGTCTACCCTATTGTGCTCAAAGGTTTTTGTTATGTTTTAACCCCTTTTAACAATTTTGTTCCACCATTGAAATTGGTGGACAATCTTGCGTTTTAGGAAGTTTATTCGGGACGGGCGCGGGTCGTCGTATGGACCATGAATGCAATGATGCCAAGTGTCTTTGGAAATTTGCTTTGAAGGGACTATGATCATTCCGTTTAGGCAACACTTTGAGGGACTTATGATCATTTGAATTTGTTTTGCCAAAGATACTCGACGTGCAAGCATGGCCCATTTTGGAAGGCAACATGTGGGATTACCCTAGAGGGTGTAAGTGTGATTGTGTATTGATTACATGTATTTGTCTTGTATTAGGTTATCTAGCGTTTGATTTTATGTAGATGCAAACCCTAGGTCTAACCATGGTATAATTGAAAGCGGTAAATTGCGAAAATGTAAAATCTACGCTATTACAAAATGGTATCCGGGAGTGGGGGTACAAGTGTATGAATGGGGATGAGACTTATAGTATCCAATAAGTTACAACCAAATCGAATTCGCAATCAAATGTAAATATCGAATATACAAATATAAGATAAACAAATGTGTATAGGGCAATGTGAATGGATTTGCATTGTGTAAGTGTATAATGTGAAATATATTGTAAGTGTACAAGTATATGTGTATGTGGATATTTACAGGTGCGACAATATGAAATTAAGGCGAGATTAGGGTATTTTGACCTAAATATGTGTTTTAATGAATCTTTGATTTGTGTATCTTTAATATGTATAAAAGAAAAATGTTTTAAATTAAATGCTCAAGTTTTAATTAAATTGTGAAAATGATATTTTGAGAAAAAAGAGTATATTTCCATGTGTTATGTACAAAATGTTTTAAGATTAAAAGAATGGAAAAAGTTTTCAATTTTAATTACATGGTGTAAAAATGTATTTTTATTATTATATACAAAAAGTATTAAATGTCCAAAATTAAATTATGTATGTTAAAAAAATATTTTTAAATTGTTATGTACAAAAATGTTTTAAGAAATTAAATTAAAAAATGTATATTTACTTAGTATGTACAAAATATATTTAAAAGAAAAAGATATTTTCAATTATATAGTATAGTGCGAAAATGTATTCTTTATGTATGTGTGTTCAATATATATTCGAAAGTGTTTTAAAATTAATTGAATTAAGTATAGAAAAGAAAGTTTTAATTAGATAAAATATGTTTTTTTTTATGTATTAGTATTAATATGATATTTGTAATATGATAAGTTAAAAAGAATATATGGTTTGTAAAAAGAAGAAGGTTAGTATTAATCAAGTGTTTGTATAAAAAATGTTAGTGATTTTGTTGGGCTTCAGAGGGAATTAGAAACGGGTCAGGCCCAACGATTGCTGGAGCAATGTTCTTAGGGTTTGAGAATTGTTATTCAGTTAGGACAAGGCGTTTAGGGTTGGCAGCGGCGCGTTCGTACTTTTCGTTCAACTTCATCTTCCGGTCATAGATCCTCCGTCCAGCCACCAGCGTCGCTCTCCCCAAATCTCTCTTCCCTCCATGGCATGAGCTCAGTGTTCTCTTGATACAAGGTTCGTTTTCAATGTTTATGTTTCCTTTTTTTGCGAATTTGCGTGCGTTTTCGATTTGAATCTTAACCTTAATCTTTTATTATGAGGTGAAGGAGAAGAAAAGAGGGAGAAGATTGTACTACCTGACCTTGGAGAAGGAGGAGAGACGGGGGATGTGGCGCTCAGGAGGCCGGAACGAGCGGAGGGAGATTTGTGCGATGAAGCTAACTTTGGTAACTTTTATCTTTTCTTCTTCCTTAGGGGTTTGATGATGATCTTTGTACTGAAAACCTGTTATATCCTTCTTTCCTCTTCTTCTTCTGTCCCTTTGTGTTGATTGGAATATGATGCTTGCCCTTGAATATTTTCTCTCTTATTCTCCTATTGCCCTGAACTTTCGTTGAGTTGGATGCCTCTTCTATATGCTTGCTTTGAATGTTTAATTGCCCAGTGATGTATGTTTACTGAGGGCCTAGGGTTGGTTGTATGCTCGCTTATGTTGCCTTATGATGATCTCAGAGGTCTGAGGGCCTTGTACACGCGCTTCTGGATGCCTTGGTATCAGTATGTTTTGAATGCTTATGTTGATTATGTTGAGTTGAGCGTTGCCTTTGAATATGTTTTACTATACTGGGATTGACGCCTTGTTTGATGCCTGTTGAAATGTGTTTCTGTTGCCTATTGCATTTTGGCCTGTGATGAAGATTCCTGAGTGTGATCGGTGGATCTGGAACTGACTGTTTAATGCTGCTTCGCGAAATGTCGCGGAAGCAAGAGTCGCCACCGTATTTTATTTTCTCCAAATGGAAAGGACAAAAGCACAGAAAAATTCCTTATAGAGATTGCTCTCGGTTCGGGAGGTAGGTTATAGAAAGGGAAGGTGTTAGCACCCTTTCTATCCATGGTTATCCATGGGCTCTTAGATACTTGCTCAATGTGTTTTCAAAAAGGTTTGTTTGCTTTTCAATGTGGGTTTAAAAAGTTTCTTTGAAAAATTTCAGTTCGACTCGTACGTCAGAGTGTTTGAAAAATTGTTTTGAAAGCTTTTGAAAAGTGTTCGTGTGAAAAGTCTTTTTGAGTTCGTTTTGAGATTAGAGCAAGTATCCTTGAGAACCTACCTACCCTAAGGAATTCGTCTGTGTAGATGTCCTTTAAAGTAGTGCCATCCCACCATTGAGAGGTAGGTAGCACCACCGTTGGAGGTGTTCGGGTCAATTCGAGTTTTAGGGACATGGTGATCACCGGAGCAATGGGAAGACACCTTAGAAGCTACCCTCATGCCAGGTTCCCGGATCATGAGGACTTACTAAGACGTCCTCTACTCGACGACCACCTTTCGAAAGGCAACAATGAGGCGTACCCTAGGGGTGGTGTGTGCGATTCGTGTGTCGTTTTCATTGATATTTGTCTTTTGTCATGTCATTGTGATCTACGCTTGATTTTATTTTAGGTCCATACATTCTTTCATGCTTATTTAACAGTTAATATTTGCGAGGAAATAAATCTACAACTATTACAAATGGCGCGGGTCCACATCGCCAAAATTAAACCGGACCCGATTTGACGGAAAATAAATAAAACAAATAAAAGTGCGAAAAGTTAAAATCGTTACAATGCTTTGGGAGAATTACATAATTATAATAAACGACATAAAATAAATGCGCAAAATTAAATAATTAAAAATATGGGCATTGGACCCTTTTGCAAAATTAAAATTAATAAGAAATTACAATTAAAAATTAAAAGAACATGTTTTTTTTTGGTGTTTTTGTATGTTTTAAGATTTAAAAGAAAAAGGAATTGATTGAAATTAAAATAAACCCTAATTCTAATTTTTTTTAGTTATTAAGAAAATATTGAATTTTTGACCTAATTTAAACCTAAATTATTTATGTACAATTTAATTATGAAAATAAATAAATAATAATATTATGATAAAAAGGAAAAATTATAAAGAATGGAAATTGTTAATTAAACCTAATTCTACCTCTTTTAGATTTATTAAAAAGAATTAAAATTGCAAAAATCCTAATTAAAACTAAATTCATTTATTTACAAGAAAATAATTATAATAAAAATATTTATTATTTTTTGTCTTTTCTGAATTTTTGTGAAGTTTTTTCGTATTTTGTTAAAAAAAAACAATTAATTAAATTAAGACAATAAAACAAACAAAAATAATTAAAAATAATAAAACATAAAGAAAATTAGAAAAGATAAAACCAGGGGGGTTTGCTGTCCCATTATGGAGGTATAATCCAAATGTTTGGGCCCAATAGGCAGTGGCCTGTTTGACTTTCTGAATCATGTGTGTCACGTTTGACTAAGGCGTGTTGTGTTCTTCAGCTCTCAACCTTTAGATTGATCTCCAAGCGGACGTGGCAAGGCCTGACCTGGAGGTGCATGGTATACCTTCACGCTGAAGATGCATGTGAACATTCATAGCAAAATAATATAGGAATTTGTACAGACCTGGGACTCGAACCCAGGTCTTGGAGGTTGAAACAATGAGAGTTTGCCAGCTGAGCTAAGCGCATATTCAATTATTACATAGACAAACAAATAATATAAAAGTAACCAGCGCATTAGTAGATGAAAACGCGCGAATATTTAAATCAGCGAATCATTGATGGACAACACATCGTCTTCTTCAATTTTCCTGAAACACAAATATGAGGCAACGGTTTTAACGCGTGGCTGTAGACAACCTACAAGAAAATAGCGATTAGCGTTCTATTGGTCATAAATTCATCGCGAGATATGAACTTGCTTCGTCTAAGCTTGCTGAGTCCAATGGTCATAGTCTAAAGCTTTGATTTTTCCTCTTTGCAAAAGCCCTAAAATCACAACCTGAAAACCCTAGAATTCACTCATGGCATCATCGTGTATGGTCAATAAAAATACAATTAAATACAATGGTTAGGTTGGAAACTTCACACTGAACAAGAAGTCATAAATAAAAATGCAAAAGGATGCATGAATTATGATATACGATTTCAAAAATTTTGTGATACAGTTTGAGTATAATCTACCAATTCTTGGAGCTTTGGTTGTTGTTTGTGATTGGCACACGTTCAGAGAATCACAATGAAGCTATTGAGACAAGAATGGTGCTTTGAATCGACCTCTAAGGTTGATTTCAGAATTTGAGTTTTCAAGCAATTTTTCAAGTTTGTAATAGTCTCTTATGCGCAGCTTTTTGTCTCCTGCAATTAGGTTTATCATTCTGAATATGTAGTAAAGCTTTTAGGTCAACAAAATTGAATAAAATCCATGGCATTCAATGATTTGCATATTTGATTTTCTAAGAATCTTTACATATCTTTTTCATGTGCAATTTTGTTCAATCAGCTCAAATCAAACCAAAACTTGCCTAATTAGGATGTGCACGTGATATTGAGAGTAAAACATGCATGAAAAGATTTTTTAGGTCAAGTTTGATATTTTTCATGTATTTAAATAATTTAAATGAATTAATATAAATAATAATTCAAATAAATAAATAAAAAATGAGAAAATACTTCCCTTTGGGCCAAGTGGTCGTGCATAGGCTTGGAATGATGAATCATGGAAGAAAAATGGGCCCATTAGCAAATTTAGGTCATTTGAAGTAAAGTTGACTTTTCAAAATTCCCAAAAATTTCCCAACTTCCACAAGGCATAACTTGCTCAATTTTTAAGCTTTTCACATGTTCTTGGACATTTTGGAAAGGTCTTTGAGTCCTCTAACCAATGCCTTTGGTCCCATGTCATTTTGATTTACCAATCGCAAGTTATGGCCTTTGACTTAAAGTCCCTTTTTGTTGACTTTTGAAAATGACCTATAATGTTGAAATTGATAACTTTTTGTGAGAGAATTTCTTGGACTTGAAGTATGAAGATGAGTTGTAGGAAATGTCTTTCTCTTCAAAATGAGATTTGGATGGAATTTTTCTGATAATCCATGTGAAAGTTATGCCCTGGTCAATTTCAGTTGACTTTTTCAACTGTCCAAATATAGTAACTTTTGCATCTTTGATGATTTCTGAGCCAAACTTTGAGAATCATGATCAAGAATTGATCAAATGATGTTTGTGGCTTCAAAAATGATATGTTGACCAAAAATTTGAACTTTTGACTGTCAAATGACCATTTTGCCCCTACAGTTGACTGTAGTGCAATCTAGGGTTTTGACTGTGCAATTTTGAGCTGAATGCCTTGAAACTTGATATGAGGATACCTGACCATATTTGTAGGCATGTGAGACTTGATTGGGCCTTTGAAAACTTCCTTTTATTGATCAGAACACAAACCCTAGTTTTGACTGCATAGGAGACAGTTGGAATGTGCAACCCTTAGGGAATTTTGTGACTTGACTTGGCAATTTCTTGGAGAATATGGGAGGGCAAATTTTGGGGTGCAACACTGAGGCCACTTCTTACCTCTTCTCTATTGCCCACTTTGCCTTTGAATGTTTGTGGCCTATGATGAAGAGATTCTGAGGCCTGAGTTTGCTTCAGGAAGAATTGTCTTTGAGGCTTGGACTTTGTTTGGCTAGTTTTATATGGATAGAACAGGTTTTGCTTCAGCAGGTTTGTACATTGGTACGGCTCATTTTAGGTTCAGGCTAATGCAGGCAGCAGGTTTTATGCCGGTGCAGGTTAACTCAGGCCAAGGCTTATGCAGGTTTTACTTCTTGAGGGTTTTTGATGTATGGTTTCAGGCAATTTTGTACTTGTTAGGTTTTTTAGGTTATGTGTTTGTGACAAGTTTGTATGTTTATGTGTTTTGACAGTATGTGGGTTTTGAGGTTTCACAGGTTTGGGTTTGTGAGGTCTCAGGCGAGTATGCTTGGTTGGTAAATGGTTTTAGCAGGTATGGTGAGGTTTTGACAGCAGGTAAGCTTCAGGCTTGAACTTGGTTTATCAGGTTTTTTAGTTGGTTTGCTTCAGGCCAGGACCTTGTAGTTTGTATCTCTGTGTTTGTTTTGTTGGTTTCAGTAAGTTTGATGCAGGTTTGGCCTTGACAGTAATGTGAGGCTTCAGGCTCTTTTTTTTTGTTTGTATATTTTTTCTCCCTCTTTTTAACTGTGTTGTACTTGTGTTATCTTTTCTTGTATCTTCTGCCTATCCTGCCTAAGCCTGAAAAACCTGCTTCTATCTCCCTTCTTCTGACTCTCTTAGTACAGTTTAAAGAATTTTTAAATGTTTTATTTCTGTACTTTCTGAAGGGGCTATTGATGGGAAATGATGATAAAGAGTTAAGCTGCTTGCATATAGGATTTCCTCTGCATCTTTATCTTTCTTTGACAGCTTGCTACACTTTGTGAACTTTTCATATCTTTGTCAAATCTCTTTTTATTGACAGCCTTGAGTAGACTTGTACTTTGACAGTAAATTGCTCTTTTTGATTTTTTCAGTTTGGTTGAACTTGAACTATGCAGTTTGAACTTTGGAATTTATGCATTTGACATTTTGCATTCATGAATAAAATTCTTCCCTCTTTGTGAACCGGGAGAAATCTCGTGATTTGCAGAGAGGGTTAACTGATCCCAATCAGTGGCCTCTAATGATGAGCAAATCTTATCTGTCTTTAATTAATTATCAGTCACTGATTTTTCTTCTTTTTTCTTTTGCAGATGAAAAATGGAACACCGGAGCGAAGTGAAGAATGAAGAGATTAGGGACTTAGAAAATGTTTAGAAAAAATAGGATAGTTTTTATTTTCAATTTAATTATTTGTAAACCATTATTATTTTAAATACTTCGTAATAAATACTTGTATCCAAATAATAATTGTAACAACTATTAAATATGAAATAAAAATTCCATTGATTCATTTAATTCTTTTCAATTCCTTTTCTTTAGTTATTTACTTGTTATTTATAATCCCTTAAATTAAATAAAATGAAAGTTAAATTTCAAGTATTTAATTCTTAGAACCATAAATAATCAACTAAACCTTGTTGATCAAAATAAATGAACTTGACGTCTCCATCATTCAAAGCAACGCACAGTCGAACACATAAACTGATCAGACGCAATCCCTTTTTTATTGATTTCTTACCAAGCACTGTAAATCCAAACTGCATCTTTCTTTTGACTGGCTCAAACAAAACAACATGAATTCAACCCAACTGCCTCTTTTACTGATTAAATCAAGATAATGCGAATTTAACCCGAATCTCGGAATAAACTGCGACGTGCTGTGGAATTTTAATCTTTCTGAGAATATGCCTACAAAACCTTAACTCCTGACTAAATGCCAAATAACGCTCGCCTGATCAAAATTGAACCAAAAAAACATCCAAAACCCTAACCCAACTGTGAAACAATCCAGAGTCCTGAAAATCAGTAAAAACCCTAATTTCGCTTGACTGACAAGAAAAGTCCGTTTGTCCGATTCTTGAGTCAGTTTGAAAAATCAGGGAAGGCTTGAAGCTGAGATTTTTTGGGGAAAAATGCGAGGGCAAATTTTGGGGTACAACACTAAGAAACTAAGTTAAAAGACTATTACTTAATGACACATATTCCATATGCATATGAAATAATTCAAATTATCTAATGAGTCTCGATAGTATATTTATTCACCATATTCATATTGTACTATGGTATAATAGATGTAAACAATTTAACTATTTTCTTATTCTCCATCACCAAATCTTAGGTTACTTCATCACTAAGAAACTAAGTTAAAAGACTATCACTTAATGACACATATTCCATTAACATTTGAAATAATTAAAATTATCTAATGAGTCTTGATAGTATATTTATTCACCATATTCATATTGTATTATGGTATAATAGATGTAAACAGTTTCAGTATTTTCTAATTCTCCATCACCAAATTTTAGGTTACTTCATCACTAAGAAACTAAGTTAAAAGACTATTACATAATGACACATATTCCATATACATATGAAATAATTCAAATTATCTAATGAGTCTCGATAGTATATTTATTAACCATATTCATATTGTATTATGGTATAATAGATGTAAACAGTTTCAATATTTTTTTATTCTCTATCACCAAATCTTAGGTTACTTCATCACTAAGAAACCAAGTTAAAAGACTATTACTTAATGACACGTATTCCATATACATTTGAAATAATTCAAATTATCTAATGAGTCTCGATAGTATATTTATCCACCATATTCATATTGTATTATGGTATAATAGATGTAAACAGTTTCAGTATTTTCTAATTCTCCATCACCAAATCTTAGGTTACTTCATCACTAAGAAACTAAGTTAAAAGACTATTACTTAATGACACATATTCCATATACATTTGAAATAATTCAAATTATCTAATGAGTCTCGATAGTATATTTATTCACCATATTCATATTGTATTATGGTATAATAGATGTAAATTGTTTCAGTATTTTCTAATTCTCCATCACCAAATCTTAGGTTACTTCTTCACCAACAAACTAAGTTAAAAGACTATTAATTAATGACACATATTCCATATACATTAGAAATAATTCAAATTGTATAATGAGTCTTGATAGTATATTTATTCACCATATTCATATTGTTTTATGGTATAATAGATGCAAACAATTTCAGTATTTTCTTCTTCTCCATCACAGAATTTTAGGTTACTTCATCACTAAGAAACTAAGTTAAAAGACTATTAATTGATGACACATATTTTATATACATTGAAAATAATTCAAATTATCTAATGAGTATCGATAGTATATTTATCCACCATATTCATATTGAATTATGGTATAATAGATGTAAACAATTTCAATATTTTCTTATTCTCCATCACCAAATCTTAGGTTACTTCATCACTAAGAAACTAAGTTAAAAGACTATTACTTAATGACAAATATTCCATATACTTTTTGAAATAATTCCAATTATCTAATGAGTCTCGATAGTATATTTATTCACCATATTCATATTGTATTATGGTATAATAGATGTAAACAGTTTCAGTATTTTTTATTTCTCCATCACCAAATCTTAGGTTACTTCATCACTAAGAAACTAAGTTAAAAGACTATTACTTAATGACACATATTCCATATACATTTGACATAATTCAAATTATCTAATGAGTCTCGATAGTATATTTATTCACCATATTCATATTGTATTATGGTATAATAGATGTAAACAGTTTCAGTATTTTCTAATTCTCCATCACCAAATCTTAGGTTACTTCATCACTAAGAAACTAAGTTAAAAGACTATTACTTAATGACACATATTCCATATACATTTGAAATAATTCAAATTATCTAATGAGTCTCGATAGTATATTTATTCACCATATTCATATTGTATTATGGTATAATAGATGTAAACAGTTTCAGTATTTTCTAATTCTCCATCACCAAATCTTAGGTTACTTCATCACTAAGAAACTAAGTTAAAAGACTATAACTTAATGACATATATTCCACATACATTTGAAATAATTCAAATTATCTAATGAGTCTCGATAGTATATTTATTCACCATATTCATATTGTATTATGGTATAATAGATGTAAACGGTTTCAGTATTTTCTAATTCTCCATCACCAAATCTTAGGTTACTTCATCACTAAGAAACTAAGTTAAAAGACTATTACTTAATAACACATATTCCATATGTTAGAACAAAGTTTGAATCTACTACCCTATATTTAAGTTTTGATGATAACAAAGTGAAAAGATATATTATGTATGTGATTCATGTATGAACTATCTGCTGCCTAAATTATTATGTTCTGATTTGCAAATACTCTGATTTATATAAGCAAGAACACACCTAATCAGCATCAGAAATTTGGTTCCTGACATCAGCATCAGAAGTTGCCATATCAGAATGTCAGAATCAGATGATCAACTCACGTACATACTGAAGCCTGATGAACAAGACTGCGCTCAACACTCTGATAAAGAAACACAACAGTTGATCAGCAGCTAAGCAGAGTCAGAATGAGCCAAGCCAGAACTTGCATTAAGTAAGCAACGATACTTTGCATTTAAAGCAAATTAATACCAACGGCCTCATTCCAGACAAGATCTGCTCGATAAGGAAAGTTTGTTATTAGCATTGAATCAAGAATATTGCATCCAACGTTCAACATCTCAGTGCTATATAAACAAGACTTTGAAGATTGAATTGGCTAATGCTCTCCAAATCTTTACACGCATAAAAGCTGATCAAAATCATCCTTCTCTCAGTTTTGCTAAACACTACACATTCTCATATTCAATCATTGTTTAGCAATCTAGTTTCTAAGCTTTAAGTTGTGTATACATCACAGTTGTGATACAGTTTTGTAGAAAACATTCACACAATTAGATTTGATTTCTTTGTAAGAAAGTGTTTCCTTGACAAACCGGGTTGTGGTTTGTATCAAGAAGGCTTTAGCAGTTGTTAAAGCAGTCTGTAATATTCAGTTGAATATAATGGATTAAGACCTCGTTGGAGAGAGGCGAAATCACCTTGACGGGTGGACTGGAGTAGTTTGAGATCAAATGAAACAGGATAAAAATATCTTGTTCATTGCATTAGATTTCAGTTTTACAATTCAACCCCCCCTTCTTGTGTTTTTCACTACTTCAATTGGCATCAGAGCACCTGGTTCTGAGCTAAAACACTTAACCGTGTCAGTACAAGATCCAGCATCAGAAAAACACAATGGCAGGAAACAATTCTCACATCAGCAATGACAACAATGAGGACAGACACAGATTCAGCGGCAAACCTCCAGTCTTTGATGGAGAAAACTTTGATTACTGGAAAGACAGAATTGAAAGCTTCTTTCTGGCACATGATGTTGATCTCTGGGATATGGTGACAGACGGATACACGCACCCTATGAATTCAACCGGTCAGAAGATTGATAGAAAAACAATGTCTGACCAACAAAAGCGTGACTTCAAGAATCACCACAAGGCCAGAACCATCCTCCTCAGCGCCATCTCCTATACTGAATATGAAAAGATCTCCAACAAAGACACAGCAAAGAATATTTTTGACTCACTCAGAATGACGCATGAGGGCAACGTTCAGGTCAAAGAAACTAAAGCTCTGGCGCTCATTCAGAAGTATGAGGCGTTCAAAATGGAAGAATCTGAATCCATTGAAACAATGTTCTCAAGATTCCAGATTCTGGTAGCTGGTCTCAAGGTTCTGTACAAAGGATACTCTACTGCTGACCATGTCAAGAAAATCATCAGAAGTTTACCCAAGCAGTGGAGACCAATGGTTACAGCTCTGAAGCTAGCTAAAGATCTCAACAAAATCACTCTGGAGGAACTTATCAGCTCCCTCAGAAGTCATGAGATAGAGCTAGAAGCTGACGAGCCTCATAAGTAAGGTAAGCCTTTAGCATTAAAATCTAACAAAAAATTTGAGTCTAAAGTTTTGCAGGCAGTTGAAGAAACATCTGATGGATCCTCATCAGAAGAAGACGAACTCTCCCTCCTCTCCAGAAGAGTAAATCAACTGTGGAAGCAAAGACAAAGGAAGTTCAGGAATCCCAGAAGATCTGATCAGAACGAGTCTTCTTCCAGATACAGAAGGACAGATTCTTCCTCTGGATACAGAAGATCTGAAGGCTCCTCAAGTAGCAAAAAGCCAAACACCAAGGACATCATCTGCTATGAGTGCAATGAGCAAGGACACTATAAGAGTGATTGCCCAAAGCTTCAGAGGGAAAAGCCCAAAAAGAAGTTTGGAAGAGAGAAGAAGAAAAGTCTCATGGCCACATGGGATGACTCTGACTCGTCTGAAGCTGACTCAGAATCAGATGATGAGAGGGCAAACATAGCTCTCATGTCTAACATCTCAGAAGATAGTGAAGCTTCTAAATCAGACTCAGAATCAGATACTGAAGAGGTATTTCCTAACTTTGCTGTTAACTTTACAAAGGCTGAACTTGCTGAAAGCCTTAATGAGATTCTGGAACGGTATCAGCAAATTAGAGTTAAATTCAGAGACCTGAAAAGGAATCTTGAATCTGACTCTAATAAGACTGAGAGTCTCAAATTGGAGAATTCTGAGCTGAGAAATAAGATTTCAAAATTAGAAAACACTTTACAAAACTCTCAGAAGGAACCAATTTCTGAAACTCCCAGCAACGCTGATGAGATCATCAAGGAGTATGATCACAGTTTCCAGAAGTTCCTAGCTAAAAGCATATATATAAGCAAAATGGCTTCAATGATCTATGGAGTTAGCAGAAACGGCAGGAAAGGAATAGGATACCAAGGTAAGGTTCCTACACCAAAGAATGTCATGGACTTAACCATTAAACACACTCCTCTGAATTCACATTTTGTATATGGTCACACACATGATATTAAATACACTAGCAGTAAGCACTCTGTGAAACCAAAATTCAACCAGAGTTTTGGTAAAACTAACAAATCAGGACCCAAGAAAATCTGGGTACCTAAGGATAAAATAATACATGTTGCAGATATCTTTAGCAGCAAGTCAGAAACACCAGTCATGGTACCTGGACTCTGGCTGCTCACGACACATGACGGGAAGAAGGCATATGTTCCAAAGCCTGGAACTTAAGCCTGGAGGCCATGTTGGCTTTGGAGGCAATCAGAGGGGAAAGATAATTGGCTCTAGAACTGTAGGTAATGGAAATCTTCCCTCTATTAATAATGTTCTGCTAGTAGATGGATTGATGCATAATCTGTTATCCATAAGTCAATTAAGTGATAACGGTTATGATATAATCTTTAATCAAAAATCATGTAAAGCTGTTAGTCAGAAAGATGGGACTATCCTGTTTAATGGTAAGAGGAAAAACAACATTTACAAAATCAAACTTTCTGAACTAAAGAGTCAAAATGTAAAATGTCTTCTGTCTGTTAACAACGAGCAATGGATCTGGCACAGAAGATTGGGGCATGTTAGTATGAGAAGAATATCTCAGATTAACAAACTCAATCTGGTCAGAGGACTTCCTAATTTGAAGTTCAATTCAGATGCTCTGTGTGAAGCATGTCAGAAAGGCAAGTGTGCAAAACCTTCTTTTAAATCCAAAAATGTTGTTTCTACCTCTAAACCATTAGAACTTCTGCACATTGACTTATTTGGACCAGTTAAAATGGCTTCAGTCAGTGGTAAGAAGTATGGGCTAGTAATCGTAGATGACTATAGCAGATGGACATGGGTAAAGTTCTTAAGACACAAGGACGAGTCACACTCTGTGTTTGTTACCTTCTGTAACCAAGTTCAGAATGAAAAGGATCTTAGAATCGTTAAAGTCAGAAGTGATCATGGTGGAGAATTTGAAAACAAAGATTTTGAGTCATTCTTTAATGACAGAGGCATTCTGCATGATTTCTCTTGTCATAGAACTCCCCAACAAAATGGAGTTGTAGAACGAAAGAACAAAACATTGCAAGAAACGGCCAGAACCATGATCAATGAGACAAACGTTGCTAAGACCTTCTAGGCAGAGGCAATAAACACAGTGTGCTACATTCAGAATAGAATCTCAATAAGACCTATTCTGGAAAAGACTCCATATGAATTGTGGAAGAACAGAAAGCCCAACATTTCATATTTTCATCCATTTGGATATACTTGCTTTATATTAAATACAAAGAATTATTTGAACAAGTTTGACTCTAAAGCACAGAAGTGTATTATGTTAGGATACTCTGAACGCTCAAGAGGGTACAAAGTATACAATACAGAAACACAGATTGTGGAAGAATCAATCAGTGTTCGTTTTGATGATAAGCTTGACTCTGAAAAGTCAAAGCAGAATGAAGTTTTTGCAGGTATGGAAATTGAATTTACAAGTTCTGAAGACAAGTCATCAAAAGCTCTCAATACAGACACTCCTTCAACGTCTGAAAGGAGCACTGCTAGCAATCCTACAACAGCTGCTGATCAACCTCAGAAGAGATTACCCATAAGCAGCTTGGATCACCCAGAAGAGACTATCTTAGGAAGAAAGGAAGATCCAATCAGAACAAGAGCAAGCTTCAGAAACTCTGAAGAAACTCTCATGGGACTTGTGTCTCTGATTGAACCTTCTTCTATTGATGAAGCACTTCTGGATAATGACTGGATTCTGGCAATGCAAGAAGAGCTGAATCAATTCACCAGAAATGACGTATGGGATCTCGTTCCCAGACCAAAAGGATTCAACGTCATTGGAACAAGATGGGTGTTCAGAAACAAGCTAAATGAACAAGGTGAAGTCATCAGAAATAAGGCACGACTGGTTGCACAAGGTTATAGTCAGCAAGAGGGGATAGACTATACAGAAACCTTTGCCCCAGTCGCCAGGTTAGAATCTATCAGACTTTTAATTTCATTTGCTGTTAATAGAGGCATCACTCTGTATCAAATGGATGTCAAAAGTGCATTCTTAAATGGTTATATAGAAGAAGAAGTCTATGTACATCAACCTCCTGGTTTTGAAAATACAAAACATCCAGAACATGTTTTCAAACTAAATAAGTCATTATATGGTCTGAAACAAGCTCCCAGAGCTTGGTATGAAAGGCTAAGTAACTTTCTATTAGAAAATGAATTCACCAGAGGGAAAGTGGACACTACTCTATTATGTAAATCAGTTAAGAATGACATCTTAGTCTGTCAAATTTATGTTGATGATATTATTTTTGGTTCTACTAATCCTTCTCTTGGAAGAAAATTTGCTAAGTGTATGCAGGCATAATTTGAGATGAGCCTCATGGGGGAACTTAAATTCTTTCTAGGAATTCAGATCAATCAAACTCCAGAGGGAACTTACATTCATCAGAGCAAATACATCAGAGATCTTCTGAAGAAATTTGACCTCTCAGAATGTAAGCCATCAAAGATTCCAATGCATCCCACGTGCATTCTGGAAAGAGAAGAGGTAAGCAAAAATGTAGAACAGAAAGTCTACAGAGGTATGATTGGTTCTCTCCTCTATCTGACTGCTTCAAGACCTGACATATTATTCAGTGTTTGTATCTGTGCTAGATTCCAATCAGATCCTAGAGAATCTCACTTAACAGCTGTTAAGCGAATTTTCAAGTATCTGAAAGGTACTACTAATCTGGGTTTGTTTTATAGAAAATCTAGTGATTACAGCTTAGTAGGCTACTGCGATGCTGATTTCGCTGGAGACAGAGTGGAACGTAAAAGTACTTCTGGAAGCTGCCAGTTTCTGGGAGAAAATCTGATCTCTTGGTCCAGCAAAAGGCAATCAACAATTGCACTATCAACAGCAGAAGCTGAGTACATAGCAGCAGCAGGATGTAGCACACAAATGCTCTGGATGAAAAGTCAGCTTGAAGACTTCCAGATTTTTGAGAGTAACATTCCTATACTCTGTGATAATACTTCTGCTATTTGCTTAAGTAAGAATCCCATTTTACATTCTAGAGCTAAGCATATAGAAATAAAACATCACTTCATTAGGGACTATATTCAGAAAGGGATTTTGAACTTAAAATTTATAGATACAGACCATCAATGGGCTGATATCTTTACTAAACCCCTTTCAGAAGATAGGTTTAGTTTCATTCTGAAACATCTCAGCATGAAAGTTTGTCCAGAGTGAAAATGTTTTAATTCCATATATTTATCTTCAGAATGTAATTGTTTTACTGTGAACTTCTGATCAATCTTCTTTCAGAAAGATAGAACATGCAGATTCTATCAGATGCAAGTCTAAAGATCTGAGAGTCTAAGCTCAAAGACAGACGTGTTGATCACTACATCAAAAAGTGTCATCCAATCATCAGCAAATCTCTGAAGCAGAACGCGTGCACGCTTCTGAGAAGGCAAAGCGCTGATTGGGTGCATTGAGACACATGTCTGGTAACCGTTTTTAAGTATCTTTCTCAAATCCCCCAAAATCAGCAAGCATTTAATAAAAAGTAATCATGCTTTTAAAATGCAATCATGATTTTTCTCTTTCTTAAAAACGTTTATCTTTTCAAAATATTTTGAAACTCTATTTAAACACATTAACCTCTCATTCTAATTCTTTACAGTTTCTCACTAATACTCAAGCATTCTCTGCATTTTTTCTGTGTTCATCTCTTGCAAAACCCTTTTTCTCAGTTTCTTCTCAAAACCTTTTTAGTGTGAACATGGCAACCTCCAGCAGTGCTTCTGCAGGTCCTCAGAAGAAAGTATCATCTGAGCAGTACCAAGTGCCATTCAGAACACTCCTCACTCCTGTGAAGAATCTTGAAGTGCTTTCTGAATTGATCATTGATTTTGGAAGCTTGAAGGAGAACAGTTTTGACCTAACAGAAGAAGTTAGGGCACAAAAGTGGGAAAGGTATTTTGACAGGTTGGTTGGACCAACATTCCCTATGCTTTTCAAGGAATTCTGGATTCATGCCAAGGCTTCAACACATCTAGTCACCTCCTTCGTTATGGGGAAGAAGATTGTGATCACTGAGGATCACATTGCAAGGTTAATCGGTTACAGTGGCGGTGGCGTCCGCTGTGTGGACATGGCTGAAAGATGTGCTGATGTGGGCGCGATAGCTGCAAGGATTTTCACCCATGGGGTGCCCAGCAGCAAGATCAAAGATCTGAAGGATCATTACAGAGTTTGGGCTAAGATAATTCTGGGGTGCTTCAACCATAGGAAGCCAACTAGTTCACCTGATTACATATATGTGGATCAGCAGTTTCTGATCTACTTTATTGATCAGAAGGTAAAAATCAACCTGGCTCATTTTCTGTTCAACCACCTCAGAATAAGTGTGAAGGAAACCAGGGAAGAAGAAAGAACAAAGAGGGATTGGATACCCTTTGGAAGGTTGATATCAGATATTCTGACAGAGAATAGGCTGATTGAGCATCTGATAGAAGCTCAAGAGTTAAGCACCATTGAACCAACAGTTGGGAAACCTCTGAACGCGAAGAACTTGAAGAAAATGAAGTTGATAGAGAATATCCAAAAGGAACCCAGAGCCACTCCTATTGCTGATATCACCAGCAGAAGAGTTCCTCTGAGTGACTTTCCTTTATTTTCTGAGATAGAATCTAAACCAGCAGTGGTTCTCAGATACTTGGATGCATGCAAGGCAGATGGTACAGATCCAAATCTGATTATCAAAGCTCTGCATCAACCTCAGCAAGAAGTGACTCTGAAGAAGACGAAGAAGAGGAAGGCACCTTCAGAAGGATCATCCCAGCAGACACCCAAGAAAAGAGATGAAAGAAAGAATGGATGTGCAGGATAGCAAGATTGACACTATTGTCAGCATGGTGCACAAGCAGAATGAGACTGCTGATCAGATCAAAGCCATGCTGGAGAACCTGTTCACACGCTTGCCTCCTCAACCTTAGTTTTTTCATTCATGTCTTTTTCATGTTTTCTTTGATTTTCTGATGTACTATTTGAATATGTTTTGTTTGATGCTGAACCCTTTTAATATGACAAGTTTTTCTGATCTTAAACTGTTTTAGCACTCACCTACACTTTTTGATTGCTGGCAAAAAGGGGGAGAACAAGAATGATATTTTAAACAATAACGGTTAACTAAGACAGAAATTCTCAAACATTTCTAACTCTATTACTTGAAAATGTTTTTTCTGTTTTGCTTAAAGTCTACAGGTACAAGGAAGCTCCTGGACACTCTGAAGACTAAAAGCTATGAAGCTCTGATCACTATGAAGCTCTGATCCGCTCTGATACTCTGATCCAAAGCAAAGCTCTGACAAGAAAAGTTCTGAAGCTCTGCTCTGACATGCTGATCCAAAGCTTCTGATAGTCAAAGACTCTGATACTCTGATGTTCAAAGAAAGGAAAAAAGATCTGATCCTGAAGAACACTTGTAATCAAAGGGAAGTAATAAACTCAGGGGGAGTATCTCTCAACTCTGATATCTTTTTACTCCTTATCTTTTTACCTCTTACTCTGATGCATCTCTCTGATACATTTTCACGTTATTTTCATTTAAAAATATCTAGTTTTTGTCATCATCAAAAAGGGGGAGATTGTTAGAACAAAGTTTAAATCTACTACCCTATCTTTAAGTTTTGATGATAACAAAGTGAAAAGATATATTATGTATGTGATTCATGTATGAACTATCTGCTGCCTAAATTATTATGTTCTGATTTACAGATACTCTGATTGATATAAGCAAGAACACACCTAATCAGCATCAGAAATTTGGTTCCTGACATCAGCATCAGAAGTTGCCATATCAGAATGTCAGAATCAGATGATCAACTCACGTACATACTGAAGCCTGATGAACAAGACTGCGCTCAACACTCTGATAAAGAAACACAACAGTTCATCAGCAGCTAAGTAGAGTCAGAATGAGCCAAGCCAGAACTTGCATTAAGTAAGCAACGGTACTGTGCATTGAAAGCAAATTAATACCAACGGCCTCATTCCAGGCAAGATCTGCTCGATAAGGAAAGTTTGTTATTAGCATTGAATCAAGAATATTGCATCCAACGTTCAACATCTCAGTGCTATATAAACAAGACTTTGAAGATTGAATTGGCTAATGCTCTCCAAATCTTTACACGCATAAAAGCTGATCAAAATCTTCCTTCTCTCAGTTTTGCTAAACACTACACATTCTCATATTCAATCATTGTTTAGCAATGTAGTTTCTAAGCTTTAAGTTGTGTATACATCACAGTTGTGATACAATTTTGTAGAAAACATTCACACACTTAGATTTGATTTCTTTGTAAGAAAGTGTTTCCTTGACAAACCGGGTTGTGGTTTGTATCAAGAAGGCTTTAGCAGTTGTTAAAGCAGTCTATAATATTCAGTTGAATATAGTGGATTAAGACCTCGTTGGAGAGAGGAGAAATCACCTTGACGGGTGGACTGGAGTAGTTTGAGATCAAACAAACCAGGATAAAAATATCTTGTTCATTGCATTAGATTTAAGTTTTACAATTCAACCCCCCCTTCTTGTGTTTTTCACTACTTCACCATATACATTTGAAATAATTCAAATTATCTAATGAGTCTCGATAGTATATTTATTCACCATATTCATATTGTATTATAGTATAATAGATGTAAATTGTTTCAGCATTTTCTAATTCTCCATCACCAAATCTTAGGTTACTTCTTTACCAACAAACTAAGTTAAAAGACTATTAATTAATGACACATATTCCATATACATTAGAAATAATTCAAATTATATAATGAGTCTCGATAGTATATTTATTCACCATATTCATATTGTTTTATAGTATAATAGATGTAAACAATTTCAGTATTTTCTTCTTCTCCATCACAGAATTTTAGGTTACTTCATCACTAAGAAACTAAGTTAAAAGACTATTAATTGATGACACATATTTTATATACATTGAAAATAATTCAAATTATCTAATGAGTCTCCATAGTATATTTATTCACCATATTCATATTGTATTATGGTATAATAGATTTAAACAATTTCAGTATTTTCTTATTCTCCATCACCAAATCTTAGGTTACTTCATCACTAAGAAACTAAGTTAAAAGACGATTACTTAATGACAAATATTCCATATACTTTTTGAAATAATTCCAATTATCTAATGAGTCTCGATAGTATATTTATTCATCATATTCATATTGTATTATGGTATAGTAGATGTAAACAGTTTCAGTATTTTCTAATTCTTCATCACCAAATCTTAGGTTACTTCATCACTAAGAAACTAAGTTAAAAGACTATTACTTAATGACACATATTCCATATACATTTGCAATAATTCAAATTATCTAATGAGTCTCGATAGTATATTTATTCACCATATTCATATTGTATTATGGTATAATAGATGTAAACAGTTTCAGTATTTTCTAATTCTCCATCACCAAATCTTAGGTTACTTCATCACTAATAAACTAAGTTAAAAGACTATTACTTAATGACACATATTCCATATACATTTGAAATAATTCAAATTATCTAATGAGTCTCGATATTATATTTATTCACCATATTCATATTGTATTATGGTATAATAGATGTAAACAGTTTCAGTATTTTCTAATTCTCCATCACCAAATCTAAGGTTACTTCTTCACTAAGAAACTAAGTTAAAAGACTATTACTTAATGACACATATTCCATATATATTTGAAATAATTCAAATTATCAAATGAGTCTCGATAGTATATTTATCCACCACATTCATATTGTATTATGGTATAATAGATGTAAACAACTTCAATATTTTTCTTCTTCTACATCACCAAATTTTAGGTTACTTCATTACTAAGAAACTAAGTTAAAAGACTTTTACTTAATGACACATATTCCATATACATTTGAAATAATTAAAATTATCTAATGAGTCTCGGTAGTATATTTATCCACCATATTCATATTGTATTATGGTATAATAGATGTAAACAATTTCAGTATTTTCCTTCTTTTCCATCACCAAATTTTAGGTTACTTCTTCACCAAGAAACTAAGTTAAAAGACTATTACTTAATGACACATATTTCATATACATTAGAAATAATTCAAATTATATAATGATTTTCGACAGTATATTTATTCACCATATTCATATTGTATTATGGTATAATAGATGTAAACAGTTTCTTTATTTTGTTCTTCTCTATCACCAAATTTTAGGTTACTTCATCACAAAGAAACTATGTTAAAAGACTATCAATTGATGACACATATTCTATATACATTGGAAATAATTCAAATTATATAATGAGTCTCGATAGTATATTTATTCACCATATTCATATTGTATTATGGTATAATAGATGTAAACAATTTCAATATTTTCCTTCTTCTACATCACAAAATTTTAGGTTACTTCATCACTAAGAAACTAAGTTAATAGACTATTACTTAATGACACATATTCCTTATACATTTGAAATAATTCAAATTATCTAATGAGTCTCGATAGTATATTTATTCACCATATTCATATTGTATTATGGTATAATAGATGTAAACAGTTTCAGTATTTTCTAATTCTCCTTCACCAAATCTTAGGTTACTTCATCACTAAGAAACTAAGTTAAAAGACTATTAATTGATGACACATATTTTATATACATTACAAATAATTCAAATTATATAATGAGTCTCAATAGTATATTTATTCACCATATTCATATTGTATTATGGTATAATAGATGTAAACAATTTCAATATTTTTCTTCTTCTCCATCACCAAATTTTAGGTTACTTCATCACTAAGAAACTAAGTTAAAAAACTATTACTTAATGACACATATTCCATATACATTTGAAATAATTCAAATTATCTAATGAGTCTCGATAGTATATTTATTCACCATATTCATATTGTATTATGGTATAATAGATGTAAACAGTTTCAGTATTTTCTAATTCTCCATCACCAAATTTTAGGTTACTTCATCACTAAGAAACTAAGTTAAAAGACTATTTCTTAATGACACATATTCCATATACATATGAAATAATTCAAATTATCTAATGAGTCTCGATAGTATATTTATTCACCATATTCATATTGTATTATGGTATAATAGATGTAAACAGTTTTAGTATTTTTTTATTCTCTATCACCAAATATTTGGTTACTTCATCTCTAAGAAACTAAGTTAAAAGACCATTACTTAATGACACATATTCCATATACATTTGAAATAATTCAAATTATCTAATGGGTGTCGATAGTATATTTATCCACCATATTCATATTGTATTATGGTATAATAGATGTAAACAGTTTCAGTATTTTCTAATTCTCCATCACCAAATCTTAGGTTACTTCATCACTAAGAAACTAAGTTAAAAGACTATTACTTAATGACACATATTCCATATACATTTGAAATAATTCAAATTATGTAATGAGTCTCGATAGTATATTTATTCACCATATTCATATTGTATTATGGTGTAATAGATGTAAACTGTTTCAGTATTTTCTAATTCTCCATCACCAAATCTTAGGTTACTTCTTCACCAAGAAACTAAGTTAAAAGACTATTAAGTAATGACACATATTCCATATACATTAGAAATAATTCAAATTATATAATGAGTCTCGATAGTATATTTATTCACCATATTCATATTGTATTATGGTATAATAGATGTAAACAATTTCAGTATTTTCTTCTTCTCCATCACAGAATTTTAGGTTACTTCATCACTAAGAAACTAAGTTAAAAGACTATTAATTGATGACACATATTTTATATACATTGAAAATAATTCAAATTATCTAATGAGTCTCGATAGTATATTTATTCACCATATTCATATTGTATTATGGTATAATAGAGGTAAACAATTTCAGTATTTTCTTATTCTCCATCACCAAATCTTAGGTTACTTCATCACTAAGAAACTAAGTTAAAAGACTATTACTTATTGACAAATATTCCATATACTTTTTGAAATAATTCAAATTATCTAATGAGTCTCGATAGTATATTTATCCACCATATTCATATTGTATTAAGGTATAATAGATGTAAACAGTTTCAGTATTTTCTAATTCTCCATCACCAAATCTTAGGTTACTTCATCACTAAGAAACTAAGTTAAAAGACTATTACTTAATGACACATATTCCATATAAATTATAAATAATTCAAATTATATAATGAGTCTCGATAGTATATTTATTCACCATATTCATATTGTATTATGGTATAATAGATGTAAACAATTTCAGTATTTTCTTCTTCTCCATCACAAAATTTTAGGTTACTTCATCACTAAAAAACTAAGTTAAAAGACTAAGTGCATTTTTTAAAGTTGAAATGTGAAAACAAAATGTAGCCGACATCGAGAACTAACTCCTGTCCGAAAATCGACTCAATCGGATAAACGGTGAATTAGTTATGAATTTTTGAAGTTTCAGCTCAGACAAACTTATTTTGTGCTCCAGTGTCGGCTCTGACACGTTCTTCAATAAAAAACTGGTATTGATCGGTGCATAATTTGGTCTCGACTTTTGAAGCAAAGTTGTAGATCTATGAGTCAGTGACCTTGTGTAAAAATATGAGTCCAATCCGATAAAAATTGATCGAGTTATGAATTTTCGAAGTTTCGGCTCAGATGAAATAATATTCAGCATTCTGGATTTTCAGCGTGTCACGCACTCTGAGCAAAAAATGAAGGCCTTTTGAATACCGTTTGAACTCAATACCTTCTGTGAAAATGTAGCCAACTCAATTTTTGAAATCTTGGCACCGGAACCAGCTCGATACGATGAAAATCGACCAAGTTATGATTTTTTGAACATGACGCAAATAAACTTCTGTCACAAATTTTCTGCACGAAAATACTTGATAAATCCACATTTTTGAAGACCTTCTGATCGAAATTGGCTTCCAGCCGTGAGAGATGAAAACGTAGATAATGTTAAGACGGAATTTTGGCCACCGGAACGGGTTCAAAACGAGCCACGATCTTCAAGTTATGAATTTTTTAGCGCGTAAAAACTGCACTTTCAGCACACTTTTTCACCATATTTCTTTAAGAAAACTCGCACATTCGGATACCTTCTTTAAAGAATTGACGCTTGAGCCGAACCTGAATTTGAGAATACGTTATCAGAGATATCTTGGCGAAAGAATACCTGAATATGACGCGCCGGGTTGGACTTGTGAATTTTTCTTGAAATATTTTGAGAAATATGGGAGGGCAAATTTTGGGGTACAACAGTTGCCCCTGTTCAATCTTCTTAGACCTCATGATGCAGATTGGCTGACGTGCCTTTCGTAATCCGAGGGTAGAAGATGATTGAACACTAGAGTGCCCAGAAATTTGCGCTCACATAGTAGCAGTGTGATGGAAATGGGCTTATAGATGCCATTTGGAGATTGATGGGGGATGATGGGCTTATAGATGCCATCTGGACGTTGATCGCATAAGAGATTCCTTAGCGAGAACTTGCGTACCTGCAAAACAGAAAAATGAGTACCTGACATGTTGCAGGAGTTGGTTTTCAGATGCTTGGTATAGATATGTCCTGACTGGTTACGGGAGCTGGATCTGGAGCTTCACAAGATGATGAATGAACCAGGGATGGTTACTACCTTAGCATGAACGGTAAGAGAACCTTGGGTGATTTTAACTTCAACAACGCTCGTTGAGAAAATCTTGGTGGGAATTACCATCTTCGCAGGATCGGGAAGAGAACCAATAGGCAATTATGATCTGAAAGGGAATTACATCTCACGCACCGTCGGGGAGAGAACCATAGGAAATTATAATCTGAAAAGGAATTATCACCTCACTCACCGTCGGAGAGGGAACCATCTGAAAAGGAATTATCACCTCACTCACCGTCGGAGAGGGAACCATCTGAAAAGGAATTATCACCTCACTCACCGTCGGAGAGGGAACCATAGGAAAAGGAATTATCACCTCACTCACCGTCGGAGAGGGAACCATCTGAAAAGGAATTATCACCTCACTCGCCGTCGGAGAGGGAACCATCTGAAAAGGAATTATCACCTCACTCACCGTCGGAGAGGGAACCATCTTGAAAAGGAATTATCACCTCACTCACCGTCGGAGAGGGAACCATCTGAAAAGGAATTATCACCTCACTCACCGTCGGAGAGGGAACCATCTGAAAAGGAATTATCACCTCACTCACCATCGGAGAGGGAACCATCTTGAAAAGGAATTATCACCTCACTCACCGTCGGAGAGGGAACCATTAGGAAAGGGAATTATCACCTCACTCACCGTCGGAGAGGGAACCATCTGAAAAGGAATTATCACTTCACTCACCGTCGGAGAGGGAACCAATAGGAAAGGAATTACCACCTCACTCACCATCGGAGAGGGAACCAATAGGAAATTATAACCTAAAAGGGAATTATCACCTCACGCACCATCGGAGAGGGAACCATTATAATCTGATAACTTCTACTGAGTCTTCATCAGAAAAATCTGTTGGGAGTCGATTTAGCTGGACTAGAGAAGGCCTTGGACTGGATAAGAAATCTTTGGAGTCGATTAACTCAACCGGTCTAGGTCTTGAAATATGATGGAGAATTTAGATGAATCTTTCCTGAAAGGTAAAGGTCAGTCATGTGCCATGCATGATATGGATCAAGCAATGATGTTCTCAACATAAATGAGATTTGTAAGATATGATGCGTATATGCATGCTATAATGATGTATGTGATGATTTATGAATGTGTTTTTCGTCTAGGAAAGTAAATCCTTGACGGGTGCCGGGAAGTCACTCCTGGGCTGATATTGAAGAATAGATTTTGCTTCCGCTGGGGATGATAGTTGCAAGAATACCGGTAGGAGAAGATAACTCCGTTGGGGAATAAACTTGGCGAATGGAAGATTCTGCGGGGAGAAAAATACTCTAGTGACCATGCTGGGGAGTGATACTCTGTGGGGAGAGAGAGGTTTTTGCTGAATGTTGATAATACCTTGTTGGGGATATCCTTGTTGTGTTGGAAGTATTGATAGACTTCGCTGGGGATAAGAAGGCTTCGTCGAGGACGATCTTTCCGTGGCTTTTGGCTGAGGATAACCCAGTTATATCCTGTTAAGGAAATAACTCTTTGAATAAAGCCGGATGACGCGTTCGTGCTCTGCGAGGATAAGCTTTCAGAACCTACTGGGGATAAGCTTACTGCTTGGGGAGATGAATTCCAACTTTCCTGGGGAAACTGGGTTGGACTCTCCTGGGGGATTTTGAACTGCAGGGAAGTGATTCCTTTGGATGTTGATATACCGCCGGGGAACAATCTTTAGACCAAGACTGCTGGGGATGCTTGTTAAGAATGCGTACATTGCTGCTGGGGAAGTATTGAGATCTACTGGAGGATACTCAACCTCCTTGAGGTTGATAATAGCTTTGCTTGGGAAGAGTGTGCTGACTTGCTGGCTCACTCTCTGGGGAATTAAGGTGTCTGGTTATATTTTTCTGCTGAACATCCCTTATACCTTGTGGACAGAGCATTTAGATTGCTTGGACGGCTCATCATTGCCCCTGTTTCTGAGGTGGGAGAGGAAGACCTGTGAGGTGCTGATAGTGGTTGATGGACAGACCTACTTCTGGTAGGCAAGTGACGATATGCCAGAACATAGTCGTACGCTTTAATCCCTAACTTTTTCCTGGACCGCCCTTTCGGGTTTTCAGTCCACCGGGATACCCATTTTTGCCCAAGCCGCCTTTTCAGGTTTTCGACTTGCCGGGTGTACAGATTTTTTTTCATTTCATCCCTTCATTTTGCCCGAACCCTTTTGGTTCGCCGGGAAGCCCTAATTTTTGCCTAGGTGTGTCAACCTAGCGGGTCTTTGATTCTGCGTAGTACTTTTTCGACTATGTCCATGCTCTTAGAATGCAGGGAGGTGCCCCTGGCTGCTCGTGTTGCCATATTACCGGAAGATGTCTGATCGTGCAAGATTTGTTGCTGTAGTGCCCCAGGTGACTCAGGCGGAGATTTTCCCCAGGCTATTTGGCCTTTTGAGAGATTCTCCGAATCTTGATTGGATTGCCCCAGATGATTGGACCATGATCATGTCGTGCCCCTTGATTGGAAGTGCTTTTGTTCACTAGGTATTCATCGTGCGAATTTCCCTGTTGTTCAAACAAATAGTCATATGCAAACAATGTTATATCAAAAATGCAAAGCTTATGTCTGTCTTGAAGATTTTGAAAATGCATTCTTTTTCATAAAACAAGTGAATGTTTGTAAAACGTGATATCAACTCCGTATTTACCGTAGGCCTTAAGGAGTCAGGATACCTTTCGTAACAGTATGCTTTCGAACTAACCCATGCTTCAGCTAGGACTTTTAAGGGTAATAACGTGGCCTGGTTCACGGTTTAAGAAACAAAGGATAAAGGCTCAAAATTTATTTGTACCCACCCGCTCTTCTTGATGTTCTTCAAACCTAAACTCAGTTGATCATACGTTAGACCTTGTTTGAGTCTTTGTTCTGATTTTCCGGTGATGATTCAGATGTTGATAACTTATTTTGAATAGGCAGTCATTCCTTTTTTGTTGAGGGTTTGTAAGACCTCTTTCTTGTCCGATTTTTGTTATCCCTTTCTTTTTTTTGCCTGAACAGTTTCCTTTTTTGGAATTACAGTCAGCGGGATGCCCCAGTTTTGTAAGTCTCCTTCATGGGTTTTGACTTAATGGGCTTTTTATTTTTTTGAGATAATGACTGCCTTTCTTTATTGATTATTCGGAACCATCACTGTCTTTCTTCGTTTTGTGAGGACTTCTTTGGTGCCATTTGTTATGCACTTGGATCAACTGAGAGACTACCCTGCCCCAGGTCATGATTAAGGGTTTTAAATTTTGCAAAGAAAAACTCCTACTTCTTTGGCTCAGAGGGGTTGACGAGGGATTATCATCCTTATAACTCCAGTGTTTAGGATTTGAAACAATGCCTGTACCTCATCAGCGGGGTATGTTCAAAAGCATACTGTAGATTGTGGTATCGTTTTCGTCATCCTCCCTCAAGAGGCTTAGAATTATTGATTGAGAGTTGACATCAGAAAAAATATGAAAATAATTTGCGGATAGTGAATACGAATATATTGCTTCAAAACAGACATATGCGATGCATTAATGAAATAACAACGTTTTAACATGAGTAAATGCTTGAACAAAAGAAAATTGCAACTTGAACTTTCGAATGAACAAAAGTCTTTTCAGTCTCAGGGCTTGTTATTTCAACTGGTGCATCTTGTAGGGATGGCAGGAGCATTCAGCCTGGCCCATCTGGGTAAAATCCACAGCTCTTTCATTGATCAGATCTTGAATCTTATTCTTCAAAGCCCAGCAGTCGTCGGTGTCATGTCCTGGACTGTTAGAATGGTACGCACATCTTTCCTCAGGATTGTACTTTAGGGAGGTTGTATTGAGACGCCTAGGAGGGCCCCTTACCGTCACCAAATTCAACCTCAACAATTGTTGTAAAGCTTGAGACGGTGACACGTTGAGTTTGGTGAACTGCCTTTTAGGCTTGTCTGGCTGAAGCTGGTGAGGTTGATACTGAATGTGTGACCCTGAAGCCACTTGAGGAGCTCTCCCCTTATCTCCTTGTCTCAAAGGTGGTTGAACGATAACTGGCTTTTTATCCTTAGACTTTTGCCCCAGTTGGTTACCCTGAAGCAGTTGGTTGACGAGAACTCCGAGCTCTTCTTGTCTTTGAGCTAATCCTTGAATGGCAGTCACCTGCCCCAGCATCTGGACTTTCAAAGCGTCCACCTCAGCTTGCAGGTGTTTCAGCCTTTCATCCTCAGCACTGTTCTTGTCAAAAGTCTCCATGAGAAGTGTCCTTAGCTCCTCCTTCCCCTTGGATAGATTCAGGAGGATTTCCCCGAACCGAGTCTCTTGAGCAAGAAGGTCCTGGTTATCTTGTTGGGAAGCCATTGCTGAAATAAACAGCGGAGAGGGTAAGTGACCTGCAACAAGGATACCTGCAATGCAATGATATGTATGATATGCATGCAATGTTTTCAAGGACCTCGCGGGGTAAACAAGAAGATTGTTAGAACTTGGGTCCGGTAGCTTGATTGAAGGAACTGCATGTTGTTGAGAGTCCTTCTTCAAAGGGTCAAAGGCTCACCATATCCAGTGGGTCATAGCCCCTGACTTTAGTCATCATGTCTAGTTTTGGTTTCCAAACAACCTTGGTTAGGGGAACCTTCTCCAGGAGTCAAAGCTCACCATATCAAGTGGGTCATAGCCCCTGACAACCTTGGCTAGAGGAAAATAAATCCCCTTTTGCCCCTTACTGGACAGTTGATTCATCCTGACCTGCACCACAGGCCCTTGAGATCCTTGAAATGGGTTAGGATGTATGCAATGGTATGATGTTATGCTATGCATGGGGTACTATGGATAAGCCCTGTTGTGAGCCCTTATTAAGGACTGCAAACCAAAACCTGCAAGAAACTTAGTACACTCTGTTATGAGTCCCAGTTAAGGACTATAAACAAAACCTGCAAGAAATTCAGTAAACTTTGTTATGAGTCCCAATTAAGGACTATAAACAAAACCTGCAGGAAACTCAAATGTCAGACAACAAGCGTGCAAATAGTCAAGTTGGAAGGCACACAAGTCACACAAAAGAAACCCTTAGAGTTTAGGCCAGCATGGGGTCTGGGTATTACCCTCTTGAAGTTGGTGGGCTCAACCTGTCCTATTAGAAGTAACCGGGTTCTAAGGGTCCCAATATCACGGGATTGCTTTCATTGTTCATCGTTTCGATTTAGCCACTGAACTGGCGACCGAAATATTCCAGGAAAGCAACCCTCAATTGAGTGTAGTATCGAGTATCAACCAACCTCGGACTGCACCAAAGTCAGTTATCTCACTACCCTAAAGAGGCCAAGATAGTTCAATTAAGGTTCCTAAGGTCTGTTGATGCTTCACGACACCACGCGGCGGCCCCGTACTCTCCTTGACTGAACTCAAGGGTTACCGGTACACACCAAAGTGCCACATCAACGTAGCAGACTGTTTCAACCATGTCGGTATACCCCGCACAGTTCCCTCACAGCCTTGTTGCTACTTTCTAAGAAGGTATCCCCCAGATCCGGGTTAGGATCTATAGAACTCCCAAGCAACCCACAATTTAAAGCACACAAGGAAAGCAATTGAAAACACAGTGATCTTAGTCCTAAGGTACACCTCACTTTAAGTTAAGTCCCCAGCAGAGTCGCCAGTTCTGTGATCGGTGGATCTGGAACTGACTGTTTAACGCTGGTTCGCGAAATGTCGTGGAAGCAAGAGTCGCCACCGTCTTTTATTTTCTCCAAATGGAAAGGACAAAAGCACAGAAAAATTCCTTAAAGAGATTGCTCTCGGTTCGGGAGGTAGATTATAGAAAGGGAAGGTGTTAGCACCCTTTCTATCCATGGTTATCCATGGGCTCTTAGATACTTGCTCACTTGTGTTTTCAAAATTGTTTGTTTGCTTTTCAAGTGTGGGTTTTAAAAAGTTTCTTTGAAAATTTCAGTTCGACTCTTGTATCGGTCCTCAAGAGTGTTTGAAAAATTGCTTTCGAAAGCTTTTTGAAAATGTGTCGGTGTGAAAAGTATTTTTGATTTGTTTTTGAAATTAGAGCAAGTATCTATGAGAACCTACCTACCCTAAGGAATTCGTCTGTGTAAATGTCCTTTAAAGTAGTGCCATCCCACCATTGAGAGGTAGGTAGCACCACCGTTGGAGGTGTTCGGGTCAATTCGAGGTTCGGGACATGGTGATCACCAGAGCAATGGGAAGACACCTTAGAAGCTACCCTCATGCCAGGTTCCCGGATCATGAGGACTTACTAAGACATCCTCTACTCGACGATCACCTTTCGAGGCAAGGCAACAGTGAGGCGTACCCTAGGGGTGGTGTGTGACTTGTGTGTCGTTTTCAGATATTTTGTCTTGTTCATGGTATAGGTGATCTACGCGTTTGTTTTTATTTATTGTCATTCATTCTTGCATGTCATTATTAACAGTTAAAAAAATGCGAGAAAGGTAAAGTTCCTAAACTATTACAAAGGCGCGGGTCCACATCGCCAAATTAAAATCCAGGACCCGATTTGACAGAAAGTAAATAAAGTGCGAGAAATAAAATGTCCGAGTTTACAAGGCTTTGGGAGAATTACATTAATATTTAATATTGTATTATGGTATAATAGATGTAAACAATTTCAGTATTTTCCTTCTTCACCATCACCAAATTTTTAGATTACTTCTTCACCAAGAAACTAAGTTAAAAGACTATTAATTAATGACGCATATTTCATATACATTAGAAATAATTCAAATTATATAATGATTCTAGATAGTATATTTATTCACCATATTCATATGGTATTATGGTATAATAGATGTAAACAATTTCAGTATTTTCTTCTTCTCCATCACCAAATTTTAGGTTACTTCATCACTTAGAAACTAAGTTAAAAGACTATTATTTAATGACACATATTCCATATACATTTGAAATAATTCAAATTATCTAATGAGTCTCGATAATATATTTATCCACCATATTCATATTGTATTATGGTATAATAGATGTAAACAGTTTCAGTATTTTCTAATTCTCCATCACCAAATCATATGTTACTTCATCACTAAGAAACTAAGTTAAAAGACTATTACTTAATGACACATATTCCATATACATTTGAAATAATTCAAATCATCTAATGAGTCTCAATAGTATATTTATCCAACATATTCATATTGTATTATGGTATAATAGATGTAAACAATTTTAATATTTTTCTTCTTCTCCATCACTAAATTTTAGGTTACTTCATCACTAAGAAACTAAGTTAAAAGACTATTACTTAATGACACATATTACATATACATTTGAAATAATTCAAATTATCTAATGAGTCTCGATAATATATTTATTCACCATATTCATATTGTATTATGGTATAAAAGATGTAAACTGTTTCAGTATTTTCTAATTCTCCATCACCAAATCTTAGGTTACTTCTTCACCAAGAAACTAAGTTAAAAGACTATTGATTAATGACACATATTCCATATATATTAGAAATAATTCAAATTATATAATGAGTCTCGATAGCATATTTATTCACCATATTCATATTGTATTATGGTTTAATAGATGTAAACAATTTCAGTATTTTCTTCTTCTCCATCACAAAATTTTAGGTTACTTCATCACTAAGAAACTAAGTTAAAAGACTATTAATTGATGACACATATTTTATATACATTGAAAATAATTCAAATTATCTAATGAGTCTCGATAGTATATTTATCCACCATATTCATATTGTATTATGGTATAATTGATGTAAACAGTTTCAGTATTTTCTAATTCTCCATCACCAAATCTTAGGTTACTTCTTCACTAAGAAACTAAGTTAAAAGACTATTACTTAATGACACATATTCCATATACATTTGAAATAATTAAAATTATCTAATGAGTCTCGATAGTATATTTATTCACCATATTAACATTGTATTATGGTATAATAGATGTAAACTGTTTCAGTATTTTCTAATTCTCCGTCACCAAATATTAGGTTACTTCATCACTAAGAAACTAAGTTAAAAGCCTATTACTTAATGACACATATTCCATATACATTTGAAATAATTCAAATTATCTAATGAGTCTCGATAGTATATTTATCCACCATATTCATATTGTATTATGGTATAATAGATGTAAATAGTTTCAGTCTTTTCTAATTATCCATCACCAAATCTTACGTTACTTCTTCACCAAGAAACTAAGTTAAAAGATTATTAATTAATGACACATATTCCATATATATTAGAAATAATTCAAATTATCTAATGAGTCTCGATAGTATATTTATTCACCATATTCATATTGTATTATGATTTAATAGATGTAAACAATTTCAATATTTTCTTCTTCTCCATCACCAAATATTAGGTTACTTCATCACTAAGAAACTAAGTTAAAAGACTATTACTTAATGACACATATTCCCTATACATTTGAAATAATTCAAATTATCTAATGAGTATCGATAGTATATTTATCCACCATATTCATATTGCATTATGGTATAATAGATGTAAACAGCTTCAGTATTTTCTAATTCTCCATTACCAAATCTTAGGTTACTTCATCACTAAGAAACTAAGTTAAAAGACTATTACTTAATGACACATATTCCATATACATTTGAAATAATTCAAATCATCTAATGAGTCTCGATAGTATATTTATCCAACACATTCATATTGTATTATGGTATAATAGATGTAAACAATTTCAATATTTTTCTTCTTCTCCATCACTAAATTTTAGGTTACTTAATCACTAAGAAACTAAGTTAAAAGACCATTACTTAATGACAAATATTACATATACATTTGAAATAATTCAAATTATCTAATGAGTCTCGATAGTATATTTATTCACCATATTCATATTGTATTATGGTATAATAGATGTAAACAGTTTCAGTATTTTCTTCTTCTCCATCACCAAATTTTAGGTTACTTCATCACTAAGAAACTAAGTTAAAAGACTATTACTTAATGACACATATTCCATATACATTTGAAATAATTCAAATTATCTAATGAGTCTCGATAGTATATTTATCCACCATATTACTTTTGTATTATGGTATAATAGATGTAAACAGTTTCAGTATTTTCTAATTCTCCATCACCAAATCATAGGTTACTTCATCACTAAGAAACTAAGTTAAAAGACTATTAATTGATGACACATATTTTATATACATGGAAAATAATTCAAATCATCTAATGAGTCTCGATAGTATATTTATTCACCATATTCATATTGTATTATGGTATAATAGATGTAAACAGTTTCAGTATTTTCTAATTCTCCTTCAGCAAATCTTAGGTTACTTCATCACTAAGAAACTAAGTTAAAAGACTATTACTTAATGACACATATTCCATATACATTTTAAATAATTCAAATTATCTAATGACTCTCGATATTATATTTATCCACCATATTCATATTGTTTTATGGTATAATAGATGTAAACAGTTTCAGTATTATCTAATTCTCCATCACTAAATTTTAGGTTACTTCATCACTAAGAAACTAAGTTAAAAGACTATTACTTAATGACACATATTACATATACATTTGAAATAATTCAAATTATCTAATGAGTCTCGATAGTATATTTATTCACCATATTCATATTGTATTATGGTATAATATATGTAAACAGTTTCAGTATTTTCTAATTCTTCATCACCAAATCATAGGTTACTTCATCACTAAGAAACTAAGTTAAAAGACTATTACTTAATGACACATATTCCATATACATTTGAAATAATTCAAATTATCTAATGAGTCTGGATAGTATATTTATCCACCATATTCATATTGTATTATGGTATAATAGATGTAAACAGTTTCAGTATTTTCTAATTCTCCATCACCAAATCTTAGGTTACTTCATCACTAAGAAACTAAGTTAAAAGACTATTACTTAATGACATATATTCCATATACATTTGAAATAATTCAAATTATCTAATGAGTCTAGATAGTATATTTATCCACCATATTCATTTTGTATTATGGTATAGTAGATGTAAACAATTTCAGTATTTTCCTTCTTCTCCATCACCAAATTTTTAGGTTACTTCTTCACCAAGAAACTAAGTTAAAAGACTATTAATTAATGACGCATATTTCATATACATTAGAAGTAATTCAAATTATATAATGATTCTCGATAGTATATTTATTCACCATATTCATATGGTATTATGGTATAATAGATGTAAACAATTTCAGTATTTTCTTCTTCTCCATCACCAAATTTTAGGTTACTTCATCACTAAGAAACTAAGTTAAAAGACTATTATTTAATGACACATATTCCATATACATTTGAAATAATTCAAATTATCTAATGAGTCTCGATAGTATATTTATCCACCATATTCATATTGTATTATGGTATAATAGATGTAAACAGTTTCAGTATTTTCTAATTCTCCATCACCAAATCATAGGTTACTTCATCACTAAGAAACTAAGTTAAAAGACTATTACTTAATGACACATATTCCATATACATGTGAAATAATTCAAATCATCTAATGAGTCTCAATAGTATATTTATCCAACATATTCATATTGTATTATGGTATAATAGATGTAAACAATTTCAATATTTTTCTTCTTCTCCATCACTAAATTTTAGGTTACTTCATCACTAAGAAACTAAGTTAAAAGACTATTACTTAATGACACATATTACATATACATTTGAAATAATTCAAATTATCTAATGAGTATCGATAGTATATTTATTCACCATATTCATATTGTATTATGGTATAATATATGTAAACAGTTTCAGTATTTTCTAATTCTTCATCACCAAATCATAGGTTACTTCATCACTAAGAAACTGAGTTAAAAGACTATTACTTAATGACACATATTCCGTATACATTTGAAATAATTCAAATTATCTAATGAGTCTGGATAGTATATTTATCCACCATATTCATATTGTATTATGGTATAATAGATGTAAACAGTTTCAGTATTTTCTAATTCTCCATCACCAAATCATAGGTTACTTCATCACTAAGAAACTAAGTTAAAAGACTATTAATTGATGACACATATTTTATATACATGGAAAATAATTCAAATCATCTAATGAGTCTCGATAGTATATTTATCCAACATATTCATATTGTATTATGGTATAATAGATGTAAACAATTTCAGTATTTTCCTTCTTCACCATCACCAAATTTTTAGGTTACTTCTTCTCCAAGAAACTAAGTTAAAAGACTATTAATTAATGACGCATATTTCATATACATTAGAAATAATTCAAATTATATAATGATTCTCGATAGTATATTTATTCACCATATTCATATGGTATTATGGTATAATAGATGTAAACAATTTCAGTATTTTCTTCTTCTCCATCACCAAATTTTAGGTTACTTCATCACTAAGAAACTAAGTTAAAAGACTATTATTTAATGACACATATTCCATATACATTTGAAATAATTCAAATTATCTAATGAGTCTCGATAGTATATTTATCCACCATATTCATATTGTATTATGGTATAATAGATGTAAACAGTTTCAGTATTTTCTAATTCTCCATCACCAAATCATAGGTTACTTCATCACTAAGAAACTAAGTTAAAAGACTATTACTTAATGACACATATTCCATATACATTTGAAATAATTCAAATCATCTAATGAGTCTCAATAGTATATTTATCCAACATATTCATATTGTATTATGGTATAATAGATGTAAACAATTTTAATATTTTTCTTCTTCTCCATCACTAAATTTTAGGTTACTTCATCACTAAGAAACTAAGTTAAAAGACTATTACTTAATGACACATATTACATATACATTTGAAATAATTCAAATTATCTAATGAGTCTCGATAGTATATTTATTCACCATATTCATATTGTATTATGGTATAATATATGTAAACAGTTTCAGTATTTTCTAATTCTTCGTCACCAAATCATAGGTTACTTCATCACTAAGAAACTAAGTTAAAAGACTATTACTTAATGACACATATTCCATATACATTTGAAATAATTCAAATTATCTAATGAGTCTGGATAGTATATTTATCCACCATATTCATATTGTATTATGGTATAATAGATGTAAACAGTTTCAGTATTTTCTAATTCTCCATCACCAAACAATAGGTTACTTCATCACTAAGAAACTAAGTTAAAAGACTATTAATTGATGACACATATTTTATATACATGGAAAATAATTCAAATCATCTAATGAGTCTCGATAGTATATTTATCCAACATATTCATATTGTATTATGGTATAATAGATGTAAACAATTTAAGTATTTTCCTTCTTCTCCATCACCAAATTTTTAGGTTACTTCTTCACCAAGAAACTAAGTTAAAAGACTATTAATTAATGACGCATATTTCATATACATTAGAAATGATTCAAATTATATAATGATTCTCGATAGTATATTTATTCACCATATTCATATTGTATTATGGTATAATAGATGTAAACAATTTCAGTATTTTCTTCTTCTCCATCACCAAATTTTAGGTTACTTCATCACTAAGAAACTAAGTTAAAAGACTATTATTTAATGACACGTATTCCATATACATTTGAAATAATTCAAATTATCTAATGAGTCTCGATAGTATATTTATCCACCATATTCATATTGTATTATGGTATAATAGATGTAAACAGTTTCAGTATTTTCTAATTCTCCATCACCAAATCATAGGTTACTTCATCACTAAGAAACTAAGTGAAAAGACTATTACTTAATGACACATATTCCATATAAATTTGAAATAATTCAAATCATCTAATGAGTCTCAATAGTATATTTATCCAACATATTCATATTGTATTATGGTATAATAGATGTAAACAATTTCAATATTTTTCTTCTTCTCCATCACTAAATTTTAGGTTACTTCATCACTAAGAAACTAAGTTAAAAGACTATTACTTAATGACACATATTACATATACATTTGAAATAATTCAAATTATCTAATGAGTCTCGATAGTATATTTATTCACCATATTCATATTGTATTATGGTATAATATATGTAAACAGTTTCAGTATTTTCTAATTCTTCATCACCAAATCATAGGTTACTTCATCACTAAGAAACTAAGTTAAAAGACTATTACTTAATGACACATATTCCATATACATTTGAAATAATTCAAATTATCTAATGAGTCTGGATAGTATATTTAACCACCATATTCATATTGTATTATGGTATAATAGATGTAAACAGTTTCAGTATTTTCTAATTCTCCATCACCAAACAATAGGTTACTTCATCACTAAGAAACTAAGTTAAAAGACTATTAATTGATGACACATATTTTATATACATGGAAAATAATTCAAATCATCTAATGAGTCTCGATAGTATATTTATCCAACATATTCATATTGTATTATGGTATAATAGATGTAAACAATTTAAGTATTTTCCTTCTTCTCCATCACCAAATTTTTAGGTTACTTCTTCACCAAGAAACTAAGTTAAAAGACTATTAATTAATGACGCATATTTCATATACATTAGAAATGATTCAAATTATATAATGATTCTCGATAGTATATTTATTCACCATATTCATATTGTATTATGGTATAATAGATGTAAACAATTTCAGTATTTTCTTCTTCTCCATCACCAAATTTTAGGTTACTTCATCACTAAGAAACTAAGTTAAAAGACTATTATTTAATGACACGTATTCCATATACATTTGAAATAATTCAAATTATCTAATGAGTCTCGATAGTATATTTATCCACCATATTCATATTGTATTATGGTATAATAGATGTAAACAGTTTCAGTATTTTCTAATTCTCCATCACCAAATCATAGGTTACTTCATCACTAAGAAACTAAGTGAAAAGACTATTACTTAACGACACATATTCCATATACATTTGATATAATTCAAATCATCTAATGAGTCTCAATAGTATATTTATCCAACATATTCATATTGTATTATGGTATAATAGATGTAAACAATTTCAATATTTTTCTTCTTCTCCATCACTAAATTTTAGGTTACTTCATCACTAAGAAACTAAGTTAAAAGACTATTACTTAATGACACATATTACATATACATTTGAAATAATTCAAATTATCTAATGAGTCTCGATAGTATATTTATTCACCATATTCATATTGTATTATGGTATAATATATGTAAACAGTTTCAGTATTTTCTAATTCTTCATCACCAAATCATAGGTTACTTCATCACTAAGAAACTAAGTTAAAAGACTATTACTTAATGACACATATTCCATATACATTTGAAATAATTCAAATTATCTAATGAGTCTGGATAGTATATTTATCCACCATATTCATATTGTATTATGGTATAATAGATGTAAACAGTTTCAGTATTTTCTAATTCTCCATCACCAAACAATAGGTTACTTCATCACTAAGAAACTAAGTTAAAAGACTATTAATTGATGACACATATTTTATATACATGGAAAATAATTCAAATCATCTAATGAGTCTCGATAGTATATTTATCCAACATATTCATATTGTATTATGGTATAATAGATGTAAACAATTTCTGTATTTTCCTTCTTCTCCATCACCAAATTTTTAGGTTACTTCTTCACCAAGAAACTAAGTTAAAAGACTATTAATTAATGACGCATATTTCATATACATTAGAAATGATTCAAATTATATAATGATTCTCGATAGTATATTTATTCACCATATTCATATTGTATTATGGTATAATAGATGTAAACAATTTCAGTATTTTCTTCTTCTCCATCACCAAATCTTAGGTTACTTCATCACTAAGAAACTAAGTTAAAAGACTATTATTTAATGACACGTATTCCATATACATTTGAAATAATTCAAATTATCTAATGAGTCTCGATAGTATATTTATCCACCATATTCATATTGTATTATGGTATAATAGATGTAAACAGTTTCAGTATTTTCTAATTCTCCATCACCAAATCATAGGTTACTTCATCACTAAGAAACTAAGTGAAAAGACTATTACTTAATGACACATATTCCATATACATTTGAAATAATTCAAATCATCTAATGAGTCTCAATAGTATATTTATCCAACATATTCATATTGTATTATGGTAGAATAGATGTAAACAATTTCAATATTTTTCTTCTTCTCCATCACTAAATTTTAGGTTACTTCATCACTAAGAAACTAAGTTAAAAGACTATTACTTAATGACACATATTACATATACATTTGAAATAATTCAAATTATCTAATGAGTCTCGATAGTATATTTATTCACCATATTCATATTGTATTATGGTAAAATATATGTAAACAGTTTCAGTATTTTCTAATTCTTCATCACCAAATCATAGGTTACTTCATCACTAAGAAACTAAGTTAAAAGACTATTACTTAATGACACATATTCCATATACATTTGAAATAATTCAAATTATCTAATGAGTCTGGATAGTATATTTATCCACCATATTCATATTGTATTATGGTATAATAGATGTAAACAGTTTCAGTATTTTCTAATTCTCCATCACCAAATCATAGGTTACTTCATCACTAAGAAACTAAGTTAAAAGACTATTACTCAATGACACATATTCCATATACATGAAAAATAATTCAAATCATCTAATGAGTCTCGATAGTATATTTATCCAACATATTCATATTGTATTATGGTATAATAGATGTAAACAATTTCAGTATTTTCTTATTCTCCATCACTAAATTTTAGGTTACTTCATCACTAAGAAACTAGGTTAAAAGACTATTACTTAATGACACATATTCCATATACATTTGAAATAATTCAAATTATCTAATGAGTCTCGATAGTATATTTATTCACCACATTCACATTGTATTATGGTATAATAGATGTAAACTATTTCAGTATTTTCTAATTCTCCATCACCAAATCTTAGGTTACTTCATCACTAAGAAACTAAGTTAAAAGACTATTACTTAATGACACATATTCCATATACATTTGAAATAATTCAAATTATCTAATGAGTCTCGATAGTATATTTATTCACCATATTCACAATGTATTATGGTATAATAGACGTAAACTGTTTCAGTATTTTCTAATTCTCCGTCACCAAATTTTAGGTTACTTCATCACTAAGAAACCAAGTTAAAAGACTATTACTTAATGACACAAATTCCATATACATTTGAAATAATTCAAATTATCTAATCAGTCTCTATAGTATATTTATCCACCATATTCATATTTTATTATGGTATAATAGATGTAAACAGTTTCAGTATTTTCTAATTCTCCTTCACCAAATCTTAGGTTACTTCATCACTAAGAAACTAAGTTAAAAGACTATTACTTAATGACACATATTCCATATACACTTTAAATAATTCAAATTATCTAATGACTCTCGATATTATATTTATCCACCATATTTGTATTGTATTATGGTATAGTAGATGTAAACAGTTTCAGTATTTTCTTCTTCTCCATCACCAAATTTTAGGTTACTTCATCACTAAGAAACTAAGTTAAAAGACTATTACTTAATGACACATATTCCATATACATTTGAAATAATTCAAATTATCTAATGAGTCTCAATAGTATATTTATCCACCATATTCATATTGTATTATGGTATAATAGATGTAAACAATTTCAATATTTTTCTTCTTCTCCATCACTAAATTTTAGGTTACTTCATCACTAAGAAACTAAGTTAAAAGACTATTACTTAATGACACATATTCCATATACATTTGAAATAATTCAAATTATATAATGAGTCTCAATAGTATATTTATCCACCATATTCATATTGTATTATGGTATAATAGATGTAAACAATTTCAATATTTTTCTTCTTCTCCATCACCAAATTTTAGGTTACTTCATCACTAAGAAACTAAGTTAAAAGACTATTACTTAATGACACGTATTCCATATACATTTGAAATAATTCAAATTATCTAATGAGTCTCGATAGTATATTTATTCACCATATTCATATTGTATTATGGTATAATAGATGTAAACAGTTTCAATATTTTCTAATTCTCCTTCACCAAATCTTAGGTTACTTCATCACTAAGAAACTAAGTTAAAAGACTATTACTTAATGACACATATTCCATATACATTTTAAATAATTCAAATTATCTAATGACTCTCGATATTATATTTATCCACCATATTCATATTGTTTTATGGTATAACAGATGTAAACAGTTTCAGTATTATCTAATTCTCCATCACCAAATCTTAGGTTACTTCATCACTAAGAAACTAAATTAAAAGACTATTACTTAATGACACATATTCCATATACATTTGAAATAATTCAAATTATCTAATGAGTCTCTATAGTATATTTATCCACCATATTCATATTGTATTATGGTATAATAGATGTAAACAGTTTCAGTATTTTCTAATTCTCCATCACCAAATCTTAGGTTACTTCATCACTAAGAAACTAAGTTAAAAGACTATTACTTAATGACACATATTCCATATACATTTGAAATAATTCAAATTATCTAATCAGTCTCGATAATATATTTATCCACCATATTCATATTGTATTATGGTATAATAGATGTAAACAGTTTCAGTATTTTCTAATTCTCCATCACCAAATCTTAGGTTACTTCATCACTAAGAAACTAAGTTAAAAGACTATTACTTAATGACATATATTCCATATACATTTGAAATAATTCAAATTATATAATGAGTCTAGATAGTATATTTATCCACCATGATCATTTTGTATTATGGTATAGTAGATGTAAACAATTTCAGTATTTTCCTTCTTCTCCATCACCAAATTTTTAGGTTACTTCTTCACCTAGAAACTAAGTTAAAAGACTATTAATTACGGACACATATTTCATATACATTAGAAATAATTCAAATTATATAATGATTCTCGATAGTATATTTATTCACCATATTCATATGGTATTATGGTATAATAGATGTAAACAATTTCAGTATTTTCTTCTTCTCCATCACCAAATTTTAGGTTACTTCATCACTAAGAAACTAAGTTAAAAGACTATTACTTAATGACACATATTCCATATACATTTGAAATAATTCAAATTATCTAATGAGTCTCGATAGTATATTTATCCACCATATTCATATTGTATTATGGTATAATAGATGTAAACAGTTTCAGTATTTTCTAATTCTCCATCACCAAATCATAGGTTACTTCATCACTAAGAAACTAAGTTAAAAGACTATTACTTAATGACACATATTCCATATACATTTGAAATAATTCAAATCATCTAATGAGTCTCGATAGTATATTTATCCAACATATTCATATTGTATTATGGTATAATAGATGTAAACAATTTCAATATTTTTCTTCTTCTCCATCACTAAATTTCAGGTTACTTAATCACTAAGAAACTAAGTTAAAAGACCATTACTTAATGACAAATATTACATATACATTTGAAATAATTCAAATTATCTAATGAGTCTCGATAGTATATTTATTCACCATATTCATATTGTATTATGGTATAATAGATGTAAACAGTTTCAGTATTTTCTTCTTCTCCATCACCAAATTTTAGGTTACTTCATCACTAAGAAACTAAGTTAAAAGACTATTACTTAATGACACATATACCATATACATTTGAAATAATTCAAATTATCTAATGAGTCTCGATAGTATATTTATCCACCATATTCATATTGTATTATGGTATACTAGATGTAAACAGTTTCAGTATTTTCTAATTCTCCATCACCAAATCATAGGTTACTTCATCACTAAGAAACTAAGTTAAAAGACTATTAATTGATGACACATATTTTATATACATGGAAAATAATTCAAATCATCTAATGAGTCTCGATAGTATATTTATTCACCATATTCATATTATATTATGGTATAATAGATGTAAACAGTTTCAGTATTTTCTAATTCTCCTTCACCAAATCTTAGGTTACTTCATCACTAAGAAACTAAGTTAAAAGACTATTACTTAATGACACATGTTCCATATACATTTGAAATAATTCAAATTATCTAATGTGTCTCGATAGTATATTTATCCACCATATTCATATTGAATTATCGTATAATAGATGTAAACAGTTTCAGTATTTTCTAATTCTCCATCACCAAATCTTAGGTTACTTCATCACTAAGAAACTAAATTAAAAGACTATTACTTAATGACACATATTCCATATACATTTGAAATAATTCAAATTATCTAATGAGTCTCTATAGTATATTTATCCACCATATTCATATTGTATTATGGTATAATAGATGTAAATAGTTTCAGTATTTTCTAATTCTCCATCACCAAATCTTAGGTTACTTTATCACTAAGAAACTAAGTTAAAAGACTATTACTTAATGACACATATTCCATATACATTTGAAATAATTCAAATTATCTAATCAGTCTCGATAGTATATTTATCCACCATATTCATATTGTATTATGGTATAATAGATGTAAACAGTTTCAGTATTTTCTAATTCTCCATCACCAAATCTTAGGTTACTTCATCACTAAGAAACTAAGTTAAAAGACTATTACTTAATGACACATATTCCATATACATTTGAAATAATTCAAATTATCTAATCAGTCTCGATAATATATTTATCCACCATATTCATATTGTATTATGGTATAATAGATGTAAACAGTTTCAGTATTTTCTAATTCTCCATCACCAAATCTTAGGTTACTTCATCACTAAGAAACTAAGTTAAAAGACTATTACTTAATGACATATATTCCATATACATTTGAAATAATTCAAATTATATAATGAGTCTAGATAGTATATTTATCCACCATGATCATTTTGTATTATGGTATAGTAGATGTAAACAATTTCAGTATTTTCCTTCTTCTCCATCACCAAATTTTTAGGTTACTTCTTCACCTAGAAACTAAGTTAAAAGACTATTAATTACGGACACATATTTCATATACATTAGAAATAATTCAAATTATATAATGATTCTCGATAGTATATTTATTCACCATATTCATATGGTATTATGGTATAATAGATGTAAACAATTTCAGTATTTTCTTCTTCTCCATCACCAAATTTTAGGTTACTTCATCACTAAGAAACTAAGTTAAAAGACTATTACTTAATGACACATATTCCATATACATTTGAAATAATTAAAATTATCTAATGAGTCTCGATAGTATATTTATCCACCATATTCATATTGTATTATGGTATAATAGATGTAAACAGTTTCAGTATTTTCTAATTCTCCATCACCAAATCATAGGTTACTTCATCACTAAGAAACTAAGTTAAAAGACTATTACTTAATGACACATATTCCATATACATTTGAAATAATTCAAATCATCTAATGAGTCTCGATAGTATATTTATCCAACATATTCATATTGTATTATGGTATAATAGATGTAAACAATTTCAATATTTTTCTTCTTCTCCATCACTAAATTTCAGGTTACTTAATCACTAAGAAACTAAGTTAAAAGACCATTACTTAATGACAAATATTACATATACATTTGAAATAATTCAAATTATCTAATGAGTCTCGATAGTATATTTATTCACCATATTCATATTGTATTATGGTATAATAGATGTAAACAGTTTCAGTATTTTCTTCTTCTCCATCACCAAATTTTAGGTTACTTCATCACTAAGAAACTAAGTTAAAAGACTATTACTTAATGACACATATACCATATACATTTGAAATAATTCAAATTATCTAATGAGTCTCGATAGTATATTTATCCACCATATTCATATTGTATTATGGTATACTAGATGTAAACAGTTTCAGTATTTTCTAATTCTCCATCACCAAATCATAGGTTACTTCATCACTAAGAAACTAAGTTAAAAGACTATTAATTGATGACACATATTTTATATACATGGAAAATAATTCAAATCATCTAATGAGTCTCGATAGTATATTTATTCACCATATTCATATTGTATTATGGTATAATAGATGTAAACAGTTTCAGTATTTTCTAATTCTCCTTCACCAAATCTTAGGTTACTTCATCACTAAGAAACTAAGTTAAAAGACTATTACTTAATGACACATATTCCATATATATTTTAAATAATTCAAATTATCTAATGACTCTCGATATTATATTTATCCACCATATTCATATTGTTTTATGGTATAATAGATGTAAACAGTTTCAGTATTATCTAATTCTCCATCACCAAATCTTAGGTTACTTCATCACTAAGAAACTAAATTAAAAGACTATTACTTAATGACACATATTCCATATACATTTGAAATAATTAAAATTATCTAATGAGTCTCTATAGTATATTTATCCACCATATTCATATTGTATTATGGTATAATAGATGTAAATAGTTTCAGTATTTTCTAATTCTCCATCACCAAATCTTAGGTTACTTTATCACTAAGAAACTAAGTTAAAAGACTATTACTTAATGACACATATTCCATATACATTTGAAATAATTCAAATTATCTAATCAGTCTCGATAGTATATTTATCCACCATATTCATATTGTATTATGGTATAATAGATGTAAACAGTTTCAGTATTTTCTAATTCTCCATCACCAAATCTTAGGTTACTTCATCACTAAGAAACTAAGTTAAAAGACTATTACTTAATGACATATATTCCATTTACATTTGAAATAATTCAAATTATCTAATGAGTCTAGATAGTATATTTATCCACCATATTCATTTTGTATTATGGTATAGTAGATGTAAACAATTTCAGTATTTTCCTTCTTCTCCATCACCAAATTTTTAGGTTACTTCTTCACCAAGAAACTAAGTTAAAAGACTATTAATTAATGACGCATATTTCATATACATTAGAAGTAATTCAAATTATATAATGATTCTCGATAGTATATTTATTCACCATATTCATATGGTATTATGGTATAATAGATGTAAACAATTTCAGTATTTTCTTCTTCTCCATCACCAAATTTTAGGTTACTTCATCACTAAGAAACTAAGTTAAAAGACTATTATTTAATGACACATATTCCATATACATTTGAAATAATTCAAATTATCTAATGAGTCTCGATAGTATATTTATCCACCATATTCATATTGTATTATGGTATAATAGATGTAAACAGTTTCAGTATTTTCTAATTCTCCATCACCAAATCATAGGTTACTTCATCACTAAGAAACTAAGTTAAAAGACTATTACTTAATGACACATATTCCATATACATTTGAAATAATTCAAATCATCTAATGAGTCTCAATAGTATATTTATCCAACATATTCATATTGTATTATGGTATAATAGATGTAAACAATTTTAATATTTTTCTTCTTCTCCATCACTAAATTTTAGGTTACTTCATCACTAAGAAACTAAGTTAAAAAGACTATTACTTAATGACACATATTACATATACATTTGAAATAATTCAAATTATCTAATGAGTCTCGATAGTATATTTATTCACCATATTCATATTGTATTATGGTATAATATATGTAAACAGTTTCAGTATTTTCTAATTCTTCATCACCAAATCATAGGTTACTTCATCACTAAGAAACTAATTTAAAAGACTATTACTTAATGACACATATTCCATATACATTTGAAATAATTCAAATTATCTAATGAGTCTGGATAGTATATTTATCCACCATATTCATATTGTATTATGGTATAATAGATGTAAACAGTTTCAGTATTTTCTAATTCTCCATCACCAAACAATAGGTTACTTCATCACTAAGAAACTAAGTTAAAAGACTATTAATTGATGACACATATTTTATATACATGGAAAATAATTCAAATCATCTAATGAGTCTCGATAGTATATTTATCCAACATATTCATATTGTATTATGGTATAATAGATGTAAACAATTTAAGTATTTTCCTTCTTCTCCATCACCAAATTTTTTAGGTTACTTCTTCACCAAGAAACTAAGTTAAAAGACTATTAATTAATGACGCATATTTCATATACATTAGAAATGATTCAAATTATATAATGATTCTCGATAGTATATTTATTCACCATATTCATATTGTATTATGGTATAATAGATGTAAACAATTTCAGTATTTTCTTCTTCTCCATCACCAAATTTTAGGTTACTTCATCACTAAGAAACTAAGTTAAAAGACTATTATTTAATGACACGTATTCCATATACATTTGAAATAATTCAAATTATCTAATGAGTCTCGATAGTATATTTATCCACCATATTCATATTGTATTATGGTATAATAGATGTAAACAGTTTCAGTATTTTCTAATTCTCCATCACCAAATCATAGGTTACTTCATCACTAAGAAACTAAGTGAAAAGACTATTACTTAATGACACATATTCCATATACATTTGAAATAATTCAAATCATCTAATGAGTCTCAATAGTATATTTATCCAACATATTCATATTGAATTATGGTATAATAGATGTAAACAATTTCAATATTTTTCTTCTTCTCCATCACTAAGTTTTAGGTTACTTCATCACTAAGAAACTAAGTTAAAAGACTATTACTTAATGACACATATTACATATACATTTGAAATAATTCAAATTATCTAATGAGTCTCGATAGTATATTTATTCACCATATTCATATTGTATTATGGTATAATATATGTAAACAGTTTCAGTATTTTCTAATTCTTCATCACCAAATCATAGGTTACTTCATCACTAAGAAACTAAGTTAAAAGACTATTACTTAATGACACATATTCCATATACATTTGAAATAATTCAAATTATCTAATGAGTCTGGATAGTATATTTATCCACCATATTCATATTGTATTATGGTATAATAGATGTAAACAGTTTCAGTATTTTCTAATTCTCCATCACCAAACAATAGGTTACTTCATCACTAAGAAACTAAGTTAAAAGACTATTAATTGATGACACATATTTTATATACATGGAAAATAATTCAAATCATCTAATGAGTCTCGATAGTATATTTATCCAACATATTCATATTGTATTATGGTATAATAGATGTAAACAATTTCAGTATTTTCCTTCTTCTCCATCACCAAATTTTTAGGTTACTTCTTCACCAAGAAACTAAGTTAAAAGACTATTAATTAATGACGCATATTTCATATACATTAGAAATGATTCAAATTATATAATGATTCTCGATAGTATATTTATTCACCATATTCATATGGTATTATGGTATAATAGATTTAAACAATTTCAGTATTTTCTTCTTCTCCATCACCAAATTTTAGGTTACTTCATCACTAAGAAACTAAGTTAAAAGACTATTATTTAATGACACGTATTCCATATACATTTGAAATAATTCAAATTATCTAATGAGTCTCGATAGTATATTTATCCACCATATTCATATTGTATTATGGTATAATAGATGTAAACAGTTTCAGTATTTTCTAATTCTCCATCACCAAATCATAGGTTACTTCATCACTAAGAAACTAAGTGAAAAGACTATTACTTAATGACACATATTCATATACATTTGAAATAATTCAAATCATCTAATGAGTCTCAATAGTATATTTATCCAACATATTCATATTGTATTATGGTAGAATAGATGTAAACAATTTCAATATTTTTCTTCATCTCCATCACTAAATTTTAGGTTACTTCATCACTAAGAAACTAAGTTAAAAGACTATTACTTAATGACACATATTACATATACATTTGAAATAATTCAAATTATCTAATGAGTCTCGATAGTATATTTATTCACCATATTCATATTGTATTATGGTAAAATATATGTAAACAGTTTCAGTATTTTCTAATTCTTCATCACCAAATCATAGGTTACTTCATCACTAAGAAACTAAGTTAAAAGACTATTACTTAATGACACATATTCCATATACATTTGAAATAATTCAAATTATCTAATGAGTCTGGATAGTATATTTATCCACCATATTCATATTGTATTATGGTATAATAGATGTAAACAGTTTCTGTATTTTCTAATTCTCCATCACCAAATCATAGGTTACTTCATCACTAAGAAACTAAGTTAAAAGACTATTAATTGATGACACATATTTTATATACATGAAAAATAATTCAAATCATCTAATGAGTCTCGATAGTATATTTATCCAACATATTCATATTGTATTATGGTATAAAAGATGTAAACAATTTCAGTATTTTCTTATTCTCCATCACTAAATTTTAGGTTACTTCATCACTAAGAAACTAGGTTAAAAGACTATTACTTAATGACACATATTCCATATACATTTGAAATAATTCAAATTATCTAATGAGTCTCGATAGTATATTTATTCACTATATTCACATTGTATTATGGTATAATAGATGTAAAACTATTTCAGTATTTTCTAATTCTCCATCACCAAATCTTAGGTTACTACATCACTAAGAAACTAAGTTAAAAGACTATTACTTAATGACACATATTCCATATACATTTGAAATAATTCAAATTATCTAATGAGTCTGGATAGTATATTTATCCACCATATTCATATTGTATTATGGTATAATAGATGTAAACAGTTTCAGTATTTTCTAATTCTCCATCACCAAACAATAGGTTACTTCATCACTAAGAAACTAAGTTAAAAGGCTATTAATTGATGACACATATTTTATATACATGGAAAATAATTCAAATCATCTAATGAGTCTCGATAGTATATTTATCCAACATATTCATATTGTATTATGGTATAATAGATGTAAACAATTTAAGTATTTTCCTTCTTCTCCATCACCAAATTTTTAGGTTACTTCTTCACCAAGAAACTAAGTTAAAAGACTATTAATTAATGACGCATATTTCATATACATTAGAAATGATTCAAATTATATAATGATTCTCGATAGTATATTTATTCACCATATTCATATTGTATTATGGTATAATAGATGTAAACAATTTCAGTATTTTCTTCTTCTCCATCACCAAATTTTAGGTTACTTCATCACTAAGAAACTAAGTTAAAAGACTATTATTTAATGACACGTATTCCATATACATTTGAAATAATTCAAATTATCTAATGAGTCTCGATAGTATATTTATCCACCATATTCATATTGTATTATGGTATAATAGATGTAAACAGTTTCAGTATTTTCTAATTCTCCATCACCAAATCATAGGTTACTTCATCACTAAGAAACTAAGTGAAAAGACTATTACTTAATGACACATATTCCATATACATTTGAAATAATTCAAATCATCTAATGAGTCTCAATAGTATATTTATCCAACATATTCATATTGTATTATGGTATAATAGATGTAAACAATTTCAATATTTTTCTTCTTCTCCATCACTAAGTTTTAGGTTACTTCATCACTAAGAAACTAAGTTAAAAGACTATTACTTAATGACACATATTACATATACATTTGAAATAATTCAAATTATCTAATGAGTCTCGATAGTATATTTATTCACCATATTCATATTGTATTATGGTATAATATATGTAAACAGTTTCAGTATTTTCTAATTCTTCATCACCAAATCATAGGTTACTTCATCACTAAGAAACTAAGTTAAAAGACTATTACTTAATGACACATATTCCATATACATTTGAAATAATTCAAATTATCTAATGAGTCTGGATAGTATATTTATCCACCATATTCATATTGTATTATGGTATAATAGATGTAAACAGTTTCAGTATTTTCTAATTCTCCATCACCAAACAATAGGTTACTTCATCACTAAGAAACTAAGTTAAAAGACTATTAATTGATGACACATATTTTATATACATGGAAAATAATTCAAATCATCTAATGAGTCTCGATAGTATATTTATCCAACATATTCATATTGTATTATGGTATAATAGATGTAAACAATTTCAGTATTTTCCTTCTTCTCCATCACCAAATTTTTAGGTTACTTCTTCACCAAGAAACTAAGTTAAAAGACTATTAATTAATGACGCATATTTCATATACATTAGAAATGATTCAAATTATATAATGATTCTCGATAGTATATTTATTCACCATATTCATATTGTATTATGGTATAATAGATGTAAACAATTTCAGTATTTTCTTCTTCTCCATCACCAAATTTTAGGTTACTTCATCACTAAGAAACTAAGTTAAAAGACTATTATTTAATGACACGTATTCCATATACATTTGAAATAATTCAAATTATCTAATGAGTCTCGATAGTATATTTATCCACCATATTCATATTGTATTATGGTATAATAGATGTAAACAGTTTCAGTATTTTCTAATTCTCCATCACCAAATCATAGGTTACTTCACCACTAAGAAACTAAGTGAAAAGACTATTACTTAATGACACATATTCCATATACATTTGAAATAATTCAAATCATCTAATGAGTCTCAATAGTATATTTATCCAACATATTCATATTGTATTATGGTAAGAATAGATGTAAACAATTTCAATATTTTTCTTCTTCTCCATCACTAAATTTTAGGTTACTTCATCACTAAGAAACTAAGTTAAAAGACTATTACTTAATGACACATAATACATATACATTTGAAATAATTCAAATTATCTAATGAGTCTCGATAGTATATTTATTCACCATATTCATATTGTATTATGGTAAAATATATGTAAACAGTTTCAGTATTTTCTAATTCTTCATCACCAAATCATAGGTTACTTCATCACTAAGAAACTAAGTTAAAAGACTATTACTTAATGACACATATTCCATATACATTTGAAATAATTCAAATTATCTAATGAGTCTGGATAGTATATTTATCCACCATATTCATATTGTATTATGGTATAATAGATGTAAACAGTTTCTGTATTTTTCTAATTCTCCATCACCAAATCATAGGTTACTTCATCACTAAGAAACTAAGTTAAAAGACTATTAATTGATGACACATATTTTATATACATGAAAAATAATTCAAATCAACTAATGAGTCTCGATAGTATATTTATCCAAAATATTCATATTGTATTATGGTATAATAGATGTAAACAATTTCAGTATTTTCTTATTCTCCATCACTAAATTTTAGGTTACTTCATCACTAAGAAACTAGGTTAAAAGACTATTACTTAATGACACATATTCCATATACATTTGAAATAATTCAAATTATCTAATGAGTCTCGATAGTATATTTATTCACTATATTCACATTGTATTATGGTATAATAGATGTAAACTATTTCAGTATTTTCTAATTCTCCATCACCAAATCTTAGGTTACTACATCACTAAGAAACTAAGTTAAAAGACTATTACTTAATGACACATATTCCATATACATTTGAAATAATTCAAATTATCTAATGAGTCTCGATAGTATATTTTATTCACCATATTCACAATGTATTATGGTATAATAGACGTAAACTGTTTCAGTATTTTCTAATTCTCCGTCACCAAATTTTAGGTTACTTCATCACTAAGAAACCAAGTTAAAAGACTATTACTTAATGACACAAATTCCATATACATTTGAAATAATTCAAATTATCTAATGAGTCTCGATAGTATATTTATTCACCATATTCATATTTTATTATGGTATAATAGATGTAAACAGTTTCAGTATTTTCTAATTCTCCTTCACCAAATCTTAGGTTACTTCATCACTAAGAAACTAAGTTAAAAGACTATTACTTAATGACACATATTCCATATACATTTTAAATAATTCAAATTATCTAATGACTCTCGATATTATATTTATCCACCATATTTGTATTGTATTATGGTATCATAGATGTAAACAGTTTCAGTATTTTCTTCTTCTCCATCACCAAATTTTAGGTTACTTCATCACTAAGAAACCAAGTTAAAAGACTATTACTTAATGACACAAATTCCATATACATTTGAAATAATTCAAATTATCTAATGAGTCTCGATAGTATATTTATTCACCATATTCATATTTTATTATGGTATAATAGATGTAAACAGTTTCAGTATTTTCTAATTCTCCTTCACCAAATCTTAGGTTACTTCATCACTAAGAAACTAAGTTAAAAGACTATTACTTAATGACACATATTCCATATACATTTTAAATAATTCAAATTATCTAATGACTCTCGATATTATATTTATCCACCATATTTGTATTGTATTATGGTATCATAGATGTAAACAATTTCAGTATTTTCTTTGTTCTCCATCACCAAATTTTAGGTTACTTCTTCAGTAAGAAACTAAATTAAATGACTATTACTTACTGACACATATTCCATATACATTTGAAATAATTCAAATTATCTAATGAGTCTCGATAGTATATTTATTCACCATATTTATATTGTATTATGGTATAATAGATGTAAACAGTTTCAGTATTTTCTTAATTCTCCATCACCAAATCTTAGGTTACTTCATCACTAAGAAACTAAGTTAAAAGACTATTACTTAATGACACATATTCCATATACATTTGAAATAATTAAAATTATCTAATGAGTCTCGATAGTATATTTATCCACCATATTCATATTGTATTATGGCATAATAGATGTAAACAATTTCAATATTTTTCTTGTTCTCCATCACCAAATTTTAGGTTAATTCATCACTAAGAAACTAAGTTAAAAGACTATTACTTAATGTCACATATTCCATATACATTTGAAATAATTCAAATTATCTAATGAGTCTCGATAGTATATTTATTCACCATATTCATATTGTATTATGGTATAATAGATGTAAACAATTTCAGTATTTTCTAATTTTCCATCAACAAATCTTAGGTTACTTCATCAATAAGAAACTAAGTTAAAAGACTATTACTTAATGACACATATTCCATATACATTTGAAATAATTCAAATTATCTAATGAGTCTCGATAGTATATTTATCCACCATATTCATATTGTATTATTGTATAATAGATGTAAACAGTTTCAGTATTTTCTTAATTCTCCATCACCAAATCTTAGGTTACTTCATCACTAAGAAACTAAGTTAAAAGACTATTACTTAATGACACTTATTCCATATACATTTGAAATAATTCAAATTATCTAATGAGTCTCGATAAGTATATTTATCCACCATATTCATATTGTATTATGGTATAATAGATGTAAACAATTTTAGTATTTCCTTTCTTCTCCATCACCAAATTTTAGGTTACTTCTTCAGTAAGAAACTAAGTTAAATGACTATTACTTACTGACACATATTCCATATACATTTGAAATAATTCAAATTATCTAATGAGTCTCGATAGTATATTTATTCACCATATTTATATTGTATTATGGTATAATAGATGTAAACAGTTTCAGTATTTTCTTAATTCTCCATCACCAAATCTTAGGTTACTTCATCACTAAGAAACTAAGTTAAAAGACTATTACTTAATGACACATATTCCATATACATTTGAAATAATTCAAATTATCTAATGAGTCTCGATAGTATATTTATCTACCTTATTCATATTGTATTATGGTATAATAGGTGTAAACAGTTTCAGTATTTTCTAATACTCCATCACCAAATCTTAGGTTACTTCATCACTAAGAAACTAAGTTAAAAGACTATTACTTAATGACACATATTCCATATACATTTAAAAAAATACAAATTATCTAATGAGTCTCGATAGTATATTTATCCACCATATTCATATTGTATTATGGTATAATAGATGTAAACAGTTTCAGTATTTTCTAATTCTCCATCACCAATTTTTAGGTTACTTCATCACTAAGAAACTAAGTTAAAAGACTATTACTTAATGACACATATTCCATATACATTTGAAATAATTCAAATTATCTAATGAGTCTCGATAGTATATTTATCCACCATATTAATATTGTATTATGGTATAATAGATGTAAACAATTTCAATATTTTTCTTCTTCTCCATCACCAAATTTTAGGTTACTACATCACTAAGAAACTAAGTTAAAACACTATTACTTAATGACACATATTCCATATACATTTGAAATAATTCAAATTATCTAATGAGTCTCTATAGTATATTTATTCACCATATTCATATTGTATTATGGTATAATATATGTAAACAGTTTCAGTATTTTTAATTCTCCATCACCAAATCTTAGGTTACTTCATCACTAAGAAACTAAGTTAAAAGACTATTACTTAATGACACATATTCCATATACATTTGAAATAATTCAAATTATCTAATGAGTCTCGATAGTATATTTATCCACCATATTCATATTGTATTATGGTATAATAGATGTAAACAGTTTCAGTATTTTCTAATTCTCCATCACCAAATCTTAGGTTACTTCATCACTAAGAAACTAAGTTAAAAGACTATTACTTAATGACACATATTCCATATACATTTGAAATAATTCAAATTATCTAATGAATCTCGATAGTATATTTATTCACCATATTCATATTATATTATGGTATAATAGGTGTAAACAGTTTCAGTATTTTCTAATACTCCATCACCAAATCTTAGGTTACTTCATCACTAAGAAACTAAGTTAAAACACTATTACTTAATGACACATATTCCATATACATTTAAAAAAATACAAATTATCTAATGAGTCTCGATAGTATATTTATCCACCATATTCATATTGTATTATGGTATAATAGATGTAAACAGTTTCAGTAATTTCTAATTCTCCATCACCAATTTTTAGGTTACTTCATCACTAAGAAACTAAGTTAAAAGACTATTACTTAATGACACATATTCCATATACATTTGAAATAATTCAAATTATCTAATGAGTCTCGATAGTATATTTATCCACCATATTCATATTGTATTATGGTATAATAGATGTAAACAGTTTCAGTATTTTCTAATACTCCATCACCAAATCTTAGGTTACTTCATCACTAAGAAACTAAGTTAAAAGACTATTACTTAATGACACATATTCCATATACATTTAAAAAAATACAAATTATCTAATGAGTCTCGATAGTATATTTATCCACCATATTCATATTGTATTATGGTATAATAGATGTAAACAGTTTCAGTAATTTCTATTTCTCCATCACCAATTTTTAGGTTACTTCATCACTAAGAAACTAAGTTAAAAGACTATTACTTAATGACACATATTCCATATACATTTGAAATAATTCAAATTATCTAATGAGTCTCGATAGTATATTTATCCACCATATTCATATTGTATTATGGTATAATAGATGTAAACAATTTCAGTATTTTCTAATACTCCATCACCAAATCTTAGGTTACTTCATCACTAAGAAACTAAGTTAAAAGACTATTACTTAATGTCACATATTCCATATACATTTGAAATAATTCAAATTATCTAATGAGTCTCGATAGTATATTTATCCACCATATTCATATTGTATTATGGTATAATAGATGTAAACAGTTTCTGTATTTTCTTCTTCTCCATCACCAAATCTTAGGTTACTTCATCACAAAGAAACTAAGTTAAAAGACTATTACTTAATGACACATATTCCATATACATTTGAAATAATTCAAATTATCTAATGAGTCTCGATAGTATATTTATCCACCATATTCATATTGTATTATTGTATAATAGATGTAAACAGTTTCAGTATTTTCTTAATTCTCCATCACCAAATCTTAGGTTACTTCATCACGAAGAAACTAAGTTAAAAGACTATTACTTAATGTCACATATTCCATATACATTTGAAATAATTCAAATTATCTAATGAGTCTCGATAGTATATTTATCCACCATATTCATATTGTATTATGGTATAATAGATGTAAACAGTTTCAGTATTTTCTTCTTCTCCATCACCAAATTTTAGGTTACTTCATCACTAAGAAACTAAGTTAAAACACTATTACTTAATGACACATATTCCATATACATTTGAAATAATTCAAATTATCTAATGAGTCTCGATAGTATATTTATCCACCATATTCATATTGTATTATTGTATAATAGATGTAAACAGTTTCAGTATTTTCTTAATTCTCCATCACCAAATCTTAGGTTACTTCATCACTAAGAAACTAAGTTAAAAGACTATTACTTAATGACACATATTCCATATACATTTGAAATAATTCAAATTATCTAATGAGTCTCGATAGTATATTTATCCACCATATTAGTATTATATTATGGTATAATAGATGTAAACAATTTCAATATTTTTCTTCTTCTCCATCACCAAATTTTAGGTTACTTCATCACTAAGAAACTAAGTTAAAACACTATTACTTAATGACACATATTCCATATACATTTGAAATAATTCAAATTATCTAATGAGTCTCGATAATATATTATTTCACCATATTCATATTGTATTATGGTATAATATATGTAAACAGTTTCAGTATTTTTAATTCTCTATCACCAAATCTTAGGTTACTTCATCACTAAGAAACTAAGTTAAAAGACTATTACTTAATGACACATATTCCATATACATTTGAAATAATTCAAATTATCTAATGAGTCTCGATAGTATATTTATCCACCATATTCATATTGTATTATGGTATAATAGGTGTAAACAGTTTCAGTATTTTCTAATACTCCATCACCAAATCTTAGGTTACTTCATCACTAAGAAACTAAGTTAAAAGACTATTACTTAATGACACATATTCCATATACATTTAAAAAAATACAAATTATCTAATTAGTCTTGATAGTATATTTATCCACCATATTCATATTGTATTATGGTATAATAGATGTAAACAGTTTCAGTATTTTCTAATTCTCCATCACCAATTTTTATGTTACTTTATCACTAAGAAACTAAGTTAAAAGACTATTACTTAATGACACATATTCCATATACATTTGAAATAATTCAAATTATCTAATGAATCTCGATAGTATATTTATCCACCATATTAATATTGTATTATGGTATAATAGATGTAAACAATTTCAATATTTTTCTTCTTCTCCATCACCAAATTTTAGGTTACTTCATCACTAAGAAACTAAGTTAAAACACTATTACTTAATGACACATATTCCATATACATTTGAAATAATTCAAATTATCCAATGAGTCTCGATAGTATATTTTTTCACCATATTCATATTGTATTATGGTATAATATATGTAAACAGTTTCAGTATTTTTAATTCTCCATCACCAAATCTTAGGTTACTTCATCACTAAGAAACTAAGTTAAAAGACTATTACTTAATGACACATATTCCATATACATTTGAAATAATTCAAATTATCTAATGAGTCTCGATAGTATATTTATCCACCATATTCATATTGTATTATGGTATAATAGATGTAAACAGTTTCAGTATTTTCTAATTCTCCATCACCAAATCTTAGGTTACTTCATCACTAAGAAACTAAGTTAAAAGACTATTACTTAATGACACATATTCCATATACATTTGAAATAATTCAAATTATCTAATGAATCTCGATAGTATATTTATTCACCATATTCATATTGTATTATGGTATAATAGGTGTAAACAGTTTCAGTATTTTCTAATACTCCATCACCAAATCTTAGGTTACTTCATCACTAAGAAACTAAATTAAAAGACTATTACTTAATGACACATATTCCATATACATTTAAAAAAATACAAATTATCTAATGAGTCTCGATAGTATATTTATCCACCATATTCATATTGTATTATGCTATAATAGATGTAAACAGTTTCAGTAATTTCTAATTCTCCATCACCAATTTTTAGGTTACTTCATCACTAAGAAACTAAGTTAAAAGACTATTACTTAATGACACATATTCCATATACATTTGAAATAATTCAAATTATCTAATGAGTCTCGATAGTATATTTATCCATCATATTCATATTGTATTATGGGATAATAGATATAAACAATTTCAATATTTTTCTTGTTCTCCATCACCAAATTTTAGGTTACTTCATCACTAAGAAACTAAGTTAAAAGACTATTACTTAATGTCACATATTCCATATACATTTGAAATAATTCAAATTATCTAATGAGTCTCGATAGTATATTTATTCACCATATTCATATTGTATTATGGTATAATATATGTAAACAGTTTCTGTATTTTCTAATTCTCCATCAACAAATCTTAGGTTACTTCATCACTAAGAAACTATGTTAAAAGACTATTACTTAATGACACATATTCCATATACATTTGAAACAATTCAAATTATCTAATGAGTCTCGATAGTATATTTATCCACCATATTCATATTGTATTATTGTATAATAGATGTAAACAGTTTCAGTATTTTCTTAATTCTCCATCACTAAATTTTAGGTTACTTCATCACTAAGAAACTAAGTTAAAAGACTATTACTTAATGTCACATATTCCATATACATTTGAAATAATTCAAATTATCTAATGAGTCTCGATAGTATATTTATTCACCATATTCATATTGTATTATGGTATAATAGATGTAAACAGTTTCAGTATTTTCTAATTCTCCATCAACAAATCTTAGGTTACTTCATCACTAAGAAACTAAGTTAAAAGACTATTACTTAATGACACATATTCCATATACATTTGAAATAATTCAAATTATCTAATGAGTTTCGATAGTATATTTATCCACCATATTCATATTGTATTATTGTATAATAGATGTAAACAGTTTCAGTATTTTCTTAATTCTCCATCACCAAATCTTAGGTTACTTCATCACAAAGAAACTAAGTTTAAAGACTATTACTTAATGACACATATTCCATAAACATTTGAAATAATTCAAATTATCTAATAAGTCTCGATAGAGAATTTATTCACCATATTCATATTGTATTATGGTATAATAGATGTAAATAGTTTCAGTATTTTCTAATTCTCCATCAACAAATCTTAAGTTACTTCATCACTAAGAAACTAAGTTAAAAGACTATTACTTAATGACACATATTCCATATACATTTGAAATAATTCAAATTATCTAATGAGTCTCGATAGTATATTTATCCACCATATTCATATTGTATTATTGTATAATAGATGTAAACAGTTTCAGTATTTTCTTAATTCTGCATCACCAAATCTTAGGTTACTTCATCACTAAGAAACTAAGTTAAAAGACTATTACTTAATGACACATATTCCATATACATTTAAAAAAATACAAATTATCTAATGAGTCTCGATAGTATATTTATCCACCATATTCATATTGTATTATGGTATAATAGATGTAAACAGTTTCAGTATTTTCTAATTCTCCATCAACAAATTTTAGGTTACTTCATCACTAAGAAACTAAGTTAAAAGACTATTACTTAATGACACATATTCCATATACATTTGAAATAATTCGAATTATCTAATGAGTCTCGATAGTATATTTATCCACCATATTCATATTGTATTATGGTATAATAGATGTAAACAATTTCAATATTTTTCTTCTTCTCCATCACCAAATTTTAGGTTACTTCATCATTAAGAAACTAAGTTAAAAGACTATTACTTAATGACACATATTCCATATACATTTGAAATAATTCAAATTATCTAATGAGTCTCGATAGTATATTAATTCACCATATTCATATTGTATTATGGTATAATATATGTAAACAGTTTCAGTATTTTCTAATTCTCCATCACCAAATCTTAGGTTACTTCATCACTAAGAAACTAAGTTAAAAGACTGTTACTTAATGACACATATTCCATATACATTTGAAATAATTAAAATTATCTAATGAGTCTCGATAGTATATTTATCCACCATATTCATATTGTATTATTGTATAATAGATGTAAACAATTTCAGTATTTTCTAATTCTCCATCACCAAATCTTAGGTTACTTCATCACAAAGAAACTAAGTTAAAAGACTATTACTTAATGACACATATTCCATAAACATTTGAAATAATTCAAATTATCTAATAAGTCTCGATAGTACATTTATTCACCCTATTCATATTGTATTATGGTATAATAGATGTAAACAGTTTCAGTATTTTCTAATTCTCCATCAACAAATCTTAGGTTACTTCATCACTAAGTAACTAAGTTAAAAGACTATTACTTAATGACACATATTCCATATACATTTGAAATAATTCAAATTATCTAATGAGTCTCGATAGTATATTTATCCACCATATTCATATTGTATTATTGTATAATAGATGTAAACAATTTCAGTATTTTCTTAATTCTCCATTACCAAATCTTAGGTTACTTCATCACTAAGAAACTAAGTTAAAAGACTATTACTTAATGACACATATTCCATATACATTTGAAATAATTTAAATTATCTAATGAGTCTCGATTGTATATTTATCCACCATATTCATATTGTATTATGGTATAATAGATGTAAACAATTTCAGTATTTTCTTTCTTCTCCATCACAAAATTTTAGGTTACTTCATCACTAAGAAACTAAGTTAAAAGACTATTACTTAATGACACATATTCCATATACATTTAAAAAAATACAAATTATCTAATGAGTCTCGATAGTATATTTATCCACCATTTTCATATTGTATTATGGTATAATAGATGTAAACAGTTTCAATATTTTCTAATTCTCCATCACCAAATTTTAGGTTACTTCATCACTAAGAAACTAAGTTAAAAGACTATTACTTAATGACACATATTCCATATACATTTGAAATAATTCAAATTATCTAATGAGTCTCGATAGTATATTTATTCACCATATTCATATTGTATTATGGTATAATATATGTAAACAGTTTCAGTATTTTCTAATTCTCCATCACCAAATCTTAGGTTACTTCATCACTAAGAAACTAAGTTAAAAGACTATTACTTAATGACACATATTCCATATACATTTGAAATAATTCAAATTATCTAATGAGTCTCGATAGTATATTTATCCACCATATTCATATTGTATTATGGTATAATAGATGTAAACAGTTTCAGTATTTTCTAATTCTCCATCACCAAATCTTAGGTTACTTCATCACAAAGAAACTAAGTTAAAAGACTATTACTTAATGACACATATTCCATAAACATTTGAAATAATTCCAATTATCTAATATGTCTCGATAGTATATTTATTCACCATATTCATATTGTATTATTGTATAATAGATGTAAACAGTTTCAGTATTTTCTAATTCTCCATTACCAAATCTTAGGTTACTTCATCACTAAGAAACTAAGTTAAAAGACTATTACTTAATGACACATATTCCGTATACATTTGAAATAATTCAAATTATCTAGTGAGTCTCGATATTATATTTATCCACCATATTCATATTGTATTATGGTATAATATATGTAAACAGTTTCAGTATTTTCTAATTCTCCATCACCAAATCTTAGGTTACTTCATCACTAAGAAACTAAGTTAAAAGACTATTACTTAATGACACATATTCCATATACATTTGAAATAATTCAAATTATCTAATGAGTCTCGATAGTATATTTATCCACCATATTCATATTGTATTATGGTATAATAGATGTAAACAATTTTAATATTTTTCTTCTTCTTCATCACCAAATTTTAGGTTACTTCATCACTAAGAAACTTAGTTAAAAGACTATTACTTAATGATACATATTCCATATACATTTGAAATAATCCAAATTATCTAATGAGTCACGATAGTATATTTATTCACCATATTCATATTGTATTATGGTATAATAGATGTAAACAGTTTCAGTATTTTCTAATTCTCCATCACCACATCTTAGGTTACTTCATTACTAAGAAACTAAGTTAAACGACTATTACTTAATGACACATATTCCATATACTTTTAAAAAATACAAATTATCTAATGAGTCTCAATAGTATATTTATCCACCATATTCATATTTTATTATGGTATAATAGATGTAATTAGTTTCAGTATTTTCTAATTCTCCATCACCAAATTTTAGGTTACTTCATCACTAAGAAACTAAGTTAAAAGACTATTACTTAATGACACATATTCCATATACATTTGAAATAATTCAAATTATCTAATGAGTCTCGATAGTATATTTATCCACCATATTCATATTGTATTATGGTATAATAGATGTAAACAATTTCAGTATTTTCTTTGTTCTCCATCACCAAATTTTAGGTTACTTCTTCAGTAAGAAACTAAGTTAAATGACTATTACTTACTGACACATATTCCATATACATTTGAAATAATTCAAATTATCTAATGAGTCTCGATAGTATATTTATTCACCATATTCATATTGTATTATGGTATAATAGATGTAAACATGTTCAGAATTTTCTAATTCTCCATCACCAAATCTTAGGTTACTTCATCACTAAGAAACTAAGTTAAAAGACTATTACTTAATGACACATATTCCATATACATTTGAAATAATTCAAATTATCTAATGAGTCTCGATAGTATACTTATCCACCATATTCATATTGTATTATGGTATAATAGGTGTAAACAGTTTCAGTATTTTCTAATTCTCTATCACCAAATCTTAGGTTACTTCATCACTAAGAAACTAAGTTAAAAGACTATTACTTAATGTCACATATTCCATATACATTTGAAAAAAAATACAAATTATCTAATGAGTCCAGATAGTATATTTATCCACCATATTCATATTGTATTATGGTATAATAAATGTAAACAGTTTCAGTATTTTCTAATTCTCCATCACCAAATTTTAGGTTACTTCATCACTAAGAAACTAAGTTAAAAGACTATTACTTAATGACACATATTCCATATACATTTGAAATAATTAAAATTATCTAATGAGTCTCGATAGTATATTTATCCACCATATTCATATTGTATTATGGTATAATAGATGTAAACAGTTTCAGTATTTTCTAATTCTCCATCACCAAATTTTAGGTTACTTCATCACTAAGAAACTAAGTTAAAAGACTATTACTTAATGACACATATTCCATATACATTTGAAATAATTCAAATTATCTAATGAGTCTCGATAGTATATTTATCCACCATATTCATATTGTATTATGGTATAATAGATGTAAACAATTTCAATATTTTTCTTCTTCTCCATCACCAAATTTTAGGTTACTTCATCACTAAGAAACTAAGTTAAAAGACTATTACTTAATGACACATATTCCATATACATTTGAAATAATTCAAATTATCTAATGAGTCTCGATAGTATATTTATCCACCATATTCATATTGTATTATTGTATAATAGATGTACACAGTTTCAGTATTTTCTTAATTCTCCATCACCAAATCTTAGGTTACTTCATCACTAAGAAACTAAGTTAAAAGACTATTACTTAATGACACATATTCCATATACATTTGAAATAATTCAAATTATCTAATGAGTCTCGATAGTATATTTATCCACCATATTCATATTGTATTATGGTATAATAGATGTAAACAATTTCAGTATTTTCTTTCTTCTCCATCACCAAATTTTAGGTTACTTCTTCACTAAGAAACTAAGTTGAAAGACTGTTACTTAATGACACATATTCCATATACATTTGAAATAATTCAAATTATCTAATGAGTCTCGATAGTATATTTATTTACCATATTCATATTGTATTATGGTATAATAGATGTAAACAGTTTCAGTATTTTCTAATTCTCCATCACCAAATCTTAGGTTACTTCATCACTAAGAAACTAAGTTAAAAGACTATTACTTAATGACACATATTCCATATACATTTAAAAAAATACAAATTATCTAATGAGTCTCGATAGTATATTTATCCACCATATTTATATTGTATTATGGTATAATAGATGTAAACAGTTTCAGTATTTTCTAATTCTCCATCAACAAATTTTAGGTTACTTCATCACTAAGAAACTAAGTTAAAAGACTATTACTTAATGACACATATTCCATATACATATGAAATAATTCAAATTATCTAATGAGTATCGATAGTATATTTATCCACCATATTCATATTCTATTATGGTATAATAAATGTAAACAAGTTCAATATTTTTCTTCTTCTCCATCACCAAATTTTAGGTTACTTCATCACTAAGAAACGAAGTTAAAAGACTATTACTTAATGACACATATTCCATATACATTTGAAATAATTCAAATTATCTAATGAGTCTCGATAGTATATTTATTCACCATATTCATATTGTATTATGGTATAATATATGTAAACAATTTCAATATTTTTCTTCTTCTCCATCACCAAATTTTAGGTCGCTTCATCACTAAGAAACTAAGTTAAAAGACTATTACTTAATGACACATATTCCATATTCATTTGAAATAATTCAAATTATCTAATGAGTCTCGATAGTATATTTATTCACCATATTCATATTGTATTATGGTATAATAGATGTAAACAGTTTCAGTATTTTCTAATTCTCCATCACCAAATCTTAGGTTACTTCATCACTAAGAAACTAAGTTAAAAGACTATTACTTAATGACACATATTCCATATACATTTAAAAAAATACAAATTATCTAATGAGTCTCGATAGTATATTTATCCACCATATTCATATTGTATTATGGTATAATAGATGTAAACAGTTTCAGTATTTTCTAATTCTCCATCAACAAATTTTAGGTTACTTCATCAGTAAGAAACTAAGTTAAAAGACTATTAATTAATGACAAATATTCAATAAACATTTGAAATAATTCAAATTATCTAATAAGTCTCGATAGTATATTTATTCACCATATTCATATTGTATTATTTTATATATATGTAAACAGTTTCAGCATTTTCTAATTCTACATCACCAAATCTTAGGTTACTTCATCACTAAGAAACTAAGTTAAAAGACTATTACTTAATGACACATATTCCATATACATTTAAAGAAATTCAAATTATCTAATGAGTCTCGATAGTATATTTATCCACCATATTCATATTGTATTATGGTATAATAGATGTAAACAATTTCAGTATTTTCTTTGTTCTCCATCACCAAATTTTAGGTTACTTCTTCAGTAAGAAACTAAGTTAAATGACTATTACTTACTGACACATATTCCATATACATTTGAAATAATTCAAATTATCTAATGAGTCTCGATAGTATATTTATTCACCATATTTATATTGTATTATGGTATAATAGATGTAAACAGTTTCAGTATTTTCTTAATTCTCCATCACCAAATCTTAGGTTACTTCATCACTAAGAAACTAAGTTAAAAGACTATTTCTTAATGACACATATTCCATATACATTTGAAATAATTCAAATTATCTAATGAGTCTCGATAGTATATTTATCCACCATATTCATATTGTATTATGGTATAATAGATGTAAATAATTTCAATATTTTTCTTCTTCTCCATCACCAAATTTTAGGTTACTTCATCACTAAGAAACTAAGTTAAAAGACTATTACTTAATGACACATATTCCATATACATTTGAAATAATTCAAATTATCTAATGAGTCTCGATAGTATATTTATCCACCATATTCATATTGTATTATTGTATAATAGATGTAAACAGTTTCAGTATTTTCTTAATTCTCCATCACCAAATCTTAGGTTACTTCATCACTAAGAAACTAAGTTAAAAGACTATTACTTAATGACACATATTCCATATACATTTGAAATAATTCAAATTATCTAATGAGTCTCGATAGTATATTTATCCACCATATTCATATTGTATTATGGTATAATAGATGTAAACAATTTCAGTATTTTCTTTCTTCTCCATCACCAAATTTTAGGTTACTTCTTCACTAAGAAACTAAGTTAAAAGACTGTTACTTAATGACACATATTCCATATACATTTGAAATAATTCAAATTATCTAATGAGTCTCGATAGTATATTTATTTACCATATTCATATTGTATTATGGTATAATAGATGTAAACAGTTTCAGTATTTTCTAATTCTCCATCACCAAATCTTAGGTTACTTCATCACTAAGAAACTAAGTTAAAAGACTATTACTTAATGACACATATTCCATATACATTTGAAATAATTCGAATTATCTAATGAGTCTCGATAGTATATTTATCCACCATATTCATATTGTATTATGGGATAATAGATGTAAACAATTTCAATATTTTTCTTGTTCTCCATCACCAAATTTTAGGTTACTTCATCACTAAGAAACTAAGTTAAAAGACTATTACTTAATGTCACATATTCCATATACATTTGAAATAATTCAAATTATCTAATGAGTCTCGATAGTATATTTATTCACCATATTCATATTGTATTATGGTATAATATATGTAAACAGTTTCTGTATTTTCTAATTCTCCATCAACAAATCTTAGGTTACTTCATCACTAAGAAACTATGTTAAAAGACTATTACTTAATGACACATATTCCATATACATTTGAAACAATTCAAATTATCTAATGAGTCTCGATAGTATATTTATCCACCATATTCATATTGTATTATTGTATAATAGATGTAAACAGTTTCAGTATTTTCTTAATTCTCCATCACCAAATTTTAGGTTACTTCATCACTAAGAAACTAAGTTAAAAGACTATTACTTAATGTCACATATTCCATATACATTTGAAATAATTCAAATTATCTAATGAGTCTCGATAGTATATTTATTCACCATATTCATATTGTATTATGGTATAATAGATGTAAACAGTTTCAGTATTTTCTAATTCTCCATCAACAAATCTTAGGTTACTTCATCACTAAGAAACTAAGTTAAAAGATGATTACTTAATGACACATATTCCATATACATTTGAAATAATTCAAATTATCTAATGAGTTTCGATAGTATATTTATCCACCATATTCATATTGTATTATTGTATAATAGATGTAAACAGTTTCGGTATTTTATTAATTCTCCATCACCAAATCTTAGGTTACTTCATCACAAAGAAACTAAGTTTAAAGACTATTACTTAATGACACATATTCCATAAACATTTGAAATAATTCAAATTATCTAATAAGTCTCGATAGTACATTTATTCACCATATTCATATTGTATTATGGTATAATAGATGTAAATAGTTTCAGTATTTTCTAATTCTCCATCAACAAATCTTAGGTTACTTCATCACTAAGAAACTAAGTTAAAAGACTATTACTTAATGACACGTATTCCATATACATTTGAAATAATTCAAATTATCTAATGAGTCTCGATAGTATATTTATCCACCATATTCATATTGTATTATTGTATAATAGATGTAAACAGTTTCAGTATTTTCTTAATTCTGCATCACCAAATCTTAGGTTACTTCATCACTAAGAAACTAAGTTAAAAGACTATTACTTAATGACACATATTCCATATACATTTAAAAAAATACAAATTATCTAATGAGTCTCGATAGTATATTTATCCACCATATTCATATTGTATTATGGTATAATAGATGTAAACAGTTTAAGTATTTTCTAATTCTCCATCAACAAATTTTAGGTTACTTCATCACTAAGAAACTAAGTTAAAAGACTATTACTTAATGACACATATTCCATATACATTTGAAATAATTCGAATTATCTAATGAGTCTCGATAGTATATTTATCCACCATATTCATATTGTATTATGGGATAATAGATGTAAACAATTTCAATATTTTTCTTGTTCTCCATCACCAAATTTTAGGTTACTTCATCACTAAGAAACTAAGTTAAAAGACTATTACTTAATGTCACATATTCCATATACATTTGAAATAATTCAAATTATCTAATGAGTCTCGATAGTATATTTATTCACCATATTCATATTGTATTATGGTATAATATATGTAAACAGTTTCTGTATTTCTAATTCTCCATCAACAAATCTTAGGTTACTTCATCACTAAGAAACTATGTTAAAAGACTATTACTTAATGACACATATTCCATATACATTTGAAACAATTCAAATTATCTAATGAGTCTCGATAGTATATTTATCCACCACATTCATATTGTATTATTGTATAATAGATGTAAACAGTTTCAGTATTTTCTTAATTCTCCATCACCAAATTTTAGGTTACTTCATCACTAAGAAACTAAGTTAAAAGACTATTACTTAATGTCACATATTCCATATACATTTGAAATAATTCAAATTATCTAATGAGTCTCGATAGTATATTTATTCACCATATTCATATTGTATTATGGTATAATAGATGTAAACAGTTTCAGTATTTTCTAATTCTCCATCAACAAATCTTAGGTTACTTCATCACTAAGAAACTAAGTTAAAAGATTATTACTTAATGACACATATTCCATATACATTTGAAATAATTCAAATTATCTAATGAGTTTCAATAGTATATTTATCCACCATATTCATATTGTATTATTGTATAATAGATGTAAACAGTTTCGGTATTTTCTTAATTCTCCATCACCAAATCTTAGGTTACTTCATCACAAAGAAACTAAGTTTAAAGACTATTACTTAATGACACATATTCCATAAACATTTGAAATAATTCAAATTATCTAATAAGTCTCGATAGTACATTTATTCACCATATTTATATTGTATTATGGTATAATAGATGTAAATAGTTTCAGTATTTTCTAATTCTCCATCAACAAATCTTAGGTTACTTCATCACTAAGAAACTAAGTTAAAAGACTATTACTTAATGACACGTATTCCATATACATTTGAAATAATTCAAATTATCTAATGAGTCTCGATAGTATATTTATCCACCATATTCATATTGTATTATTGTATAATAGATGTAAACAGTTTCAGTATTTTCTTAATTCTGCATCACCAAATCTTAGGTTACTTCATCACTAAGAAACTAAGTTAAAAGACTATTACTTAATGACACATATTCCATATACATTTAAAAAAATACAAATTATCTAATGAGTCTCGATAGTAGATTTATCCACCATATTCATATTGTATTATGGTATAATAGATGTAAACAGTTTCAGTATTTTCTAATTCTCCATCAACAAATTTAGGTTACTTCATCACTAAGAAACTAAGTTAAAAGACTATTACTTAATGACACATATTCCATATACATTTGAAATAATTCGAATTATCTATTGAGTCTCGATAGTATATTTATCCACCATATTCATATTGTATTATGGTATAATAGATGTAAACAATTTCAATATTTTTCTTCTTCTCCATCACCAAATTTTAGGTTACTTCATCATTAAGAAACTAAGTTAAAAGACTATTACTTAATGACACATATTCCATATACATTTGAAATAATTCAAATTATCTAATGAGTCTCGATAGTATATTAATTCACCATATTCATATTGTATTATGGTATAATATATGTAAACAGTTTCAGTATTTTCTAATTCTCCATCACCAAATCTTAGGTTACTTCATCACTAAGAAACTAAGTTAAAAGACTGTTACTTAATGACACATATTCCATATACATTTGAAATAATTCAAATTATCTAATGAGTCTCGATAGTATATTTATCCACCATATTCATATTGTATTATTGTATAATAGATGTAAACAATTTCAGTATTTTCTAATTCTGCATCACCAAATCTTAGGTTACTTCATCACAAAGAAACTAAGTTAAAAGACTATTACTTAATGACACATATTCCATAAACATTTGAAATAATTCAAATTATCTAATAAGTCTCGATAGTACATTTATTCACCCTATTCATATTGTATTATGGTATAATAGATGTAAACAGTTTCAGTATTTTCTAATTCTCCATCAACAAATCTTAGGTTACTTCATCACTAAGTAACTAAGTTAAAAGACTATTACTTAATGACACATATTCCATATACATTTGAAATAATTCAAATTATCTAATGAGTCTCGATAGTATATTTATCCACCATATTCATATTGTATTATTGTATAATAGATGTAAACAATTTCAGTATTTTCTTAATTCTCCATCACCAAATCTTAGGTTACTTCATCACTAAGAAACTAAGTTAAAAGACTATTACTTAATGACACATATTCCATATACATTTGAAATAATTCAAATTATCTAATGAGTCTCGATTGTATATTTATCCACCATATTCATATTGTATTATGGTATAATAGATGTAAACAATTTCAGTATTTTCTTTCTTCTCCATCACAAAATTTTAGGTTACTTCATGACTAAGAAACTAAATTAAAAGACTATTACTTAATGACACATATTCCATATACATTTAAAAAAATACAAATTATCTAATGAGTCTCGATAGTATATTTATCCACCATTTTCATATTGTATTATGGTATAATAGATGTAAACAGTTTCAATATTTTCTAATACTCCATCACCAAATTTTAGGTTACTTCATCACTAAGAAACTAAGTTAAAAGACTATTACTTAATGACACATATTCCATATACATTTGAAATAATTCAAGTTATCTAATGAGTCTCGATAGTATATTTATTCACCATATTCATATTGTATTATGGTATAATATATGTAAACAGTTTCAGTATTTTCTAATTCTCCATCACCAAATCTTAGGTTACTTCATCACTAAGAAACTAAGTTAAAAGACTATTACTTAATGACACATATTCCATATACATTTGAAATAATTCAAATTATCTAATGAGTCTAGATAGTATATTTATCAACCATATTCATATTGTATTATGGTATAATAGATGTAAACAATTTCAGTATTTTCTAGTTCTCCATCACCAAATCTTAGGTTACTTCATCACAAAGAAACTAAGTTAAAAGACTATTACTTAATGACACATATTCCATAAACATTTGAAATAATTCAAATTATCTAATAAGTCTCGATAGTATATTTATTCACCATATTCATATTGTATTATTGTATAATAGATGTAAACAGTTTCAGTATTTTCTAATTCTTCATCACCAAATCTTAGGTTACTTCATCACTAAGAAACTAAGTTAAAAGACTATTACTTAATGACACATATTCCATAAACATTTGAAATAATTCAAATTATCTAATAAGTCTCGATAGTATATTTATTTACCATATTCATATTGTATTATTGTATAATAGATGTAAACCGTTTTAGTATTTTCTAATTCTCCATCACCAAATCTTAGGTTACTTCATCACTAAGAAACTAAGTTAAAAGACTATTACTTAATGACACATATTCCATATACATTTGAAATAATTCAAATTATCTAATGAGTCTCGATTGTATATTTATCCACCATATTCATATTGTATTATGGTATAATAGATGTAAACAATTTCAGTATTTTCTTTCTTCTCCATCACAAAATTTTAGGTTACTTCATCACTAAGAAACTAAGTTAAAAGACTATTACTTAATGACACATATTCCATATACATTTAAAAAAATACAAATTATCTAATGAGTCTCGATAGTATATTTATCCACCATATTCATATTGTATTATGGTATAATAGATGTAAACAGTTTCAGTATTTTCTAATTCTCCATCACCAAATCATAGGTTACTTCATCACTAAGAAACTAAGTTAAAAGACTATTACTTAATGACACATATTCCATATACATTTGAAATAATTCAAATTATCTAATGAGTCTCGATAGTATATTTATTCACCATATTCATATTGTATTATGGTATAATATATGTAAAAAGTTTCAGTATTTTCTAATTCTCCATCACCAAATCTTAGGTTACTTCATCACTAAGAAACTAAGTTAAAAGACTATTACTTAATGACACAAATTCCATATACATTTGAAATAATTCAAATTATCTAATGAGTCTCGATAGTATATTTATCCACCATATTCATATTGTATTATGGTATAATAGATGTAAACAATTTCAGTATTTTCTAATTCTCCATCACCAAATCTTAGGTTACTTCATCACAAAGAAACTAAGTTAAAAGACTATTACTTAATGACACATATTCCATAAACATTTGAAATAATTCCAATTATCTAATAAGTCTCGATAGTATATTTATTCACCATATTCATATTGTATTATTGTATAATAGATGTAAACAGTTTCAGTATTTTCTAATTCTCCATTACCAAATCTTAGGTTACTTCATCACTAAGAAACTAAGTTAAAAGACTATTACTTATTGACACATATTCCATATACATTTGAAATAATTCGAATTATCTAATGAGTCTCGATAGTATATTTATCCACCATATTCATATTGTATTATTGTATAATAGATGTAAACAATTTCAGTATTTTCTAATTCTCCATCACCAAATCTTAGGTTACTTCATCACTAAGAAACTAAGTTAAAAGACTATTACTTAATGACACATATTCCATAAACATTTGAAATAATTCAAATTATCTAATAAGTCTCGATAGTACATTTATTCACCATATTCATATTGTATTATGGTATAATAGATGTAAACAGTTTCAGTATTTTCTAATTCTCCATCAACAAATCTTAGGTTACTTCATCACTAAGTAACTAAGTTAAAAGACTATTACTTAATGACACATATTCCATTATACATTTGAAATAATTCAAATTATCTAATGAGTCTCGATAGTATATTTATCCACCATATTCATATTGTATTATTGTATAATAGATGTAAACAATTTCAGTATTTTCTTAATTCTCCATCACCAAATCTTAGGTTACTTCATCACTAAGAAACTAAGTTTAAAAGACTATTACTTAATGACACATATTCCATATACATTTGAAATAATTCAAATTATCTAATGAGTCTCGATAGTATATTTATTCACCATATTCATATTGTATTATGGTATAATATATGTAAAAAGTTTCAGTATTTTCTAATTCTCCATCACCAAATCTTAGGTTACTTCATCACTAAGAAACTAAGTTAAAAGACTATTACTTAATGACACATATTCCATATACATTTGAAATAATTCAAATTATCTAATGAGTCTCGATAGTATATTTATCCACCATATTCATATTGTATTATGGTATAATAGATGTAAACAATTTCAGTATTTTCTAGTTCTCCATCACCAAATCTTAGGTTACTTCATCACAAAGAAACTAAGTTAAAAGACTATTCCTTAATGACACATATTCCATAAACACTTTAAATAATTCAAATTATCTAATAAGTCTCGATAGTATATTTATTTACCATATTCATATTGTATTATTGTATAATAGATGTAAACAGTTTCAGTATTTTCTAATTCTCCATCACCAAATCTTAGGTTACTTCATCACTAAGAAACTAAGTTAAAAGACTATTACTTAATGACACATATTCCATATACATTTGAAATAATTCCAATTATCTAATGAGTCTCGATTGTATATTTATCCACCATATTCATATTGTATTATGGTATAATAAATGTAAACAATTTCAGTATTTTCTTTCTTCTCCATCACAAAATTTTAGGTTACTTCATCACTAAGAAACTAAGTTAAAAGACTATTACTTAATGACACATATTCCATATACATTTAAAAAAATACAAATTATCTAATGAGTCTCGATAGTATATTTATCCACCATATTCATATTGTATTATGGTATAATAGATGTAAACAGTTTCAGTATTTTCTAATTCTCCATCACCAAATTTTAGGTTACTTCATCACTAAGAAACTAAGTTAAAAGACTATTACTTAATGACACATATTCCATATACATTTGAAATAATTCAAATTATCTAATGAGTCTCGATAGTATATTTATCCACCATATTCATATTGTATTATGGTATAATAGATGTAAACAATTATAATATTTTTCTTCTTCTTCATCACCAATTTTAGGTTACTTCATCACTAAGAAATTTAGTTAAAAGACTATTACTTAATGACACATATTCCATATACATTTGAAATAATCCAAATTATCTAATGAGTCTCGATAGTATATTTATTCACCATATTCATATTGTATTATGGTATAATAGATGTAAACAGTTTCAGTATTTTCTAATTCTCCATCACCAAATCTTAGGTTACTTCATTACTAAGAAACTAAGTTAAACGACTATTACTTAATGACACATATTCCATATACATTTAAAAAATACAAATTATCTAATGAGTCTCGATAGTATATTTATCCACCATATTCATATTTTATTATGGTATAATAGATGTAATTAGTTTTAGTATTTTCTAATTCTCCATCACCAAATTTTAGGTTACTTCATCACTAAGAAACTAAGTTAAAAGACTATTACTTAATGACACATATTCCATATACATTTGAAATAATTCGAATTATCTAATGAGTCTTGATAGTATATTTATCCACCATATTTATATTGTATTATGGTATAATAGATGTAAACAATTTCAATATTTTTCTTCTTCTCCATCACCAAATTTTAGGTTACTTCATCATTAAGAAACTAAGTTAAAAGACTATTACTTAATGACACATATTCCATATACATTTGAAATAATTCAAATTATCTAATGAGTCTCGATAGTATATTTATCCACCATATTCATATTGTATTATGGTATAATAGATGTAAACAGTTTCAGTATTTTCTAATTCTCCATCGCCAAATTTTAGGTTACTTCATCACTAAGAAACTAAGTTAAAAGACTATTACTTAATGACACAGATTCCATATACATTTGAAATAATTCAAATTATCTAATGAGTCTCGATAGTATATTTATTCACCATATTCTTATTGTATTATGGTATAATATATGTAAACAGTTTCAGTATTTTCTAATTCTCCATCACCAAATCTTAGGTTACTTCATCACTAAGAAACTAAGTTAAAAGACTATTACTTAATGACACATATTCCATATACATTTGAAATAATTCAAATTATCTAATGAGTCTCGATAGTATATTTATCCACCATATTCATATTGTATTATGGTATAATAGATGTAAACAATTTCAGTATTTTCTAGTTCTCCATCACCAAATCTTAGGTTACTTCATCACAAAGAAACTAAGTTAAAAGACTATTCCTTAATGACACATATTCCATAAACACTTTAAATAATTCAAATTATCTAATAAGTCTCGATAGTATATTTATTTACCATATTCATATTGTATTATTGTATAATAGATGTAAACAGTTTCAGTATTTTCTAATTCTCCATCACCAAATCTTAGGTTACTTCATCACTAAGAAACTAAGTTAAAAGACTATTACTTAATGACACATATTCCATATACATTTGAAATAATTCCAATTATCTAATGAGTCTCGATTGTATATTTATCCACCATATTCATATTGTATTATGGTATAATAAATGTAAACAATTTCAGTATTTTCTTTCTTCTCCATCACAAAATTTTAGGTTACTTCATCACTAAGAAACTAAGTTAAAAGACTATTACTTAATGACACATATTCCATATACATTTAAAAAAATACAAATTATCTAATGAGTCTCGATAGTATATTTATCCACCATATTCATATTGTATTATGGTATAATAGATGTAAACAGTTTCAGTATTTTCTAATTCTCCATCACCAAATTTTAGGTTACTTCATCACTAAGAAACTAAGTTAAAAGACTATTACTTAATGACACATATTCCATATACATTTGAAATAATTCAAATTATCTAATGAGTCTCGATAGTATATTTATCCACCATATTCATATTGTATTATGGTATAATAGATGTAAACAATTATAATATTTTTCTTCTTCTTCATCACCAAATTTTAGGTTACTTCATCACTAAGAAATTTAGTTAAAAGACTATTACTTAATGACACATATTCCATATACATTTGAAATAATCCAAATTATCTAATGAGTCTCGATAGTATATTTATTCACCATATTCATATTGTATTATGGTATAATAGATGTAAACAGTTTCAGTATTTTCTAATTCTCCATCACCAAATCTTAGGTTACTTCATTACTAAGAAACTAAGTTAAACGACTATTACTTAATGACACATATTCCATATACATTTAAAAAATACAAATTATCTAATGAGTCTCGATAGTATATTTATCCACCATATTCATATTTTATTATGGTATAATAGATGTAATTAGTTTTAGTATTTTCTAATTCTCCATCACCAAATTTTAGGTTACTTCATCACTAAGAAACTAAGTTAAAAGACTATTACTTAATGACACATATTCCATATACATTTGAAATAATTCGAATTATCTAATGAGTCTTGATAGTATATTTATCCACCATATTTATATTGTATTATGGTATAATAGATGTAAACAATTTCAATATTTTTCTTCTTCTCCATCACCAAATTTTAGGTTACTTCATCATTAAGAAACTAAGTTAAAAGACTATTACTTAATGACACATATTCCATATACATTTGAAATAATTCAAATTATCTAATGAGTCTCGATAGTATATTTATCCACCATATTCATATTGTATTATGGTATAATAGATGTAAACAGTTTCAGTATTTTCTAATTCTCCATCGCCAAATTTTAGGTTACTTCATCACTAAGAAACTAAGTTAAAAGACTATTACTTAATGACACAGATTCCATATACATTTGAAATAATTCAAATTATCTAATGAGTCTCGATAGTATATTTATTCACCATATTCTTATTGTATTATGGTATAATATATGTAAACAGTTTCAGTATTTTCTAATTCTCCATCACCAAATCTTAGGTTACTTCATCACTAAGAAACTAAGTTAAAAGACTATTACTTAATGACACATATTCCATATACATTTGAAATAATTCAAATTATCTAATGAGTCTCGATAGTATATTTATCCACCATATTCATATTGTATTATGGTATAATAGATGTAAACAATTTCAGTATTTTCTAATTCTCCATCACCAAATCTTAGGTTACTTCATCACAAAGAAACTAAGTTAAAAGACTATTACTTAATGACACATATTCCATAAACATTTGAAATAATTCCAATTATCTAATCAGACTCGATAGTATATTTATTCACCATATTCATATTGTATTATTGTATAATAGATGTAAACAGTTTCAGTATTTTCTAATTCTCCATCACCAAATCTTAGGTTACTTCATCACTAAGAAACTAAGTTAAAAGACTATTACTTAATGACACATATTCCATATACATTTGAAATAATTCAAATTATCTAATAAGACTCGATAGTATATTTATTCACCATATTCATATTGTATTATTGTATAATAGATGTAAACAGTTTCAGTATTTTCTAATTCTCCATCACCAAATCTTAGGTTACTTCATCACTAAGAAACTAAGTTAAAAGACTATTACTTAATGACACATATTCCATATACATTTGAAATAATTCAAATTATCTAATGAGTCTCAATTGTATATTTATCCACCATATTCATATTGTATTATGGTATAATAGATGTAAACAGTTTCAGTATTTTCTAATTCTCCATCACCAAATTTTAGGTTACTTCATCACTAAGAAACTAAGTTAAAAGACTATTACTTAATGACACATATTCCATATACATTTGAAATAATTCGAATTATCTAATGAGTCTCGATAGTATATTTATCCACCATATTCATATTGTATTATGGTATAATAGATGTAAACAATTTCAATATTTTTCTTCTTCTCCATCACCAAATTTTAGGTTACTTCATCACAAAGAAACTAAGTTAAAAGACTATTACTTAATGACACATATTCCATATACATTTGAAATAATTCAAATTATCTAATGAGTCTCGATAGTATATTTATTCACCATATTCATATTGTATTATGGTATAATATATGAAAACAGTTTCAGTATTTTCTAATTCTCCATCACCAAATCTTAGGTTACTTCATCACTAAGAAACTAAGTTAAAAGACTATTACTTAATGACACATATTCCATATACATTTGAAATAATTCAAATTATCTAATGAGTCTCGATAGTATATTTATCCACCATATTCATATTGTATTATGGTATAATAGATGTAAACAATTATAATATTTTTCTTCTTCTTCATCACCAAATTTTAGGCTACTTTATCACTAAGAAATTTAGTTAAAATACTATTACTTAATGACACATATTCCATATACATTTGAAATAATCCAAATTATCTAATGAGTCTCGATAGTATATTTATTCACCATATTCATATTGTATTATGGTATAATAGATGTAAACAGTTTCAGTATTTTCTAATTCTCCATCACCAAATCTTAGGTTACTTCATTACTAAGAAACTAAGTTAAAAGACTATTACTTAATGACACATATTCCATATACATTTGAAATAATTCAAATTATCTAATGAGTCTCGATAATATATTTATCCACCATATTCATATTGTATTATGGTATAATAGATGTAAACAGTTTCAGTATTTTCTAATTCTCCATCACCAAATTTTAGGTTACTTCATCACTAAGAAACTAAGTTAAATGACTATTACTTAATGACACATATTCCATATACATTTGAAATAATTCGAATTATCTAATGAGTCTCGATTGTATATTTATCCACCATATTCATATTGTATTATGGTATAATAGATGTAAACAGTTTCAGTATTTTCTTTCTTCTCCATCACCAAATTTTAGGTTACTTCATCACTAAGAAACTAAGTTAAAAGACTATTACTTAATGACACATATTCCATATACATTTGAAATAATTCAACTTATCTAATGAGTCTCGATAGTATATTTATTCACCATATTCATATTGTATTATGGTATAATATATGTAAACAGTTTCAGTATTTTCTTATTCTCCATCACCAAATCTTAGGTTACTTCATCACTAAGAAACTAAGTTAAAAGACTATTACTTAATGACACATATTCAATATACATTTGAAATAATTCAAATTATCTAATGAGTCTAGATAGTATATTTATCCACCATATTCATATTGTATTATGGTATAATAGATGTAAACAATTTCAGTATTTTCTAGTTCTCCATCACCAAATCTTAGGTTACTTCATCACTAAGAAACTAAGTTAAAAGACTATTACTTAATGACACATATTCCATATACATTTGAAATAATTCAAATTATCTAATAAGTCTCGATAGTATATTTATCCACCATATTCATATTGTATTATGGTATAATAGATTTAAACAATTTCAGTATTTTCTAGTTCTCCATCACCAAATCTTAGGTTACTTCATCACAAAGAAACTAAGTTAAAAGACAATTACTTAATGACACATATTCCATAAACATTTTAAATAATTCAAATTATCTAATAAGTCTCGATAGTATATTTATCCACCATATTTATATTGTATTATGGTATAATAGATGTAAACAATTTCAATATTTTTCTTCTTCTCAATCACCAAATTTTAGGTTACTTCATCATTAAGAAACTAAGTTAAAAGACTATTACTTAATGACACATATTCCATATACATTTGAAATAATCCAAATTATCTAATGAGTCTCGATAGTATATTTATTCACCATATTCATATTGTATTATGGTATAATATATGTAAACAGTTTCAGTATTTTCTAATTCTCCATCACCAAATATTAGGTTACGTCATCTCTAAGAAACTAAGTTAAAACACTATTACTTAATGACACATATTCCATATACATTTGAAATAATTCAAATTATCTAATGAGTCTCGATAGTATATTTATCCACCATATTCATATTGTATTATAGTATAATAGATGTAAACAGTTTCAGTATTTTCTAATTCTCCATCACCAAATCTTAGGTTACTTCATCACAAAGAAACTAAGTTAAAAGACTATTACTTAATGACACATATTCTATAAACATTTGAAATAATTCAAATTATCTAATGAGTCTCGATAGTATATTTATTCACCATATTCATATTGTATTATTGTATAATAGATGTAAACAGTTTCAGTATTTTCTAATTCTCCATCACCAAATCTTAGGTTACTTCATCACTAAGAAACTAAGTTAAAAGACTATTACTTAATGACACATATTATATATACATTTGAAATAATTCAAATCATCTAGTGAGTCTCGATATTATATTTATCCACCATATTCATATTGTATTATGGTATAATATATGTAAACAGTTTCAGTATTTTCTAATTCTCCATCACCAAATCTTAGGTTACTTCATCACTAAGAAACTTAGTTAAAAGACTATTACTTAATGACACATATTCCATATACATTAGAAATAATTCGAATTATCTAATGAGTCTCGATAGTATATTTATCCACCATATTCATATTGTATTATGGTATAATAGATCTAAACAATTTCAATATTTTTCTTCTTCTCCATCACCAAATTTTAGGTTACTTCCTCATTAAGAAACTAAGTTAAAAGACTATTACTTAATGACACATATTTCATATACATTTGAAATAATTCAAATTATCTAATGAGTCTCGATAGTATATTTATTCACCATATTCATATTGTATTGTGGTATAATATATGTAAACAGTTTCAGTATTTTCTAATTCTCCATCACCAAATCTTAGGTTACTTCATCACTAAGAAACTAAGTTAAAAGACTATTACTTAATGACACATATTCCATATACATTTGAAATAATTCAAATTATCTAATGAATCTAGATAGTATATTTATCCACCATATTCATATTGTATTATGGTATAATAGATGTAAACAATTTCAGTATTTTCTAATTCTCCATCACCAAATCTTAGGTTACTTCATCACTAAGAAACTAAGTTAAAAGACTATTACTTAATGACACATATTCCATATACATTTGAAATAATTCAAATTATTTAATGAGTCTCGATTGTATATTTATCCACCATATTCATATTGTATTATGGTATAATAGATGTAAACAATTTCAGTATTTTCTTTCTTCTCCATCACAAAATTTTAGGTTACTTCATCACTAAGAAACTAAGTTAAAAGACTATTACTTAATGACACATATTCCATATACATTTAAAAAAATACAAATTATCTAATAAATCTCGATAGTATATTTATTCACCATATTCATATTGTATTATTGTATAATAGATGTAAACAGTTTCAGTATTTTCTAATTCTCCATCACCAAATATTTTGTTACTTCATCACTAAGAAACTAAGTTAAAAGACTATTACTTAATGACACATATTCCATATACATTTGAAATAATTAAAATTATCTAATGAGTCTCGATTTTATATTTATCCACCATATTCATATTGTATTATGGTATAATATATGTAAACAGTTTCAGTATTTTCTAATTCTCCATCACCAAATCTTAGGTTACTTCATCACTAAGAAACTAAGTTAAAAGACTACTACTTAATGACACATATTCCATATACATTTAAAAAAATACAAATTATCTAATGAGTCTCGATAGTATAATTATCCACCATATTCATATTGTATTATGGTATAATACATGTAAACAATTTTAATATTTTTCTTCTTCTCCATCACCAAATCTTAGGTTACTTCATCACTAAGAAACTAAGTTAAAAGACTATTACTTAATGACACATATTCCATATACATTTGAAATAATTTGAATTATCTAATGAATCTCGATAGTATATTTATCCACCATATTTATATTGTATTATGGTATAATAGATGTAAACAATTTCAATATTTTTCTTCTTCTCAATCACCAAATTTTAGGTTACTTCATCATTAAGAAACTAAGTTAAAAGACTATTACTTAATGACACATATTTCATATACATTTGAAATAATCCAAATTATCTAATGAGTCTCGATAGTATATTTATTCACCATATTCATATTGTATTATGGTATAATATATGTAAACAGTTTCAGTATTTTCTAATTCTCCATCACCAAATATTAGGTTACGTCATCTCTAAGAAACTAAGTTAAAAGACTATTACTTAATGACACATATTCCATATACATTTGAAATAATTCAAATTATCTAATGAGTCTCGATAGTATATTTATCCACCATATTCATATTGTATTATAGTATAATAGATGTACACAGTTTCAGTATTTTCTAATTCTCCATCACCAAATCTTAGGTTACTTCATCACAAAGAAACTAAGTTAAAAGACTATTACTTAATGACACATATTCTATAAACATTTGAAATAATATTTCAAATCATCTAGTGAGTCTCGATATTATATTTATCCACCATATTCATATTGTATTATGGTATAATATATGTAAACAGTTTCAGTATTTTCTAATTCTCCATCACCAAATCTTAGGTTACTTCATCACTAAGAAACTAAGTTAAAAGACTATTACTTAATGACACATATTCCATATACATTTGAAATAATTCAAATTATCTAATGAGTCTCAATAGTATATTTATCCACCATATTCATATTGTATTATGGTATAATAGATGTAAACAATTTTAATATTTTTCTTCTTCTCCATCACCAAATCTTAGTTTACTTCATCACTAAGAAACTAAGTTAAAAGACTATTACTTAATGACACATATTCCATATACATTTGAAATAATTCAAATTATCTAATGAATCTCGATAGTATATTTATCCACCATATTCATATTGTATTATGGTATAATAGATGTAAATAATTTTAATATTTTTCTTCTTCTCCATCACCAAATTTTAGGTTACTTCATCACTAAGAAACTAAGTTAAAAGACTATTACTTAATGACACATATTCCATATACATTTGAAATAATCCAAATTATCTAATGAGTCTCGATAGTATATTTATTCACCATATTCATATTGTATTATGGTATAATAGATGTAAATAGTTTCAATATTTTCTAATTCTCCATCACCAAATCTTAGGTTACTTCATCACAAAGAAACTAAGTTAAAAGACTATTACTTAATGACACATATTCCACATACATTTGAAATAATTCAAAATATCTAATGAGTCTCGATAGTTTATTTATTCACCATATTCATATTGTATTATGGTATAATAGATGTAAACAGTTTCAGTATTTTCTTATTCTCCATTACCAAATCTTAGGATACTTCATCACTAAGAAACTAAATTAAAAGACTATTACTTAATGACTCATATTCCATATACATTTGAAATAATTCAAATTATCTAATGAGTCTCGATAGTATATTTATCCACCATATTCATATTGTATTATGGTATAATAGATGTACACAGTTTCAGTATTTTCTAATTCTCCATCACCAAATCTTAGGTTACTTCATCACTAAGAAACTAAGTTAAAAGACTATTACTTAATGACACATATTCCATATACATTTGAAATAATTCAAATTATCTAATGAGTCTCGATAGTATATTTATTTACCATATTCAAATTGTATTATGGTATAATAGATATAAACAGTTTCAATATTTTCTAATTCTCCATCACCAAATCTTAGGTTAGTTCATCACTAAGAAACTAAGTTAAAAGACTATGACTTAACGAAACATATTCCATATACATTTGAAATAATTCAAATTATCTAATGAGTCTCGGTAGTATATTTATCCTCCATATTCATATTGTATTATGGTATAATAGATGTAAACAATTTCAGTATTTTCTAATTCTCCATCACCAAATCTTAGGATACTTCATCACTAAGAAACTAAGTTAAAAGACTATTACTTAATGACTCATATTCCATATACATTTGAAATATTTCAAATTATCTAATGAGTCTCGATAGTATATTTATCCACCATATTCATATTGTATTATGGTATAATTGATGTAAACAGTTTCAGTATTTTCTAATTCTCCATCACCAAATCTTAGGTTACTTCATCACTAAGAAACTAAGTTAAAAGACTATTACTTAATGACACATATTCCATATACATTTGAAATAATTCAAATTATCTAATGAGTCTTGATAGTATATTTATTCACCATATTCATATTGTATTATGGTATAATAGATGTAAACAATTTCAATATTTTTCTTCTTCTTCATCACCAAATTTTTGGTTACTTCATCACTAAGAAACTAAGTTAAAAGACTATTACTTAATGACACATGTTCCATATACATTTGAAATAATTCAAATTATCTAATCAGTCTCGGTAGTATATTTATCCACCATATTCATATTGTATTATGGTATAATAGATGTAAACAGTTTCAGTATTTTCTAATTCTCCATCACCAAATCTTAGGATACTTCATCACTAAGAAACTAAGTTAAAAGACTATTACTTAATGACTCATATTCCACATACATTTGAAATAATTCAAATTATCTAATGAGTCTCGATAGTATATTTATTCACCATATTCATATTGTATTATGGTATAATAGATGTAAACAGTTTCAGTATTTTCTAATTCTCCATCACCAAATCTTAGGATACTTCATCACTAAGAAACTAAGTTAAAAGACTATTACTTAATGACTCATATTCCATATACATTTGAAATAATTCAAATATCTAATGAGTCTCGATAGTATATTTATTCACCATATTCATATTGTATTATGGTATAATAGATGTAAACAGTTTCAGTATTTTCTAATTCTTCATCACCAAATTTTAGGTTACTTTTAGGTTACTTCATCACTAAGAAACTAAGTTAAAAGACTATTATTTAATGACTCATATTCCATATACATTTGAAATAATTCAAATTATCTAATCAGTCTCGGTAGTATATTTATCCACCATATTCATATTGTATTATGGTATAATAGATATAAACAGTTTCAGTATTTTCTAATTCTCCATCACCAAATCTTAGGATACTTCATCACTAAGAAACTAAATTAAAAGACTATTACTTAATGACTCATATTCCATATACATTTGAAATAATTCAAATTATCTAATGAATCTCGATAGTATATTTATCCACCATATTCATATTGTATTATGGTATAATAGATGTAAATAATTTTAATATTTTTCTTCTTCTCCATCACCAAATTTTAGGTTACTTCATCACTAAGAAACTAAGTTAAAAGACTATTACTTAATGACACATATTTCATATACATTTGTAATAATTCAAATTATCTAATGAATCTCGATAGTATATTTATCCACCATATTCATATTGTATTATGGTATAATAGATGTAAATAATTTTAATATTTTTCTTCTTCTCCATCACCAAATTTTAGGTTACTTCATCACTAAGAAATTAAGTTAAAAGACTATTACTTAATGACACATATTCCATATACATTTGAAATAATCCAAATTATCTAATGAGTCTCGATAGTATATTTAGTCACCATATTCATATTGTATTATGGTATAATAGATGTAAACAGTTTCAGTATTTTCTAATTCTCCATCACCAAATCTTAGGTTACTTCATCACTAAGAAACTAAGTTAAAAGACTATTACTTAATGACACATATTCCATATACATTTGAAATAATTCAAATTATCTAATGAGTCTCGATAGTATATTTATTCACCATATTCAAATTGTATTATGGTATAATAGATATAAACAGTTTCAATATTTTCTAATTCTCCATCACCAAATCTTAGGTTAGTTCATCACTAAGAAACTAAGTTAAAAGACTATAACTTAATGAAACATATTCCATATACATTTGAAATAATTAAAATTATCTAATGAGTCTCGATAGTATATTTATTCACCATATTCAAATTGTATTATGGTATAATAGATATAAACAGTTTCAATATTTTCTAATTCTCCATCACCAAATCTTAGGTTAGTTCATCACTAAGAAACTAAGTTAAAAGACTATGACTTAATGAAACATATTCCATATACATTTGAAATAATTCAAATTATCTAATGAGTCTCGGTAGTATATTTATCCTCCATATTCATATTGTATTATGGTATAATAGATGTAAACAGTTTCAGTATTTTCTAATTCTCCATCACCAAATCTTAGGATACTTCATCACTAAGAAACTAAGTTAAAAGACTATTACTTAATGACTCATATTCCATATACATTTGAAATAATTCAAATTATCTAATGAGTCTCGATAGTATATTTATTCACATATTCATATTGTATTATGGTATAATAGATGTAAACAATTTCAATATTTTTTTTCTTCTTCATCACCAAATTTTAGGTTACTTCATCACTAAGAAACTAAGTTAAAAGACTATTACTTAATGACACATATTCCATATACATTTGAAATAATTCAAATTATCTAATTAGTCTCGGTAGTATATTTATCCACCATATTCATATTGTATTATGGTATAATAGATGTAAACAGTTTCATTATTTTCTAATTCTCCATCACCAAATCTTAGGATACTTCATCACTAAGAAATTAAATTAAAAGACTATTACTTAATGACTCATATTCCATATACATTTGAAATAATTCAAATTATCTAATGAGTCTCGATAGTATATTTATCCACCATATTCATATTGTATTATGGTATAATAGATGTAAACAGTTTCAGTATTTTCTAATTCTCCATCACCAAATCTTAGGTTACTTCATCACTAAGAAACTAAGTTAAAAGACTATTACTTAATGACACATATTCCATATACATTTGAAATAATTCAAATTATCTAATGAGTCTCGATAGTATATTTATTCACCATATTCAAATTGTATTATGGTATAATAGATATAAACAGTTTCAATATTTTCTAATTCTCCATCACCAAATCTTAGGTTAGTTCATCACTAAGAAACTAAGTTAAAAGACTATAACTTAATGAAACATATTCCATATACATTTGAAATAATTAAAATTATCTAATGAGTCTCGGTAGTATATTTATCCTGCATATTCATATTGTATTATGGTATAATAGATGTAAATAGTTTCAGTATTTTCTAATTCTCCATCACCAAATCTTAGGATACTTCATCACTAAGAAACTAAGTTAAAAGACTTTTACTTAATGACACATATTCCATATACATTTGAAATAATTCAAATTATCTAATCAGTCTCGGGTAGTATATTTATCCACCATATTCATATTGTATTATGGTATAATAGATGTAAACAGTTTCAGTATTTCTAATTCTCCATCACCAAATCTTAGATTCTTCATCACTAAGAAACTAAATTAAAAGACTATTACTTAATGACTCATATTCCATATACATTTGAAATAATTCAAATTATCTAATGAATCTCGATAGTATATTTATCCACCATATTCATATTGTATTATTGGTATAATAGATGTAAATAATTTTAATATTTTTCTTCTTCTCCATCACCAAATTTTAGGTTACTTCATCACTAAGAAACTAAGTTAAAAGACTATTACTTAATGACACATATTCCATATAAATTTGAAATAATCCAAATTATCTAATGAGTCTTGATAGCATATTTATTCACATATTTCATATTGTATTATGGTATAATAGATGTAAACAGTTTCAATATTTTCTAATTCTCCATCACCAAATCTTAGGTTACTTCATCACAAAGAAACTAAGTTAAAAGACTATTACTTAATGACACATATTCCATATACATTTGAAATAATTCAAATTATCTAATGAGTCTCGATAGTATATTTATCCACCATATTCATATTGTATTATGGTATAATAGATGTAAACAGTTTCAGTATTTTCTAATTCTCCATCACCAAATCTTAGGATACTTCATCACTAAGAAACTAAGTTAAATGACTATTACTTAATGACTCATATTCCATATACATTTGAAATAATTCAAATTATCTAATGAGTCTCGATAGTTTATTTATTAACCATATTCATATTGTATTATGGTATAATAGATGTAAACAGTTTCAGTATTTTCGAATTCTCCATCACCAAATCATAGGATACTTCATCACTAAGAAACTAAGTTAAAAGACTATTACTTAATGACTCATATTCCCATATACATTTGAAATAATTCAAATTATCTAATGAGTATCGATAGTATATTTATTCACCATATTCATATTGTATTATGGTATAATAGATGTAAACAATTTCAATATTTTTCTTCTTCTTCATCACCAAATTTTAGGTTACTTCATCACTAAGAAACTAAGTTAAAGACTATTACTTAATGACACATATTCCATATACATTTGAAATAATTCAAATTATCTAATCAGTCTCGGTAGTATATTTATCCACCATATTCATATTGTATTATGGTATAATAGATGTAAAATGTTTCAGTATTTTCTAATTCTCCATCACCAAATCTTAGGATACTTCATCACTAAGAAACTAAATTAAAAGACTATTACTTAATGAGTCATATTCCATATACATTTGAAATAATTCAAATTATCTAATGAGTCTCGATAGTATATTTATCCACCATATTCATATTATATTATGGTATAATAGATGTAAACAGTTTCAGTATTTTCTAATTCTCCCATCACCAAATCTTAGGTTACTTCATCACTAAGAAACTAAGTTAAAAGACTATTACTTAATGACACATATTCCATATACATTTGAAATAATTAAAATTATCTAATGAGTCTCGATAGTATATTTATTCACCATATTCAAATTGTATTATGGTATAATAGATATAAACAGTGTTTCAATATTTCTAATTCTCCATCACCAAATCTTAGGTTAGTTCATCACTAAGAAACTAAGTTAAAAGACTATGACTTAATGAAACATATTCCATATACATTTGAAATAATTCAAATTATCTAATGAGTTCTCGGTAGTATATTTATCCTCCATATTCATATTGTATTATGGTATAATAGATGTAAACAGTTTCAGTATTTTCTAATTCTCCATCACCAAATCTTAGGATACTTCATCACTAAGAAACTAAGTTAAAAGACTATTACTTAATGACTCATATTCCATATACATTTGAAATAATTCAAATTATCTAATGAGTCTCGATAGTATATTTATCCACCATATTCATATTGTATTATGGTATAATTGATGTAAACAGTTTCAGTATTTTCTAATTCTCCATCACCAAATCTTAGGTTACTTCATCACTAAGAAACTAAGTTAAAATACTATTACTTAATGACACATATTCCATATACATTTGAAATAATTCAAATTATCTAATGAGTCTTGATAGTATATTTATTCACCATATTCATATTGTATAATGGTATAATAGATGTAAACAATTTCAATATTTTTCTTCTTCTTCATCACCAAATTTTAGGTTACTTCATCACTAAGAAACTAAGTTAAAAGACTATTACTTAATGACACATATTCATATACATTTGAAATAATTCAAATTATCTAATCAGTCTCAGGTAGTATATTTATCCACCATATTCATATTGTATTATGGTATAATAGATGTAAACAGTTTCAGTATTTTCTAATTCTCCATCAACAAATCTTAGGATACTTCATCACTAAGAAACTAAGTTAAAAGACTATTACTTAATGACTCATATTCCATATACATTTGAAATAATTCAAATTATCTAATGAGTCTCGATAGTATATTTATTCACCATATTCATATTGTATTATTGTATAATAGATGTAAACAGTTTCAGTATTTTTTAATTCTCCATCACCAAATCTTAGGATACTTCATCACTAAGAAACTAAGTTAAAAGACTATTACTTAATGACTCATATTCCATATACATTTGAAATAATTCAAATTATCTAATGAGTCTTGATAGTATATTTATTCACCATATTCATATTGTTTTATGGTATAATAGATGTAAACAATTTCATTATTTTTCTTCTTCTTCATCACCAAATTTTAGGTTACTTCATCACTAAGAAACTAAGTTAAAAGACTATACTTAATGACACATATTCCATATACATTTGAAATAATTCAAATTATCTAATCAGTCTCGGTAGTATATTTATCCACCATATTCATATTGTATTATGGTATAATAGATGTAAACAGTTTCAGTATTTTCTAATTCTCCATCACCAAATCTTAGGATACTTCATCACTAAGAAACTAAATTAAAAGACTATTACTTAATGACTCATATTCCATATACATTTGAAATAATTCAAATTATCTAATGAGTCTCGATAGTATATTTATCCACCATATTCATATTATATTATGGTATAATAGATGTAAACAGTTTCAGTATTTTCTAATTCTCCATCACCAAATCTTAGGTTACTTCATCACTAAGAAACTAAGTTAAAAGACTATTACTTAATGACACATATTCCATATACATTTGAAATAATTCAAATTATCTAATGAGTCTCGATAGTATATTTATTCACCATATTCAAAATGTATTATGGTATAATAGATATAAACAGTTTCAATATTTTCTAATTCTCCATCACCAAATCTTAGGTTAGTTCGATCACTAAGAAACTAAGTTAAAAGACTATGACTTAATGAAACATATTCCATATACATTTGAAATAATTCAAATTATCTAATTGAGTCTCGGTAGTATATTTAACCTCCATATTCATATTGTATTATGGTATAATAGATGTAACCAGTTTCAGTATTTCTAATTCTCCATCACCAAATCTTAGGATACTTCATCACTAAGAAACTAAGTTAAAAGACTATTACTTAATGACTCATATTCCATATACATTTGAAATAATTCAAATTATCTAATGAGTCTCGATAGTATATTTATCCACCATATTCATATTGTATTATGGTATAATTGATGTAAACAGTTTCAGTATTTTCTAATTCTCCATCACCAAATCTTAGGTTACTTCATCACTAAGAAACTAAGTTAAAATACTATTACTTAATGACACATATTCCATATACATTTGAAATAATTCAAATTATCTAATGAGTCTTGATAGTATATTTATTCACCATATTCATATTGTATTATGGTATAATAGATGTAAACAATTTCAATATTTTTCTTCTTCTTCATCACCAAATTTTAGGTTACTTCATCACTAAGAAACTAAGTTAAAAGACTATTACTAATGACACATATTCCATATACATTTGAAATAATTCAAATTATCTAATCAGTCTCGGTAGTATATTTATCCACCATATTCATATTGTATTATGGTATAATAGATGTAAACAGTTTCAGTATTTTCTAATTCTCCATCAACAAATCTTAGGATACTTCATCACTAAGAAACTAAGTTAAAAGACTATTACTTAATGACTCATATTCCATATACATTTGAAATAATTCAAATTATCTAATGAGTCTCGATAGTATATTTATTCACCATATTCATATCTTATTATTGTATAATAGATGTAAACAGTTTCAGTATTTTCTAATTCTCCATCATCAAATCTTAGGATACTTCATCACTAAGAAACTAAGTTAAAAGACTATTACTTAATGACTCATATTCCATATACATTTGAAATAATTCAAATTATCTAATGAGTCTTGATAGTATATTTATTCACCATATTCATATTGTTTTATGGTATAATAGATGTAAACAATTTCAATATTTTTCTTCTTCTTCATCACCAAATTTTAGGTTACTTCATCACTAAGAAAACTAAGTTAAAAGGACTATTACTTAATGACACATATTCCATATACATTTGAAATAATTCAAATTATCTAATCAGTCTCGGTAGTATATTTATCCACCATATTCATATTGTATTATGGTATAATAGATGTAAATAATTTTAATATTTTTCTTCTTCTCCATCACCAAATTTTAGGTTACTTCATCACTAAGAAACTAAGTTAAAAGACTATTACTTAATGACACATATTCCATATAAATTTGAAATAATCCAAATTATCTAATGAGTCTTGATAGCATATTTATTCACCATATTCATATTGTATTATGGTATAATAGATGTAAACAGTTTCAATATTTTCTAATTCTCCATCACCAAATCTTAGGTTACTTCATCACAAAGAAACTAAGTTAAAAGACTATTACTTAATGACACATATTCCATATACATTTGAAATAATTCAAATTATCTAATGAGTCTCGATAGTATATTTATCCACCATATTCATATTGTATTATGGTATAATAGATGTAAACACTTTCAGTATTTTCTAATTCTCCATCACCAAATCTTAGGATACTTCATCACTAATAAACTAAGTTAAATGACTATTACTTAATGACTCATATTCCATATACATTTGAAATAATTCAAATTATCTAATGAGTCTCGATAGTTTATTTATTAACCATATTCATATTGTATTATGGTATAATAGATGTAAACAGTTTCAGTATTTTCGAATTCTCCATCACCAAATCATAGGATACTTCATCACTAAGAAACTAAGTTAAAAGACTATTACTTAATGACTCATATTCCATATACATTTGAAACAATGCAAATTATCTAATGAGTATCGATAGTATATTTATTCACCATATTCATATTGTATTATGGTATAATAGATGTAAACAATTTCAATATTTTTCTTCTTCTTCATCACCAAATTTTAGGTTACTTCATCACTAAGAAACTAAGTTAAAAGACTATTACTTAATGACACATATTCCATATACATTTGAAATAATTCAAATTATCTAATCAGTCTCGGTAGTATATTTATCCACCATATTCATATTGTATTATGGTATAATAGATGTAAAATGTTTCAGTATTTTCTAATTCTCCATCACCAAATCTTAGGATACTTCATCACTAAGAAACTAATTAAAAGACTATTACTTAATGACTCATATTCCATATACATTTGAAATAATTCAAATTATCTAATGAGTCTCGATAGTATATTTATCCACCATATTCATATTATATTATGGTATAATAGATGTAAACAGTTTTCAGTATTTTCTAATTCTCCATCACCAAATCTTAGGTTACTTCATCACTAAGAAACTAAGTTAAAAGACTATTACTTAATGACACATATTCCATATACATTTGAAATAATTCAAATTATCTAATGAGTCTCGATAGTATATTTATTCACCATATTCAAATTGTATTATGGTATAATAGATATAAACAGTTTCAATATTTTCTAATTCTCCATCACCAAATCTTAGGTTAGTTCATCACTAAGAAACTAAGTTAAAAGACTATGACTTAATGAAACATATTCCATATACATTTGAAATAATTCAAATTATCTAATGAGTCTCGGTAGTATATTTATCCTCCATATTCATATTGTATTATGGTATAATAGATGTAAACAGTTTCAGTATTTTCTAATTCTCCATCACCAAATCTTAGGATACTTCATCACTAAGAAACTCAGTTAAAAGACTATTACTTAATGACTCATATTCCATATACATTTGAAATAATTCAAATTATCTAATGAGTCTCGATAGTATATTTATCCACCATATTCATATTGTATTATGGTATAATTGATGTAAACAGTTTCAGTATTTTCTAATTCTCCATCACCAAATCTTAGGTTACTTCATCACTAAGAAACTAAGTTAAAATACTATTACTTAATGACACATATTCCATATACATTTGAAATAATTCAAATTATCTAATGAGTCTTGATAGTATATTTATTCACCATATTCATATTGTATTATGGTATAATAGATGTAAACAATTTCAATATTTTTCTTCTTCTTCATCACCAAATTTTAGGTTACTTCATCACTAAGAAACTAAGTTAAAAGACTATTACTTAATGACACATATTCCATATACATTTGAAATAATTCAAATTATCTAATCAGTCTCGGTAGTATATTTATCAACCATATTCATATTGTATTATGGTATAATAGATGTAAACAGTTTCAGTATTTTCTAATTCTCCATCAACAAATCTTAGGATACTTCATCACTAAGAAACTAAGTTAAAAGACTATTACTTAATGGACTCATATTCCATATACATTTGAAATAATTCAAATTATCTAATGAGTCTCGATAGTATATTTATTCACCATATTCATATTTTATTATTGTATAATAGATGTAAAACAGTTTCAGTATTTTCTAATTCTCCATCATCAAATCTTAGGATACTTCATCACTAAGAAACTAAGTTAAAAGACTATTACTTAATGACTCATATTCCATATACATTTGAAATAATTCAAATTATCTAATGAGTCTTGATTAGTATATTTATTCACCATATTCATATTGTTTTATGGTGTAATAGATGTAAACAATTTCAATATTTTTCTTCTTCTTCATCACCAAATTTTAGGTTACTTCATCACTAAGAAACTAAGTTAAAAGACTATTACTTAATGACACATATTCCATATACATTTGAAATAATTCAAATTATCTAATCAGTCTCGGTAGTATAATTATCCACCATATTCATATTGTATTATGGTATAATAGATGTAAACAGTTTCAGTATTTTCTAATTCTCCATCACCAAATCTTAGGATACTTCATCACTAAGAAACTAAATTAAAAGACTATTACTTAATGACTCATATTCCATATACATTTGAAATAATTCAAATTATCTAATGAGTCTCGATAGTATATTTATCCACCATATTCATATTATATTATGGTATAATAGATGTAAACAGTTTCAGTATTTTCTAATTCTCCATCACCAAATCTTAGGTTACTTCATCACTAAGAAACTAAGTTAAAAGACTATTACTTAATGACACATATTCCATATACATTTGAAAATAATTCAAATTATCTAATGAGTCTCGATAGTATATTTATTCACCATATTCAAAATGTATTATGGTATAATAGATATAAACAGTTTCAATATTTTCTAATTCTCCATCACCAAATCTTAGGTTAGTTCATCACTAAGAAACTAAGTTAAAAGACTATGACTTAATGAAACATATTCCATATACATTTGAAATAATTCAAATTATCTAATGAGTCTCGTAGTATATTTATCCTCCATATTCATATTGTATTATGGTATAATAGATGTAAACAGTTTCAGTATTTTTTAATTCTCCATTACCAAATCTTAGGATACTTCATCACTAAGAAACTAAGTTAAAAGACTATTACTTAATGACTCATATTCCATATACATTTGAAATAATTCAAATTATCTAATGAGTCTCGATAGTATATTTATCCACCATATTCATATTGTATTATGGTATAATAGATGTAAAATGTTTCAGTATTTTCTAATTCTCCATCACCAAATCTTAGGATACTTCATCACTAAGAAACTAAATTAAAAGACTATTACTTAATGACTCATATTCCATATACATTTGAAATAATTCAAATTATCTAATGAGTCTCGATAGTATATTTATCCACCATATTCATATTATATTATGGTATAATAGATGTAAACAGTTTCAGTATTTTCTAATTCTCCATCACCAAATCTTAGGTTACTTCATCATTAAGAAACTAAGTTAAAAGACTATTACTTAATGACACATATTCCATATACATTTGAAATAATTCAAATTATCTAATGAGTCTCGATAGTATATTTATTCACCATATTCAAATTGTATTATGGTATAATAGATATAAACAGTTTCAATATTTTCTAATTCTCCATCACCAAATCTTAGGTTAGTTCATCACTAAGAAACTAAGTTAAAAGACTATGACTTAATGAAACATATTCCATATACATTTGAAATAATTCAAATTATCTAATGAGTCTCGGTAGTATATTTATCCTCCATATTCATATTGTATTATGGTATAATAGATGTAAACAGTTTCAGTATTTTCTAATTCTCCATCACCAAATCTTAGGATACTTCATCACTAAGAAACTCAGTTAAAAGACTATTACTTAATGACTCATATTCCATATACATTTGAAATAATTCAAATTATCTAATGAGTCTCGATAGTATATTTATCCACCATATTCATATTGTATTATGGTATAATTGATGTAAACAGTTTCAGTATTTTCTAATTCTCCATCACCAAATCTTAGGTTACTTCATCACTAAGAAACTAAGTTAAAATACTATTACTTAATGACACATATTCCATATACATTTGAAATAATTCAAATTATCTAATGAGTCTTGATAGTATATTTATTCACCATATTCATATTGTATTATGGTATAATAGATGTAAACAATTTCAATATTTTTCTTCTTCTTCATCACCAAATTTTAGGTTACTTCATCACTAAGAAACTAAGTTAAAAGACTATTACTTAATGACACATATTCCATATACATTTGAAATAATTCAAATTATCTAATCAGTCTCGGTAGTATATTTATCAACCATATTCATATTGTATTATGGTATAATAGATGTAAACAGTTTCAGTATTTTCTAATTCTCCATCAACAAATCTTAGGATACTTCATCACTAAGAAACTAAGTTAAAAGACTATTACTTAATGACTCATATTCCATATACATTTGAAATAATTCAAATTATCTAATGAGTCTCGATAGTATATTTATTCACCATATTCATATTTTATTATTGTATAATAGATGTAAACAGTTTCAGTATTTTCTAATTCTCCATCATCAAATCTTAGGATACTTCATCACTAAGAAACTAAGTTAAAAGACTATTACTTAATGACTCATATTCCATATACATTTGAAATAATTCAAATTATCTAATGAGTCTTGATAGTATATTTATTCACCATATTCATATTGTTTTATGGTATAATAGATGTAAACAATTTCAATATTTTTCTTCTTCTTCATCACCAAATTTTAGGTTACTTCATCACTAAGAAACTAAGTTAAAAGACTATTACTTAATGACACATATTCCATATACATTTTAAATAATTCAAATTATCTAATCAGTCTCGGTAGTTATAAATTATCCACCATATTCATATTGTATTATGGTATAATAGATGTAAACAGTTTCAGTATTTTCCTAATTCTCCATCACCAAAATCTTAGGATACTTCATCACTAAGAAACTAAATTAAAAGACTATTACTTAATGACTCATATTCCATATACATTTGAAATAATTCAAATTATCTAATGAGTCTCGATAGTATATTTATCCACCATATTCATATTATATTATGGTATAATAGATGTAAACAGTTTCAGTATTTTCTAATTCTCCATCACCAAATCTTAGGTTACTTCATCACTAAGAAACTAAGTTAAAAGACTATTACTTAATGACACATATTCCATATACATTTGAAATAATTCAAATTATCTAATGAGTCTCGATAGTATATTTATTCACCATATCAAAATGTATTATGGTATAATAGATATAAACAGTTTCAATATTTTCTAATTCTCCATCACCAAATCTTAGGTTAGTTCATCACTAAGAAACTAAGTTAAAAGACTATGACTTAATGAAACATATTCCATATACATTTGAAATAATTCAAATTATCTAATGAGTCTCGGTAGTATATTTATCCTCCATATTCATATTGTATTATGGTATAATAGATGTAAACAGTTTCAGTATTTTTTAATTCTCCATTACCAAATCTTAGGATACTTCATCACTAAGAAACTAAGTTAAAAGACTATTACTTAATGACTCATATTCCATATACATTTGAAATAATTCAAATTATCTAATGAGTCTCGATAGTATATTTATCCACCATATTCATATTGTATTATGGTATAATTGATGTAAACAGTTTCAGTATTTTCTAATTCTCCATCACCAAATCTTAGGTTACTTCATCACTAAGAAACTAAGTTAAAATACTATTACTTAATGACACATATTCCATATACATTTGAAATAATTCAAATTATCTAATGAGTCTTGATAGTATATTTATTCACCATATTCATATTGTATTATGGTATAATAGATGTAAATAATTTCAATATTTTTCTTCTTCTTCATCACCAAATTTTAGGTTACTTCATCACTAAGAAACTAAGTTAAAAGACTATTACTTAATGACACATATTCCATATACATTTGAAATAATTCAAATTATCTAATCAGTCTCGGTAGTATATTTATCCACCATATTCATATTGTATTATGGTATAATAGATGTAAACAGTTTCAGTATTTTCTAATTCTCCATCAACAAATCTTAGGATACTTCATCACTAAGAAACTAAGTTAAAAGACTATTACTTAATGACTCATATTCCATATACATTTGAAATAATTCAAATTATCTAATGAGTCTCGATAGTATATTTATTCACCATATTCATATTGTATTATTGTATAATAGATGTAAACAGTTTCAGTATTTTCTAATTCTCCATCACCAAATCTTAGGATACTTCATCACTAAGAAACTAAGTTAAAATACTATTACTTAATGACTCATATTCCATATACATTTGAAATAATTCAAATTATCTAATGAGTCTTGATAGTATATTTATTCACCATATTCATATTGTTTTATGGTATAATAGATGTAAACAATTTCAATATTTTTCTTCTTCTCCATCACCAAATCTTAGGATACTTCATCACTAAGAAACTAAATTAAAAGACTATTACTTAATGACTCATATTCCATATACATTTGAAATAATTCAAATTATCTAATGAGTCTCGATAGTATATTTATCCACCATATTCATATTATATTATGGTATAATAGATGTAAACAGTTTCAGTATTTTCTAATTCTCCATCACCAAATCTTAGGTTACTTCATCACTAAGAAACTAAGTTAAAAGACTATTACTTAATGACACATATTCCATATACATTTGAAATAATTCAAATTATCTAATGAGTCTCGATAGTATATTTATTCACCATATTCAAATTGTATTATGGTATAATAGATATAAACAGTTTCAATATTTTCTAATTCTCCATCACCAAATCTTAGGTTAGTTCATCACTAAGAAACTAAGTTAAAAGACTATGACTTAATGAAACATATTCCATATACATTTGAAATAATTCAAATTATCTAATGAGTCTCGGTAGTATATTTATCCTCCATATTCATATTGTATTATGGTATAATAGATGTAAACAGTTTCAGTATTTTCTAATTCTCCATCACCAAATCTTAGGATACCTTCATCACTAAGAAACTCAGTTAAAAGACTATTACTTAATGACTCATATTCCATATACATTTGAAATAATTCAAATTATCTAATGAGTCTCGATAGTATATTTATCCACCATATTCATATTGTATTATGGTATAATTGATGTAAACAGTTTCAGTATTTTCTAATTCTCCATCACCAAATCTTAGGTTACTTCATCACTAAGAAACTAAGTTAAAATACTATTACTTAATGACACATATTCCATATACATTTGAAATAATTCAAATTATCTAATGAGTCTTGATAGTATATTTATTCACCATATTCATATTGTATTATGGTATAATAGATGTAAACAATTTCAATATTTTTCTTCTTCTTCATCACCAAATTTTAGGTTACTTCATCACTA